>CM053409.1:53578577-53674849 GCA_028644305.1 Xerus rutilus
TTTGGTACCGCGGATTGAACTCAGGGGCACTCGACCTCTGAGCCACATCCCCAGCCCTATTTTGTGTTTTATGTAGAGACAGGGTCTCACTGAGTTGCTTAGCGCCCCGCCGTTGCTGAGGCTGGCTTTGAACTCGCGATTCTCCTGTCTCAGCCTCCCTAAGTGCTGGGATTACAGGCGTGAGCCACCGCGCCCGGCTCTCTCTTTTTTTTAAGTGGCCTGAACTAACTATACAAGGTTAACTATATACAGAATATTTTAAATGGTAAAATTTTTTGAGGATGAAATGTCATACAGTTCAACAAGTGAAAGTAATGTTGATTGACCTTGCCACCTGGCCTTGAGTAACAGACATAATGAAGTCTATAATGAACACAGAAGACAATGGTAAAATAATTGTCACAATGCCATGAGGTAAAAGCTAAATTAATAGCCACATATCATGAAATTGCCTTCTATTATGACTTCAGATGTGCATATTATGGCTAATGGTAAAGATGAAACAAACTAAACAGAAAGCAGTGGAAGACACATGTTGTCCTCAACTGTAAATTACTTCAATTTAGAGATAATCTCAAGTCATTCTGTCATAATATGCATACACTAAAAATAAATGTTTAATTATAGGAAGTATGCTTTCACAAATATTTCTATAAATACCCCGATGGACTTCAAACTTTAGCTAAAGTCTGATTTAAATGCTTATATATAAACTATTTCAATAATTTGAAATTTTCAAATACGTGTTAAGAAGTAGTAAGTTTGATGTTAAGGCACTAAAATGTGCATTGCTAAATAGATCCATATATCCTATATCTGTTTTTTCATTAAATAGCCCTGAGGTGCAATTTTAAGGCATGAGATATTATAAAATACTTCATAATATATTTAAAAATTGAGCTAAGGAGAGAAAGCAAAGATATATTTTGTGATTTAAACATTTCCTCCAAATGTACCATCTCATTAACAGATATGTATACATTTTTATAACACTGAAAATAAAAATTTAGAAGGCCAAGCTTAGTAGGTAAAGTTAAATACCAGCCCTAGGAAGTATTAACTTTATTAGAAAAACTTTTCTTTCATAATTAGTGTTTTGTGATCAAAATCATTAGTATTTATGGTTGTAAGATACAGCTTCACCATGACAACATGGATTACTATTTCTACTCCTTTTTCCACTTTTTGCTTCAACACCAGAGTGTTAAAATTTTGTCTCACTTCAACAATTCTGAGGAAATTCACACTTTTGCATTACTTTAAATAAACAAAAATGCAATCCGATTAATGTCTGTTGAATCATGAAGAAAATTTGTATTTACTTCTTAATTTCTATTAAATTATAATTAAATTGATATTTTAAACAAAACTGTTTTTTATAAATAATAGCACTATTGGGATACAACTGACAGACCATAGAGTTCACCTATTCAAAATATAAAATACAGTGGTATTTAATATGTGCACAGAATTGTGAAACCATCATTCTAATCAGCTTTAGAACACTTTCATTACCCCAACAGTAATGCATACCTTTGAAGAGTAAAGCCCTCTCACTCCTCCCATCCCCATTCAGCACCATACAACCATTAATCGACTTTCATGCTTGATAGAGTTGCCTACTCTGCACAATTCATATAAATCAAGTGATAAAATAAATATCTTTTGAATTTTAAAAATACAAAAGATTAGCTTCTTTCACATAGCATAATATTTTCACAGAACATCCATATTATAGTATGTATCTTTATTTTACTCAGTTTTACAGCCGAATAATATTCTCTTGTACAAATATACCGTACTTTATTTATCTATTTTTCAGTTGATGGACATTTGAGTTGCTTCTACTTTCAGGTGTTACAAATTTGGTTTTACGAGTATTTGTGTTCAGGAGTTTTTGCATGGGTATGTTTTCATTTCTCTGGGTATATTCCTAACAGTGGAATTGCTGTGTCATACGATAACTCTGTGTTTCATCTTTTGAGGAAATGCCAGACTATTTTCTGAAATGCCTACAACATTTTACATTTCTACTACCAGTGTATGAAGGTTTCACTCTCTTGCCTACATGCATGATTGATTACCTTTAAAAATATAGCTATCAAAGTGCATGTGAGGTGGTATCTCCATGTGTTTTAATTTGCATTTCCTTGATGGCTAATGGTGTTGAGCATCTTTTCATGTGGCTATCAATTATTTATATGTGTTTTTGGAAATATGTCTATTTAGATCCTTGTCACACTTAATTGGGCTATCTTTTTATATTGAGTTGTAACAGTTATTTATATATTTGTGGTACAAGTTTCTTATCAAATATATGATTTTCAAAATTTTCTCCAACTCTGCAGGTCTTCTTTGGGTTCTTTAAAGCCCCAAAGATTTTACTTATGATGAAGTACAACTTATGTATTTTTTTTCTTTCACAGGTTGTTCTTTTGATACTGTATCTTTGGAAACCACTGCTCACTCTAAGGTAACAAACACTTACCTCTATGCATTCTTCAAAGAGTTTTATAGATTCAGCTCTTATATTTAGGTCTATGATCCATTTAGAGTTGCCTTTTCATCTACAGTGTAAAAATTAGTCTTTAAAATAAGAAACTTTGGAAGGAGTTGACAGAGCGCTACCAATCAGACTTTATAAGGTTTTAAGATAACATCAAGGAAGATCTTTCAATTGAAATGTCCAAGAAATTCCTGGAAATTCCTTGAATATATTAATAAAGAAAAGCATTTCATCACATAACATGCAAATTTTAAAAATACACACATTCCTGGATTCTATAAAATAGACAAAACACAAAGATAATACAAATGGCATAAATTCATGATAACGGTTAATGAAATTTAAAAATTTTATGCCCAAATACAAATCATGATGTATAACCCTGCTTTTCTTTTATGATACGTAACAATTTACATTTTTATTATAGTATGAAAGTATAATACTAGCCTTTCTCTTCTCTCATTATTAGAGCATCTATAAGAGTATTATACTTAAAGAAATATTCATGGAAATCCTATTTAAATTCATTTCTTCTATTATTCTCTATTACCAAAATATATTGATCTCTTTCATAGCTCTAATCCCAAATTGTAAATGTTCATCTTTGTTTACATGTTGTCTTACTGTCCCACTAAATTGAGGGTTTTTCATTCTGTTTCCAACACCTGAGACAATGTATACCGCATTACTAATTCTAAATAAATAGGTAGCAAGTGATTGGATGAACAGGAGCAAGGAAAATATGTGGATCCCAGACCTTTAGGAGCACAGGCAAATGTGCCTGTGCACAGTCATTGTGATGTGCTTCTCCATGGTGGCTTCCAGTTTCCTCATGACCTCTCAGTTCCCTGCAGAGAGAACCTTTTCTCATCTAGCAAATCAGAAGAATGAAAGTTGAAGTAGTAATGCTTATTCATCCTTGCTCTAGTTATAGAAAGGAAATTCAGAGAAAATACTTAGTGATGTGCTATGAAAACTCAACAAGCAGAAAGATTTTGTCCAAGTCTCAGGTGAGTTCTAATCTATTTGAACTTGAATAAAATTAGAGATAATCTTTCTTCCTTGTAGTCTCTAGAGCTCAATATTTAGCTTCTAGTAGAAGCTAATAAACTTGCCAACTAATATTTACAGTGACTGAAAAGATCTTATGCAACCTAATGAAGAGACTACATATGCATATCTACGCTCAATCTGTTCGCTTTTTTTCTGTCTCTCTCTTGTCTGGAAGTCTTATACTATGTATAGTTAGATTTGTGGTCTGGGGAGGTGTGGTAGTTGAGAGGTGCCTACCCAATATCCATTCTTCTTCTCTTAGAAAAACCTTAGCTATGAACTAAATGTTTGTATTCCCCCAAAATTCATATGTTGAAGCCTGATTTCAATGTGACGGTATTTGGAGGTGGGACCTTTGAGGGTATGGCCTTTGATATCATAAGTGTGAAACTCTTATGAACTGGATTATTGCTCTTATAAGAACATGAGAATTTGCTTCCTCTCTCTACTATTTTCTATGAGGGGTGCAGCAAGAAGATGGCCAAATGCAAATCAGAAGGAGAGCCCCTACTGAAACCCAACCATGCTAGCCTTACCAGCCTTCAGAAATGTGAGAAATAAAAGTATATTACTTATTTGCGTGCCCTTGCTGTCAATGTGAATTTATCAGAGAAGTCCAACTTACTCAGACAACCCTGCTTTTGATAGATATTATAAAATGGGTAGCTTAAAACTGAAAACAAATATAGACAAGCAAAAACAAAAATAGGATTTACCATGCTCTCTTTCCACCTACAGGTGGCCATGTGATACAGTTCTATCCAATATCTATAAGTGGACACCAGCTGGAACTTCTGGGACAGTGTTACCTCTCCTGATGAGAGGCATCGTTTTTTCCTCTGTGCCCACTTCTATTGCCTAAAATGCTCACATGTTAGCTGTGGAGGTAGAAAACAGCTTATACATGAAGGGAAAGTCAAATAGATAAACCCAAATGAGTCTACTGAGCCAATCAATGAACCATCATAAAGTGACGTCTACCTCTGAACTTCTCACTGTATCAGAAAATTCAAACTCCTGATCCCCTTAAACCATTATTATGGCATCTCTTTTACTCACAGCCAAACTGAATTCCTATTTAATTCAATAACATGAACTTTAGAAATCTGTCATTAGAACATGGTCTTTGGAAGAAAAATCAGAAAATTTTCAAATTAGTCTGTGAAGTTTTGTGCATACATTGACAGCTCAAATTACCCACAGAATTATATGTGGGAATCACATGTAAGGTATACTTGAAGTGACTGCATAATTATTGCCCAAATCCTAATCCAGGAATCCCCCTTTTTTTCCATGACCCCTTCAAGGGTTAAATAAGTACTATCAATAATTATATCAAGACCTCAGGCATAAACTGGAACTATTCTAGATGAACCAGGACATACAGTTACCCAGTGGGACACTGATACTCTCAGTGGCCTCAAAATAAAGTTATTTCTTTCTAGTTGGAACTAGATGAAATATGTCAGTTATATTTTTGCACATTAATCCATTTTACCAACTTAACTAATAGATTTTATTTGTTTAAATTTTGGGGGGGTCTGTGTATGTACAGAGGCACACTTAACGTATACTATAAATACAGGAGACCGTGGGCTTAAAAAATATAGTACTTGGGGCTGAGGTTGTGGCTCAGTGGCAGAGCACTTGCCTCGCATGTGTGAGACACTAGATTCAATTCTCAGCACCACATAAGAATAAGTAAACCAAATAAATACATTGTGTCCATGTATAACTAAATAGTATTTTTTAAAAAAATATAGTACTTTGTGATCTGTCTCTGTCTACCATTATTCTTATTTGGCCACCTATCACAGGTTTTGTTGTTCTTTTTTAATGTTCTCTTTTTCTCAGTGCTATGTGTTCAAAGAGCCAACTTCTCTGCAGACTTGGTTACAAGAATGACTCTCTTCTATCACTATGCTTTACCACATCCCTGTTCTAATCAAATTTCAAGGGCTGAGGATGTAGCTTAAATGTCAGAGCACTTGAATGACAGGCATGAGACCTTGGGTTTGAGTCTCAACACCACACACACACACACACACACACACACACACACAAATTTCAATTAAAAATTAAAAATAAATTGAAAGTCCACTAATTTTCCCTCTGCATTTAGCACTCATAATTCCCTTCTCTCTTCCTCTCCTTGAGATCTATGAATGTCACAGATGATAGATTTATTTTATGTAGTACACTTCCATCCAAGTAAGTTACATAAGGAGATATTTCCAAGAAGGAAAGTTTCCTGAAGTTGATGTTGGGGGAGGGGAGGAAAAATACTGATCCATGTTTTTTCATGATTTGTTGTTATAAACCTAAATAATATTTAAATATGAAAACTACTAATATTTACATTGGCTTTGGAGGGGGAAGACAAGGGAAGGCAGAACTACTAAGGACAGGGAATGTCTTTTGGAAGTCAAGCTGGACCAGAAAGCCAGAGTAAGGTCATTTAACTCCCCAGGAGGCCATTAAATCCCCCTACAGGAATAAGGAGTATGTAGAGTAAATAAAATCTTAGCTTTCTAGGAAAGTCTTGTGATTCTGAAAATTGCTCATCTTCCTATCAATTTATCAGGTAAAAAGAATGGAATCCAAACTGGGTTATACAAGGAGGGCCATTATTGGCCCATGTAACTGGCAAGTTCAGGGTTGGCTTCAAGTGTGGTATGTCTCTATACATAAATTCAAAGTAAGTAAACAAGACCGAGTTGCTCCATCTTTTGTCCTAGACTCCCTTCCTCTGAATGTAGAAATCATTCTCAGGCTCTTGTGGTATTAAGATGGTTATAGTTTATATATCTTCTCAGCTCCAAATATAGTAGGGAAGAAGTATGGTTAATCTTTCAGATAAAGTCAAGACTTGAACTTAAGCTAGTTGCCCCTAAATGAATGACAAATACTTTGCAACTAATCACACATGGCAAAAGTGGGTAAAGATATTGGATTAGGTGAAATAGGAATCACCACCACAACTAAGAATGGGATTAATCCCATATAAACCTCAGGGGCTGATGTGATGGCCAGAAACCAGCAGAAGGTACATTGAGTGTCTTCTATGGTGTTATCTGCTGCTACTACTATTACTGCTTATAGTAAACACTGATTGGCTGGATCACACACTGCTCTTGGGCTTTTTCATGTATCTTTCCTTTTAATCCTTACTATAATTCTACAAAGCAAGTATTGCCTTTGTTATCTCCACTTTGCATATGGACATTCTGACTCTATAAAGCTAAGACATGTTTCCAATTTAATCATGAAAAATAAGTTAGTTGATTCAAGTTGATTTTATTCCTAAAGCTCACATTTTAAAATAACACTCACTACTGTGCATAATTCACCAACAAAAAATACTTTTAAAAATTAAAAAATAAAATGTAAAAAAACTTAAAATAGCCAGGCACAATGGTACATGCCTATAATTCCAGCAGCTCGGAAGGCTGAGGCAGGAGGATTGCGAGTTCAAAGCCAGCCTCAGTAACAGTGATTTGCCAAGCAACTCAGTGAGATTCTCTCTCTAAATAAAATGCAAAATAAGGCTGAGGATGTGGCTCAGTGGTCAAGTGTCCCTGAGTTCAATCCCCAGTACCCAAAAAGAAACCCTCAAAATGCCATAATAAAATAAATACATACATGAAATAAATATAAAAATAAATGAATACACACACTAATAGTGCCTGATTCACTGATGACTAAAGCAACAATCTAAATACTTTGGAAATAAAACTACCTATTGCCCTATTGTGCATAATGGCAAGATGGAGAAGAAAAATGTAAAATTTGATATCATTTTCCAATGATTCTACCCAAGATCCTCATTAGTGCTGCTCTAAGAAGTTGATTCTTGCTTTTATTCTTCAGTGAAAAATGTTTCTAGAAACACATATGCTAATTTTAACAATTAAGGCTAGCCTTGGAGCTAAAGCATTAACATTTTCCAGAAGTCATAAAATCTTCATATAGAACCCAAACTACCTACTATTCAACAAAAGAAAAGTTACACCTAATTCAAGGGTGAAATGGCAACTGTGTTGGAAAGTGCACAGAGTCACTATCAAGAAAACTACTGCAAAGACTTTTAACACCAGACAGCCAATGAATTACTGCCAGAATCAAACTGCATGTTGCCTCCATCTACTTACTCAGCAAGATTTTAACAGACACTTTCATATGGGAACTTCAATATTCAATGCTACCAGAAACACTAATCCATATCACATATGGTGCATAGCTGCAAAATGCTTGTATGTGATGGGATAGATAATACAAAAATAATTCTAACCAAAAGAAGAAAGGAGACAAATCACTTATCAAAGTGCAAAATATCATATGTAATAACAGTGGATGCTAACTATTACTTAATACCTACTAGAATGATTGATGATGTGTTTATTCTTTCTGGGGTAAG
The DNA here is from genome assembly GCA_028644305.1 of Xerus rutilus. Classification (NCBI taxonomy): domain Eukaryota; kingdom Metazoa; phylum Chordata; class Mammalia; order Rodentia; family Sciuridae; genus Xerus; species Xerus rutilus. Next base: position 53,586,554 of record CM053409.1, read on the forward strand.
GCAAACTAACCCCAACCCCGAACACCTCCCCAAAAAAATCCATATCACATGTTTGCAAGTAATAACTGCTAGATTCTTATGCTGACAAGATTTCATATTTTCTTTTTCTTAGTTAAAGAATACTCCAGTTTCAGTAAATTAAATAATACATATGGGGTGAAAAAAACAGGCAAAATAAGTGATTTTTTCCAGATGCTATGGTCAAAAATTACTCTAAGATAAAAAAGAAATGATACAAAATTCAAGGAAATCATAAGTTAATATAAAGACAAAAAATATGGAAATGACCTAAATTGAATATCTAACAATCTAATTGTTGTCAAACAAGTCTCTGTGATTGGGCCATTAACTTTCCTCTATCCGGGTGTCATTAACATCCAAACTCCATGATTCATTTGGAATTAAGGGCTACAGTGGTCCCTTACCCCCACCCCATGTCTCTCTGTCTCTTTCTTCTCCTACAGATATAACTTATCCCAAGAGACCTCTTAATACACCTCAGGTATTAGAAACTTCTATGAGGAAGTTGATAAGGAAACTCAAATTCCAAAATGAGTAACTGCTCTATATCTCTATTCTAGATATAATTGTTTTGTTACAAAGGAAAAAAGAAACTACCATTTCTCTTTAGGATAGAACAGAGATCTTTCACTGAGAGATGATGAGGTAGCTTTGCAGGAAGATGTCTTGGCTGGTCTTTTCCCTTCCCTCACCTTTTATAAGCAGTATTTAATGTAGAAAGAAAAATATGAAGATATCAGCTCTTAAACCACAACACCACGTTAACCCCAATACAAGAGAAGCATGAGCAGCAACCTTTACATATTTCAATAGAACAGTCACAGCCTATTCAAAAGTGAAGTAGTAGTTGAATTAAAAAGTATGTAGAGACACAATCAGGAAAATTATGACAAAGACCATTAATACCAGATGGCCAATGAATTATTGCCAGAATGAAACCACATGATGACCCCATCACTCACTCAACAAGATTTTAACTGATGCCTTCACATGGGAGTTACAGTGTTTGGTGCTCTGAGAGAAACTAATCTATATTACATAGGATCTTTAACTTCAAGGAGTTTGTACCTGATAGGATTGACAAGGCATAAAAATAATTCCAATGAAAGAATGGAGATAGAAGTACAAAATGTGAAAGCTATTTTTGATTGCAGAAACTGTGAAAACATTTACTGGGCACTGAATGATAGGAAGATTTTGACATCTATGATGGTGGCGAAGTAAAATAAATCAGAGAAGTAAACTAAACAGCACTTTCTGCTACAGTCCACCTTGTAAAAGTAAATGGTCTCTTAATGGCTCTATTCTTTTCCTTCCTCAGAGAATTCCATGATTCTCCATAACTCTCAACTAAGTTTTTCAATATAAAATCAGTACTGTCTCACAATTTTGATAATGTCTGCTCTCCCTGAGCATCAGATTTTGGTGTGGAATTCTAAATGGTGCAAAAAGGACATGTATTAATCAAGCAATCTGTTTTGTTTTTGTTGGGGTTGATGTCATTTTGTTGATATCTTCAAATAAAGTCATCCCAAATAAGATGATTGGCTGCCCTGGTCTCCAAGGAATTATGATCTTGGTATTAATTGTAACAGTATAGAGTGCCATATACTTAATTGCAAGACAAAATAAGAGAAGCTGTGTTGATTAAAGAAATGAACATTAAACTAGAAGTTTCTTTACCTTAACTTTCTTCATCTCTATTGTGTTAATCATTTGAGTCATTTAAATTTTCATTTCTGAGGTGTACCTCAGTCACTCAGCAATAATAACACCAGAGTTACTGCAATGCACAAATGAGATAGCCTACATGAAAGGGTGGGAGAAATGAAAAAACACTCAACAATAAGAAGATTTCATTACACATTAGGCCAAAGGTAATATGGTATTATGAAAAGCTAGTGGTTTTTAAAGTTAAGACCTAAATTTAAGTTTGATTTTGTTCCTCACCAGGATGAACTTATTTAGGTCAGTAATCTCTCTACCCCTCAGTTTTTCATCAGTATCTAATAGTTCGTTCCTATCCTTCCTCCCACAGTTACAGTGAAATTTAAATACAAATGTAAAAGCACTTTTTAAATAATGAAAACTAAACAAAGTATATCATATTGCTGCAGTGATTGCCATTGCTATAGCTACTCTCAACAATTTACATTATTAGAACATACATTGACTTAAATTAGTGAATTTATCACTGATATAGATTTGAACAATTGCTATTGGTTCATGCAGTATTAAGAATCTGTGTTTATATAATTTGTCTTTGTTTATCTCTCAGCTAAATAAAAACTCTCATTAGTTCATAAACTACCTAATTCTTATTTGGGAGATAACTGTATAAAGTTTATAAAGTAAACAGTGGCTGCAATAAAAAATATACCTTTGCAAAGGTATATTGATCATTATCTATCACTGAAATGCCAGTGATAGTGTGCTCAGTGCATCAAACTACTCATTAAAAATGCAAATTATTAAAATTGCATTGTTTTCAAGTGTCCTTTCTCCAGATGCAAATGTCAAAGCTCCCCAGTTGTCCAAACTGAGTTATGTTTTTGCTTTCCAAATACTAATGTGCCAGATATGCCAGACATTACTCTCCTAACTTTCTTTTTTCTCATCATTTCCTTCTTCTGAGCTGGGGCAAGAAAAAGGATGGCAGGCAGAAATGTGAAAGAGTAGGACTGGAGGCTGAGTCAGAGAAATTTATCAATAGACTATAACATTCTCTTGAACTGGATGATGGTTGTGTATACATAAAGAATTTAATCTTGCCCCCAAAGGAGTTTAGCTCTTGTCCTTGGCTTCCAGGAGGTGGTCTTTGTTTACTGAGGGTCTTTGGCTAGTGAGTGAATAAAAAAGTGACTTGAGGAGAGGGCTTTGGGTCATTCAGTATCCCTTCACCAGGAGCCTGAGTCCAGCTATATGGGAAACCTATCAGTCACGTCTACTTTTTGGAGCCTCCAAATAAATCTCTAAACACAGAGGCTCAGGTGAGCTTCCTCTTCAGCAATATTTCCTGTGTATTTTAACTCAGTGACACCAAAAGAGTAACACATTCTGACTCTAGAAGAGGAAAAGGAAGTTCTCGATTTGATACTTCTGCTGGATTCTGCCAAACATACTTCTTATTTTAAACTGTATCCTTTTTCCTATAATAAACCAAAACCATGAATAAAATAACAATGACTTTCAGTGAGTTCTCTGATTCTTTGTATCACACTATCAAATAAAAGAGTGGTTTTGTGAATAGCCTCCCCCGCAAATTTGCAGTGAAGCTAGTAGTGTTGGGCACTATGCCCTCCAACATTGTCTTTGGCCAAATTCTTTACAACAGGTAACAATGATAGTAAGTATAAACTTTAAGACAAATATCATCTATTTCATCCATCTTTGTATGTTCAGTGCATATGGTAGAGCCAACAATATATGTTGAATGAAGTTTAGGTTTCTTGAGATTAACTCTGAGGACAAATTAGGATTTGTATAGCAGTTTGTAAGACCACCATTAAAACTCTGGTCTATGTAATCACAGTTGATTGTCCAACTATAATATGGAATTTATTCTATTTATATTTGGAATAGACATTGTTTTAAAATTCAACATGTTTTTATTGACAAACCCTCTTTATCAGCAAATATGACCAACACTGAAGTTGAGGAAAACATTTGGCCCTGGTAACAAGAACAAATATATAGTCCTTGCCCACCAGCAAAATAGAAGCCAAGTGCTGAGATGTTAATGCAGAAGGAGCATCTGGTTCTAATTGAGAATGTGTGATGAAATGAGGTGTCATATCATGTAACATTTGAGCTGAGCTACAAGAAAGATTAGGAGAGCCGGGCGCAGTGGCTCATGCTTGTAATCCCAGCACTTAGGGAGGCTGAGACAGGAGAATCGCGAGTTCAAAGCCAGCCTCAGCAACGGCGAGGCGCTAAGCAACTCAGTGAGACCCTGTCTCTACATAAAACACAAAATAGGGCTGGAGATGTGGCTCAGTGGTCCAGTGCCCTTGAGTTCAATCCCCAGTACCAAAAAAAAAAAAAAAAGAAAAAAAGAAAGATTAGGAGTTACAAAGATACAGAACATAAAAAGGCAAATTTAACAATATCAGCAATGACACGATAGCAACTATATTTTTACCTTTTACAATTATCATTCCATATCTAAAATATATCACAAATATTTTAACCACAATTTGAAAATAATTTAGCTTTATAATTTTATACAAAATGATACCTATCACAATTAATTTATGTGTACAAGGTTCAGTTCAAACTACTTTGAAGATACTGAAGATACTTAGAAGATATTGATGTAAGTAAATTTAGAGAGAAAGAAAGAGAAAAGTGCGGGCTTCACCTTCTTTGTATATGATAAAAATATGCCTCCCTTCCTTCAATCCCCACCTAAGTGCAATCATTTGAGAAAATTTAAGTGAACTTATAGGCTTTTTCAAACACTTGTAAAACTCAAAGAGAATGAAAGATTACAAAATGTGAAATTTCAGGTCACAATTGATAAAATTAAATAGCACAAATTTGAAAATTAAAAGCATTCCCTATATAAAGTAAAATTCATAGAAAGCTCTATTTCAACAGACTGTGAGGCATAGTAGTATTTCCTAAAGAAGATGTTTCAGAAACAGAAGTTTCTAACATTCTTAAGCTTCTTTTCTGGGGGTGGGCTCGGGAAGTAAGGTCTTAGAAAATATTTATGTACTTTGCTTTTAAAAACTATATTACTTATATGTCATTAATTGTTTTGGACTTCCTTTCAAAAAAGTGCCGTGAGTTTAAATTTAAATGAGGAGTTGAAAATATTATGCATTGAAAACATTTTTGCTGAATGTTATTATTTTTGCTGAATATTAAGTAGTCTGATTTATGAATGTGGGATGTATAGAATGGATTCATAAATCAGACTACTTAATATTGTTAAAATGTCCATATCATCCCAAACAATCCACACATTCAATGCAATTCCTAGCAAAACCTCAGTGACGTTTTTTGTAGAAATAGAAAGCCCATCTTACAATTCATATGAGACCCCAAACAGCCAGAATGATCTTGATTTTAAAAATGAATGAATGAACGAATGAATGAATGAATAAAGCAGGAGATCTCATACACATTAAAAAGCTACAATAAAATTATAACGAAAGTATAAAGACAGACAGTGCACCAATGGAACAGGAAAGAGAACACAGAAATAAACTTCCACATTTATTATTGAATCATCTTCGGTAACAGTGCTGAGACTATACATCAAAGAAAGGGAAGCTTCAAGGACACACAAGCAACATTCTAACATGTATATGAAAAGATGTTCAACATCACTCTTAGGGAAATGCAAATCAAAACCCTAATGAGCTATCGTCTCATACCTGGTAATAGGGTCACTATCAAAAATAAAATTTAAAAGAAAAATAGACATGGTAAGAATAGAGAAATGTGAACCTTTGTGCACTGCTGATGACAACATGATATTTCCATTATGGAAGACAGAATGGAGTTTCCTCAAAAAATTAAAACCAGAATAATATTATGCAGCAACCCCACTTGTGGGTGCATTTCCAAAAGAACTGAAAGTGATACTTTGAAGGGATATTTGTACATCTATTTTCACATACATTAATCATATAAGCAAGAGGGGCCATTAACATAAATATTCATCAAAAAATTAACAAATAAACAAAATATGGTACAGACATACCACAGAATTTTATTAAGCCTTTAAAAAGAAGGAAATCCTGTCATGTGCAACATGGATAAATGCTGAGAACATTGTACTAAGTAGAATAAGCCAAAAGAAAGAAAGAAGGAGGGAGGGAGGAGAAAGTAAAGGAGGAAGGGAGAGAAAGAGGGGAAGGGAGGGGAGGGGAAGGCAAGGGAGGGGAGGAGAGGAGAGGAGAAAAGAAAAGTTCTGCATAATTCCATGTGAAGAATGTGAAGTGGTTAAACTCTTACACACAGGAAATAGGATAGTGGCTGCTAGGAGTGGAGTAGGAGGGAAAGGGGACTTGCTGTCAATAGACTTTCCGTTTTGTAAGATGAAAGAAGTTCTAGAGACTTGTCAAGCAACAATGTGTATATGGTTAACAATACTTCAATGTATACTAAAAATAGTTAAGCTATTAAATTTTAGTTTTTGTATATTGTACACAATTAAAGAGGGAGAGTTGAAACTGTCATAAACGTACTCTGTCCAGATAGCAAGGATCAATAAAATACTTTAGTGTAAGGCCTAAACATATTCCCAGGATCCAACCAAGGTAAACACCACTATGGAACAGGAGAACACACACACCAGTAGGTTGCTGTTGCAGGCCTATGGTGCTTCAGGTCCTAAAGGAAATGGTATAGCCAAGTCCCTTCAGTCAACAGAAATCAAAACACTCCATGCAAGACGGGGGGACCAGAGCCAATATAGTGATAAAATCAGGGACTGGATAGAGTTATAGAGCTCCCACTCTAAGAAGGTTGAAATTTAAAAAAAAAAAAAAAAATGCCACTATTACTTTAAAGCAAGACAATCACAGACAAAGCATCACAGAAAAAGTAACTAGACCAAGACACACCATAGCCTGGGACCCTGCCCTGATCCCAATGTCACCCTAGGGTAAGAGCCTTGAAATGACTCTTTTAAAATCTTATTCTAAACTAGGTCTAATGGAGGCTGCACAGAAGCAACCAAAAAATGCTTGAAAGTGAGAGCAGACTTCAGAGGAAAAAGCTAAAAAGGGAGAAAGAGAGAAATGTGACTGGAGACCCAAATCCCAAACACAAAGAACAAATTCTAAATTCTAACCTAATCTAAGTCTAATTCTTAAATGGCAATCAACAAAAACAATGATTGAAATATGAATTCATTACAAAAGAAATTAACTTTATGGAAAATCTGACAAAGTATGTTAGGAAAGCTCAAAGAAATAGATGGATTAATGACTTCCTGTGAAAAGAAAAAAGGAAGCTAGATAACAAAAACAGGAAGAAATAAATCAAGTACAGGAAGATATTAAACAGAAATCATTCAACATCCAAAAATGAAAAATGCTGTCATTGAAATCACAAAACAGAGGGCAGAAATCCTAGTCTAGATGAATTTGAAAGTTTCCGTCTTAAATCACTTAAGTATTATCAGCACAAAAGCTTAGAAAACATGATAGATATAAAATGTGTATATGGAATAAGAACTAAAATGTTGTAGAATTGGAGAAGCATGGTTCTTTGGATCATTGTTGCATTCCAACTCCTAACAGGAAAAGATAGATTCACAACTACACATTATAGTGAATTTGCAGAGCAGGAAGTAGAAAGTCAAAACATTATTTTAAAGTTTCTATTAAGGTTACCTACATAGAAAAGAGTATTAAACTGACAGCAGACTTTCCATCATCAACAACAGATGCCAAAAGCCAATGGGATTTTATTTTCTGAATGCTGGAGAAAACCTTTGTCTACTAAGAATCTTATTACTATCTGAACTAAAATTCAAGTGTGAAAATAAAGGAAGGCATTTGCATGGATATCAAGATGAAGTGAATTAACTACCCACAGACCATCATTCAAAACAATAAAGATAACAGCTTAAAGGGAATAAGGGTCAAGTATTTTGGTCACATTGATGAAAAGCTGACAAATAGTGAGGAAATCAAAAGTAACAAGGTAATGAGTTTCTGTGAACTAGATAAATGCAACTAGGTAAAGAGTACCATTTGTGAATTCCTCTTGAACTCTCAACTTCTTTTGCACTTCCTCAGTTTGCCCACTTCCTGACCTTCCTTCCACATACCTGGCTTATGTCCACATTGGTGTGCTCAACTATGCCTTTCATAGGCCATAAGAAATTGCTTTTCAAGTGACCTTGAGCCTTAATGCATACCAAACACACCTTAGGAAAGCTGAAATTAACCAGCAGGTTTTTAACTCCACACAAGGCCCTGCCCCTATCCTTCTTCTGAGACACACCAGCCAGAGAAGCAGCAGTAATATAAGGTGTAGTGAGGCCTTATACTACACTATTGACCCTCCTATATCCCATTACAGAATCTTCAGACCTTTACCCCTTGTTTAAAGTTAAAACAGCATTTACTTCTATTAGTCCTAGCCAGAAAGACAATCATTTTTAAAAGTAGAGACCCTGATGATCAATGTCAGTGATGCTACACTTAAAAATTATTCCTAGTATCATCACAGAACCATAACCAGGGGAAGCATCATGATTCTTGGTTATGAAGCTAGTTTAAGTAGAGAGAAAACAAAGCTTGTAACTCAACAAGTGATTAATGACCTTACAATGGTGTTTGCCCCATTACAAAGATACTTCTATAGTCTAATTTTCAAAAAGTTTTTGAAAAATCTCTCCCTTCTGTGAGCTTCAGGTCCCTGCGTCTTAACTGCAACTCTATAGGAGAGGGATAGAAAGAATGCATTTCTGAAAGAAGATGAAGAGGATAAAACCACTCTCCTCCCTGAACCACCATTCTGCACATGTGTGTGCAAACACACACACACACACACTCTCTCTCTCTCTCTCTACAAGGTACTTACTGAGCTGTAGAGATAGCCTTCGCCATTCATGGCCACATAGAGGCTGGCTTTCACCCCTTGGATGGCCACCACACGCAGGCCCACAGGAATTAGATTGAAGAGAGCTGGAGGGACACAAAGAAGACAGAGAAGAAAGGGTCAGTGACCTTTAGAATAAACTGCCTTGCTTCTCTCAGTGATTCTTTTGAAAACTAAAGATTTAATAAATAAATTTGGTAGGAAAAAAGAGACAGAGAGTGTGACAGAGACACAGGCAAGACAAATTCTGAGAACAAGAACTGGCTTATTCTCCTCTTGTCTCTGAACCACCATTAACTGCCCATGTAATTTCAGATACATTTTATAATCCATCTAAAATAAAAAGGTCAGATCAGAAGATCTCTAAGGACCTCAACTGGATCTGAATGACTAGGATCCCTGCTCCTTAAAATGAACACATCCTAAAATGAAATGGAAATATGCTTGTAGTCTCTAAATATTTGAGTTGCCCATCGCTCAAAAAAAAACATTCAGCACTCCATATGTCCACCCAGAGAAAAATTCACACACCAGAAAAATATAAGGCAGATAATCTATGTTTCTTCTAACAAGGTATTGCTATGAATTACATATTGCTGGTACTATTTCAGTTACTTTTGAGATGACAAAATGAGCATAAGCAGAAAGCACTATCCCTACTCTGACAAGATTTGCATTACATATAGGAGAAAAGCAATCATATAGTTAAGCTCTGTAGGTGGTATTAGAGATATGAATTAAATATCTCATGACTGCATACATAAGAGAATATCTCTGCAGTTCACCTTAATATCCTGACTCAGTTAGAAGTCCTCACAGGCCTTTTCTATTGATAAAATTCCCATCAGCTTTGATCTTCTCAGTTCTGAATATAAGATGCACATAAATTAACATAAGAGCTGCCATTAACCAGGAGTGCTGCTTTTTTTCTCAGTTCTCTCAACTTAGGATAGTAAGCCACATACATACAAACACACACACACACACACACACACACACATACACATGCACACACACTCACATATACAACACAACACTGTATTTGCATTTCAGTCAAATGTTCATTTGAAATTTTTAGAGGATCACACCTTAGACCACACATTTAGTGTATCAGAATTCAATTTCTAGCTGTTCATTTTGAATTAGGCTCTTTGCCTCTTTGGACTTATTTTCTCATTTACAATAAAAGTGCAGAAGTTATGATAGAAGTTTTGATTGTTGGCTCAATTTGGATCTGAAGTAGTTATTCCTGTGTTCTTACCATTATCCTTGTGCTACTGAAGTTGCTTAAGAAATATAAGACCTTCAAATATAGTTGGGGAAAAAGCTAAGGCATATGGAATAACCTGATACAGTGTATAATTTACTTCTATAATTAAATGTAATATATGCATTCTATATATATTTCTATTTTACAGAAGTTCAGGGAAATGTAAGATCTGCATGGCCTCAAGTACTCAGGAAATGCTTCACACAGACTGCTACCTGCACTGACACTTAGAGAAGGGGCAGAAGTTGAGGGAGCAAAGAACAGAAAGACAGTTCAGTGGAGTAGTGGTTTTGCAGACTTATGTATTTGTGCAGGAAATGATTGGCAGTTTGGAAGCTTTCAGTCATATCAGGGAGAAATGAGAAGGAATTCTATGTAAATAAAGTAAGTATAAACAACTGAGAGCCTACTCCTCTAAATGTAAAGATTTAGACTTTGTCAAATGGGCAAGAAGATGTGTGGCCTATGAAGACTGGAGCAGCAACACAGATTTTAAGACTGTGAGAGATGTGTACATAACATAATTCCTAAACCAACCACTCAGAATGACATGACTTTCAGTCAACCATTTAACCTCTCTGACTTAGTTTTTCTATCAGTAAAATGGGCAGAGTTTATTTACTCTTACTGTACAAAGTTTACAGAAGAACTAAATGCATTATCATGCTTCTGAAAATGTTTTATTACAGAGGTGTACTCTCTATAATGAGTTGTCATTAACGACTGCTACTTCTGATTGATAAATAAGACCGATGTAAAACCTGATATATTTCATCAGTAGTATTATTGAGAATATATTCAGCAAGTCACTTAATGCTATAAAAGATAATATAATATTTATATTTTGCATCATTTGATTCTCAAGGTGCTGATCTTATCAATTGTATCTGATCCTCGGCCAAAAATGTTATGGAGAGTTTAGGACAGAATAATGACTACTTTAACTTTAGAAGAACAAACAGATTCAGGGAGATAACTCATTACATCTGAATAAAGATGTTTTAGCTGTCTAATATGATAATGTTAAGATACCATATTTTCTCCTCCTCTCCTTTTAATTGCTCCAAATACCCATCCTTACCTTCTCACAAGTTAATAGATGATTTAACTAATTTCCCTACATGTCCTGCATCTAGAGGTAGCTCCTATGGACTCAACACTGACCAGTGAGATGGGTCTTTAGAAGTCTGAAAAACCCCTCCTTAAATACAGTTTATAAACCAGGCATGGTGGCAAATCCCTATAATCTCAGTGGCTCAGGAGGCTCAGGCAGGAGGATCACAAATTCAAAGCTAGCCTCCGAAACTTAGCCAGGCCCTTAGCAACTTAGTGAGATCCAGTCTTATGAATAAATAAATAAATAAATAAATAAATAGGGCTGGGGATATGGCTTAGTGGTTAAGTGTCCTCGGGTTCAAGTCCTAGTATCAAAAAAAAAAAATTCAAAAAGAAGACAGTTTGTAAGTGCCTCTTGACTCTCTTTTCAATCCTTTGCCTTATTGCTGTGTGGATGAGGAGGTGGCACCTGGAGTATCTCAGATCATGGAAACAGAGTCTACTCCTAAGCATGTGGTAGCAGGTAAGCTGGAAGTAGCTGAGCCCTGAGAGTCTTGAGAAGCAGTGACCACAGTCCAGCATTCAATCACCTAGATCTAGTTTTTATGGGAGAAAATAAGTCCTTGTTATTGCAGTCTGGGCCATTCCTCAATCCTAATGGATGAAGATTGCTAATGAAAGAAGAATTAATCTGCAAAGTAAAAATTAAATGCAAGTTGGTTATACATTGTAAATAAAAGAAGACATTGGAAAATATCAAGTTCAATGTTAATTCTGTGAGAAGGGATTTTGGATTCAAAATTGTGCATAATGTCTTTCTAAAGTAAATAATTCTCTAGATGAATCACAGAGCTGAAAGAGAAGGAAAAAGCAACTCTAATGCTTTTCCTATGTGAAGAGTTTAAGAAAACTACTAAACTTAGGCAAGAACAAAAACAAGAATCTGTGTGAAAGTTTTATATAAACCACAAGGTGATAACGACTTTCAGACTGCATGCTTTGGGAGACTTACCAAATTCTCTTTAAAAAAAAAAGAAATCAAGCAAACAATTCGAAATGAGACTTTTTAGTAGAAAAAGATAAAAACACTTCTTTTCAAGAGAGTCCTTATCTGCTTCTTAAAATCCCCAAGGTGGCCAAGGACTTAGTCTAATCGACTCTTTTTGTCTCCAGTGTAGCACACTCTAGTTCAGAGGCCCTTTATTACTCAAGGAGAATTCCTTCTGAGTCAGGTCTCCCTCTTCATCCTGAATGCCACTGTCTCAGCAGTGTACAGTGATTGGACTATGTGACTCCACACCTCCCCATCTACTCACGCCAGTTGCCTGCCAGCAAGCTCTAGAGATTCCTCCTTGTCCACATGCCCTGTGCAATCTGGAACCAACCCACATTTGCAGTTTATCACCTGTCACTTTTGCATCACCTAACTAGCATCACAGAGCATTTGCTGTTTCCTAAGTTCCCACTGATTCTTAAGTAGGCTTGATTTTTGTCACCTTTTACCGGCTATCTCTTTCTGGAAAGCCTATCTTCCCACTTGAAAAGGAGCCAACTCTTTTCATCATTGAAGGCCTACCTTATTTAACTCCCCAGTCCCCTCAGAGGCAGCAGTTCTTTTTCCAGAATTGTCTATTTCATGTGCATGTCTCAACAAGGACATTAGAAATGGGGTATTAGAATCATGCTTTTTCACATCTGTCTTCATTCCTACAATGCAAAACTCTTAAGGATGGTGCCTGCGATATCCAGACCAGTTATAAATACATTGCCTATATTTAATATGTATTATATTTAATAAATGTTATTGGTTATTGTCATGAAAGGACATGTTATTTCCAGGAATTTAGGCTCCCTTATTGGAATAGAAGTTTTTCTAAATAAAAATGAAATTTAGTACTTAAAGTTATCTTGACATTTAAGTTTCCATATAATCACAGCATACCTTTCTGCCACATGGCACTCTTCACTCTAATATACTTATTTCCTCCTTCTAGTAATTTGATCTTCCTCCTTCTCTCTGAACTCCGTGTTTCTACATACTTGGTTATCTCTGATTCACATCATTCTCCTGATGTGGAGATGAGGAGAAGCCCATTGAAACCCCTGCAGTGCTTGAAATGACACACCAAACACCAGGTTGCTTATCAGCTGCCTTGCTCATGAATTTAGACTATATTTATCACAATTTAGAATTCTTTTCCTTTAAAATAAAATCTGTTTATTCTCCCAACTACAGTTAGATTGTAAGACCCCCCCAAATAAGGATCACATCTAAACCACACTTGTATCATATGGGCTGGGTGCGGGAAAGAGAGAGAGAGACTGAAAATATGCAGGAGAGCATGTATTCTATTTATATTCAGGACCCCAGTAAACATTTGTCAAATGAAGACTACACTTACATGCAAACTACAATCCAAGTATCTAATCTGACAATTGAATATCTTCTCCATCTCACCCTTTCCAAAAGGAGTATCTCATTCTAAATTTTTTTGTAATATTGACTCTTAACATTTTGAAAAAAAAATGAAATAATAGAGCTAGAGCTGTCTATATTCATAAGCAAACTCAATCATGACACTACATACAGAAAGTATGAAAAAAGACAGTGAAGGGAAATGACAGTTTCTTCAAATGGTATGGGGGAACAGTGAATATCCACATGCAAAAGAATGAAATTGGACCTGTATCTTACACCACACACAAAAATCAAGTCAAAATGAATTACAGACTTAAAAGTGAGATCTGAAACTATAAAACTCATAGAAGAACACACAGGAGAAAAACTTCTTGAGATTGCTCTTGGCAGTGATCTCTTGTTTATAACACCAAAAGCATCTGCAACAAAAGCAAAACTAAACAAATGGGACTTCAACAAACTTTCAAAATTATGAGTAGCAATGAAAACAATCAACCAAGAGGCAACACAGAGAACAGGAGAAAACATTTGTAAATCATATGTGTGATAAAGGATTAAGGTACAAAATATATAAGGAACTGCCACAACTCAATTGTAAAATAAATAAGTAGCCCAAGGCAAATGTGGGCAAAGTGCCTAAAGAGACATTTCTCTAAAGAAAATATATAGATATATATCTCCAAAAGGTACATGAAATGATACTTGACATCACTAATCATCAGAGAATTATGAGCTATGATGCTAAAATAAGTATATCTGTATTTTTAAAAGTTTGATTTATTTTTGTTACCAAGCATTGAATCTCCAGAGGGGTACGGTTCTTAACCACTGAGCCACATCCCAAGCCTTCTTTATTTTTTTTGTTTTGAGACAGGATCTTGCTGGGTTGCTTAAGGCCTCACTAAGCTGCTGAAGCCAGCCTCCAACTTGTGATCCTCCTGCCTCAGCCTCCCAAGCCGCTAGAATCACAGGCATGCATTACCTTGCCTGGTAAAAAATTAATTTTGATTAATCATGCTACAGAAAAAATTAAATTATCCTTCCATATTTCCTATAGAAAATTCATTATACAATTGTCACTATATGGAAAACATTCAGACACTATATATACAAAACAATGGAAAGCAAATTTATAGACATCAAGTAACTAGTAAAAACATTTTTTCTGGATGTTTATCATCTTTGTGGTAGTTTACAACTTTTTAAATATAATTTTCATGATTTTTTCTCACTCTAAATCTTCATTTTTGTACCAAATTTTCATTTATATGTAATTTTTCTCAAGGGATTCCCAAAAACATATAAGCTTTAGAACCTACAAAACCTACGTTAGGCTCAGGTTGAAATTTAAATGGAAGTACAAAAAGAAAAGTAACAAGTGAGAAAGGAAAAGCTAAAGATATTATACATATTGAATGCCTACATTTTTTCCTAGACATTTGTCATTTTATTATAAATTCAGTCATTTAATTGTTGAGCTTTGTCTCAGGGTGTATAAAAGGCTTAGATTCTTTTGGGAATACAAAGGGAATAAACGAGGAAATGAAAGGTGACCTCGTAAACTCTATAGGAACACTCTTGGCCTTCATCTATTGACTTCTCACAGGGAACTTTGTAAAGACCTCTATAACTTCCCTGGTTCAGAAGTCATCTTTCCTTTCCATAAATACTTATTGAGCCCTTACTATTAACCAAATGTCATCTTTATGTTAGAGAAAGAGTAGTGAAACTTGACAGACAAGATCCCTGGTGAACACCTTCATCTGTGAATCTTTCTGTTGGCACGTTCAAGGCAATGGAAATTTTATTATATTATTCATGTTGCCTAGCATGGTGTCTCTGTCTGAGAAGCTGTTATTCAATATTTGCTGAACAAATAAATGAGTCAGCTTTCTCTTTAAGCTCGCTTATTTGTAGTTTTTCTAGGTCATATTTCCATAATTGAGCATGTTAGAAAAACTGAAGATAATATTTACCACACACAGAATGTATTCAAATATAGACTCTTATAAAACAGCCATAAAATGTGCAGGGTCTGAGGTGGCAGAAACACAGTATAGTAGACATGAGGCTTCTGAGAGAGAGAGAGAGAGAGAGAGAGAGAGAGAGAGAGAGAGATGAGGGATGCAGAGTGATGCAGGACTGGAGGGAATAAAGAGAAAGAGAAAAGTTGGAGAATCTGTTACAACCATGATACCAGACATCTTGTAAAATGATATTGGACCAGAAAAAAAAGTACTTTGGATAAATATTATGCTCTATTCAACTTAATGGCCACCTGTTTGTTATCCACATCAAGTGTGACAAAAAGGTAACAATCAATCCAAAACACAAGAACAACAACATGGCATCCCTTTGAAGGGGCAAAGCAGATAGGGAGAGAAGGAAAGTTCATTTCAACATGTCTCTGGATAACGTAAATTTAAAGCATCCCCAAGTAATTTCTTAGGGACAGATTCCTTATTGCTTGTAATGATGGAGAGGTATTTTAAAAAGTAAGGTAGATTTTAAATTTCTGGATTGAATTTTTTAGAATGGGCAATGAAAATTTTCATCTTATGAACCATTAAAATCCCAAGTGGAAAATACTGAGAGAGAATGATGATATTTGGGTTTATATTCTATGTACTTTAAATGTCAGATTCCCTTGAATATCATCTCCTACATTTCAAAATGTTCTCTATAGAGATATATTGTTAAAGTGTGAATATCATTTGATACAAAATCTTAACCTAAAAGCAAGTTGATACTGGGTTATTTTTCCCTATAATCCTATGATCTCTTATAATATCAGTAATTGTAGCATTTATGAAGATAATTTGCAGCCCACTCAATTTATTTTACCTTAGTAATGAAATTAATATTTATTTCTGGTATTTGTTTATAAATACCAGTAAATTGACTTTATACTGAAGTCAATTCTGCACCTTTCCATGCTTAATAAGAAAATGTTATTACTAAATATTCAGCCAACTAGAAGATGGTCTCAACTCTTAAATCCTCCAGTATAAAAGTGATTATAGAATTATAGTAAACTGCAGTGTTCACCCAGGCAAGTTGTTATACATTCCCTCATCCTAATTCCACAACATTCCACACATGACACTTATCACACTGCTTTTTTGTATTTATGCATTTGCCTGAATCTCCTACAAACTAGGAGGTCCTCAAGATTATTAATTCTTTTTTAACTTTTTGCATCCAGAGAACATTGCACAGTAGAAGCCTAATAACTGTTGTTACTGGATTTCATTCTCTAAAACAGTATTTCTTACAGAATTGAGGGAAAGATATGTGACTCTCCCCATTCCTTTAGCTTTCGGATTAAGAAAACAACACTGAGGTGAGAGCACAGAGAACACAGCTTCATGTCCTGAACACCAGTTCTAAACCTTCACAGCTTTTGGCCTTGGTGATCTCCAATTTCTAACTTCTCTGAGCATTTCTCTGATCTAAATGCTTCACTGAGTTGTTATGAAGATCAATTTAAAAAACAAAATAAAAACAAACCTGGTCTTAAGCTATAAAACACAAAGCACCCTTACTGGTGGTGTGGGTTGGTTTGGTTGTTATTACTATATCCCCAGATACAGAACTTTCATAATGGGAGCCAGGGCAGGCGGAGGTGATCATTATCCCACAATTCAAATTCAATTTTTTAAACATCACAAGAGGGGACAAAATAACATATTTCATCTCTTGTTATTGAAGATCTAGTAAGCAAAAACAACTATGCATTTAAAATAAAATAGTATATAAGAATGTAAAAATCAACATGTGTAACTGTGTTGACTTGGTGCTTTCAGTCTGATGCTCTACTTTATAAACAATTGGTCAAATAACCCAACTGACTGATTTAGTTCCCCCTCTGAATTTGCTAACTTACAGAACTGATTAGCAAAGGGGTTTTGAGACTAAAATTTTTCTTCTGAGACTTGTGGGTTTTCAGCATGGTGAAAATGAGCAGCGCAGTGATCCCTTTCTTTGACAAAAGCCACTGGATATATTTTCCTTTGCTCTGATAGAAGTCCTGCCACTGGCTTTTCATCCTGATAATACCATATAACCTTCCCTGTGATACTTCAGAGGTATTCAAAAGCTTGCGTAATTAACAAGTTAATTCAATGTGACTCTTTTTTTTTTTCTTTAAGATGAAAAATGAAGCACATCATCATCGATAATGAAAGCAAATGCCTGTCATCATTCATCCTCTGCAGCCAATTTATCTTAAACGGAAAACTTGTCTCACAGCCCACTTGAAGAATTCAGTGAACAGTACAGGTGTCAGTCCATAAGATCAATGGGCTAAAGAAAAGCATCCCACTTGAAACTTCTGCCTGTTTTGAAGCTTTTAGATTTGTATCTTTCATACGTCTTTCACCAAACACTGTATTGCCAGTACTCTTACCACAGCTTATTGAGTTTATTCATTAATTGATTGCCAATATTCCAGACCCTATGATGGATACCTGTAATGTGGTGATGAAAAAAACACAGCACCTATCTTCGTATTGATTGAAGTCTAAAATAGAAAAAAAATAATTCCATGTGTGTTTTATGTGTCCGTATTTACAAAATAGAGGACTGAAGCTCAAAGATGAGGTTTTTCTCGGGGTCATAAAATCAGCCTGTAGAAAAGCTAAGAAGTAAACCTAGGTTCTAGTGGCTAGAAGGATATAAGATATTATTGCTCTTAAAGAAATAAAAGAGAAATTCTAGTAAACACAATGCAAGTAGTTGTGAATATTTAAAAAATAGAATATAAAAGAAATTCGGAAACATTACAATAAATTTTTGGTCATGCACAAACATCTCACACAGAAAACATAAACCCATTAATTGTTCTTAGTTATAATTACACATAAATAACACAGGTAAACTTATTTGAGTTAGTTGAGACATGCTCAATTAGAACTTTGTTCTTCATTATCATTGATTACCAAAACAAGAATATACACCTGCCTCGTTCCAAAAATACTAAGTGAATCCAAAGGAATGAATATAATGTGGTGAGGTTTTTTTTTTTTTTTTTTTTTTTGTAATTGCTCAATAAGTTATATCAGCTCTTCATTTCCTACAATGTAAAGTTCAAACTCTCCCAAATGTCAATTAACCCTCTTTGAAATCTGGCCCCACAACACTTGCCCACAATCTATTTCCAAACTAGTCAGCGTGTTTTCCCCCCACATGGCAGAAGCCTTCTCCAGGATGTGCTTTTGTGCTTCCTTATCTGAAATTCATTTCTCATCATCTTAACATATTTATTTTGATCTTATTCTTCAAGATTCAATTTAAAACCAACCTTTGCTCAGTACCATGTTTTGGGGAGATCTCTGATCTCTGAAATCTAGCGAAATTTCTGATCACAGTGACATTAAGTTTCATTTTGAGTAAAAGTCCAACCTCTTCCTCTGCCCTGGGGACAGATAGGAGACAGGAGTAATATCAAATTCATTTTTGCAATCCATAACTAGAATGAGGCTGGCCTTCAGTGTTGGTGTTAATGAAAATGAAGCATGCATGTGGTAGGCATATGTGAAAGATGAGCATTTTATTGTAGCTGCTGGAAACAGAGCCTTAGAATGACAATGAGTGTCCAGAGAATTTAGTGATGTCTGCTATGGACCCAGGAGGAGCCTTGTGCCATTGGCTTGGCATCCCCAGCTTGAGGTCCTTCTTTCACAATAAAATGCTACGAAACATTTCATAAAAGAATAGAATGCTCTGAACTGTATTTCAAAATAAATTTCTTACTGTATAACTTCATCTCAAAGTTTCAATAATGCAAATTTGAAATGCAAACTTTAAAAATTGAAATGAAAACCTCAGAGATAATTTAGCTCAGTGATTCACAAACTTCACTATACATCATATTCTGGGGAGTTTTTTGTTTTTTGTTTTAATTCATTTTTGCAATCCATAATTTAATTCAGGTCACACCCATATCAATTAAGTAAAAATCGCTGGGACTAAAGATCAATATTTTTAACTCCTCAAATGATTCCACTGTGCAACATTATTGAAAGACAACTTCATACTCAAGAGTCTAGAGTAGTTTGAACAAACTCCCAGGTAATGCTGATGCTTTCCAAACCTTACCAGTCAGCAGATCAACCTTTGCTACTCAAAGGGAACAGCATCAGCATCACCAGGAGTGATTTGGAAAGGCAGAATTTTCAGGTCCTATCCAAGAAATCCTGAATCAAAATTTACACTTTAACAGGATCTCCAGGAGATAACTACTCATTTGATGTTTGAGAAGCACTGTTCTAGAGTAGTGGTTCTCAAAGTGTGAATCCATTACAGGTACAAAGTTTCCAAAACCTCACACTCCAACCCTCTAAAGTCAGAAACTCTGGGGGTAAAACCCAATAAGCTGGTGAAAACTAGTCCTCAAGGTGATTCTGATGCAAGCTAAATATGAGAAGCAATGTAGAATAAGTCACAGTTCCTATACTTGACTGCTCTTTGAAATCATCTGGATCATTTTTAAAAATTACTTATGTCAAGTTCTATCCTTACAGATTTTGATTTTATTGTTTTGGAGGAAGACCTGGGCATCAGGAGTTTTGAAAGTTACCTGGTGATTTTAATGAGGTGAAACATTTGAGCCATTGTTCTGGAGACCTTGGCCACCTTTTTTTGTGCAGGAAATATAGAACGTTCTCTGCTCAGATAATCAGCAGTGTAGAGGACTGAGAAAAGACAATATAATTCCATCCTTCAGAGGGAAACCCCAAATGCAACGAGGTTTAATCTCGTCTACATTAAGCTTTGGCCAATTCTCCCAAAGATGATAAGGCTGGGTGTAGGGCTAAAGGAAGGTTGAAACTACAAATGACTTCTTACACAATACATCAGAGCTCTGCTAATGATCTCCGTATTCCCTGAAATTACTCTTGCTCACACTCCAGTCAGACACATTGCTTCTGTTTACAGACTTCCAAAGCACTTCCTTCCCTGTGGGTAAGTTTAATATTATCAACTTCAAGCTCTTAAATATAATACTCATTTTACAGAAACTGCAGGTTCAAAGTGCTAAACTAATTGCCCAAGTTTTGTACAGCCCAAGTTCATAAGTGGAGAACTGCATACCAATATCCATGGCTGGATATTATCTCTTAAATCCCATGGGCTGTTCATAATACTACACTGCTTCCTCAAGTGTAGGAAATGACCTTTGGTACATAGTAAAGAAACAATAAATAAAATATTCTGCCAGTACCTAAGTCAGAGGGAGCAAGGAGAAGCTCTCTGAGATATTTTTAAAAATTCAACTATGATATTGTGAAGTGAGTTTAACAATGTTGTACAGACATTTGACATGGATACGTGTTCCACATTCTGATTCAATGGCAGGGAAAGAAGATGTACTAAGTGCAGGGTCACTAGATTATGGCTGGATGCCTGCTCAGTACCACTCTAGCTAGGCTGCTGAATCATACATTTTTTAAAAATGTATATATACATACATACAAACATACACATCCTATATACTTCAAGTCTCCCAAGTAAGATATATGAAATAGGCAACCAGACTAATTAGGGCCTTTATAGTTATTGTCTATTGGTTTACTATCTTCAAAAATGTTTTTGTTAGTAAATCAAACATATTGAAGAAAAATTCTCTTACATTCAATGTTTAGCCTAATATAAAAATAACTTACAAATAATTCATATTTCCTTTTTAATACTTTTTAAAAGTGTTGTCAGAAGAATGCATAGGTATGATTTAAGGGAATGTTAATATGCATTGGGAAATATTAACCAAAAAGTAAAAAGAGAAATTGGGATGCAGTGTAGACTGGACCAAGGGACTCTGGTATTGAACTTCCTGAGTTCAAATCCTAGGTCTATCACTTAATATCTGTGTGCCTACAGGACAATTGTTTAACTTTTCTGTGTTTCAGTTTATTAATCTTCTAAGTAAGATTGATTATAGTACCTGTTTTAGAATGCTATTAGACGTAACTGACTAAAATTTACAAAATTTTCAAACTTATACTAAATATTTAGAAAGCACTCAGTAAACAATAGCTATTATTTTTTATATGCCCCAAACCCATAAGTTAAAAAACAATTCTTGGCTCATAGGTAACATTTTTATTTTCCAGATCCCTCACTGAAAAGATACAATCTTTTCTTTCATACTTCATGGTAGTATTCCCTAAAAACTACCAGACCACATGAACACACATTTATGATGTATCCCTTATTTATTTGGTGGTTATAAACGTAATACCTCATCAAACCAGTCACATACAACAAACTTCACTGCTATTAATTAAACATATGAATAAATCCATACGAACTGTCAAGTTGTAACTTGTCCAGAGAAAGGGACTCAAGATCTAGATCGAATAGAACTGAGTTACACTTACTCTACCTTGAATAAATCAACTCAAATCTCAGAGCCTCAAAGTAAAGTAATATATTTCAATGGAGTTTTAATAATCTCCAATTCATTAAAAATTTAATACCCTTTTCCACTACCTTAAGAGATATCCTCTCCTTTATTTTTTTCTTAAAACACCTGAGTATGTGTTTTCTTTTTCCTGCAACATTAAATTTAAATTCCATGTCCTAGATGACTAATAAAAGCAATGGTTCCTTTACTTATGGACGAATGTACCACTAACACATTTTCAAAAAATGATGTCTCTGTAATTACCAACATGAATATATATTCACATTTCAATTGGAAGATATATGCAACACTGTTTAAGAGTGTCTTGCTTTACTCTATCCAAAATTTAAAATGGTTTAATGCATTAAAATATGTAAGCCAATTTTCCAGAAAATATTAGCTCCTGCTCTGACTTTAGGCAAGGAAAAAAAGAGTGTCTTGTTTTACAATTATTGCTATACAGTTCACTTTTCCAGATGAAGCATACTCAATTTTCTTTCTGTTTTTAAAGTAGAAAGTTGCTTCCTTATTCCTTCTTTGAATTCTCTTAAATTGTCATTCTTGTGACAAAATATAAGCATGATCCAATTTGCATTAATCCTTCAAGCTGAGTATCATCCCACAAAAATCATATTCATTTTTGGTGGGATTGTTCTCTGAATTCATTTTCATTTGTTTATCTAACAAATAATGAATACCTAATAGTTGTCAGGTACTATTCTGGGCACTGGAAGGTACAACCGTACAAAATGCAAAGCTCCTTGCTCTGGTGAAGCTTGCATTCTAATGAAACCCTTCCATTTAAATGATAGGCTGATCATACTATCATGAATCACAATTTACTGTCCATACCCATTAAGGCCTCATACATTATTAAGTCCTTATCATAGGCCAGTGCAGAGATAAATCAAGCAGAGTCAGTGCCTTCAAGGAGTTCACAACTTAAAGGAAGTAAGTTATATACACAATAACACATGTAGATTAATGTGTTAAGAGATACACAGCTTATTCAAAGAAGAAAGCAGGTCTTCCAGTTAAATAAATCAAAAGGAAATGTGGGGCAGGGGAGCTTTAAAGATGACAGGCAATTAATCTTGCTATTAGAGAATGCCATAATTATTGAAAGAAATAACATGTAAATTAGGAATGAGGCAAACATGTGGCATACTGGGGAACATTTTAGTGGTGGAGAGAGTAAAATAATTATATATATATATTAATTATATATATATATGTGTGTGTATATATATATATATATAAATTATATATACATATATATATCAGATAGAGGTATGAGATCTAGAGAAAAAAATTCCATGTAGCCAGGGGAGACTGTTGATCATAGGGGTTAAGATTTATATAGATTAGATTAACAAGAGAAGATATCCCTTTCCAGGACAGTGTGAAGATGAGGGAGAGGGCTGTTTGGATATTTGGAAGAAACTTCCAGAAGAGGAGAACAGGTGTTTATAGTGCCTTGAGGGAGGAATGTGGTTGGTGAGCTTGAGGAACAGCAAGTAGACCAGCGGAAGGAAGAGAGAGAACAGGAACAATGTATGGGGTTATATAAAATTTCACTGGTCACGGGATTAAATCTGGATTTTCCCCATAATAGTGTGTGATAAAAGTGACTGAGCAGGGAAAAGAGCCTCTCTCACTTTATGCCTTAACTGGGTCACTCTGGCCACTGTGTGAAGAACAGACTGAATGGGGGAAGCCTTCAGTGGAAAGCTCAGTTAGGAAATTGCTGCTAAAATCCAAATGGGGAAGAACTTGGACTAGGTAGTGACAAAAGGGTATTGAGAAGTAGTTCAAATCTGTAAATGTATTGAAACTAGAAGTAAATTCACTGCTGTTTTCAAATTCAATGCAAAAGATTTATCTGATCTTATAATTTTGCCCCTTTTTGTAAAGTATTTCAACAGTAAAAACAAAGATCATTGTCATTTTATATGCTTGCAAATTTTTGTATCTTTTAGGGGCTTTGAAGATAATCATTTCCAAATACCTCATTTTACAGAGTAGGAAAAAAATGCACGCAAAGATTGTATGACTGTAAAAGATCAGACAGCTAATTAGAGAAAGACCAGGAGTGGAAATCAGGCTCTCTGATTCACAGCCTAGGTCACTGTGCCTTACAATTGGTGAGATTTAAGAGAAGCACTGTGTTCCTGTGATGAGTTCATTTATTTTTCACGAACATCAAATGAGACTCACAGGTACCCCAAACTCAGTCTTTAGAACCTATGCAAGTAGGAGGGAAATAGGGAAAAGCAGGCCATCCACTGCCTAAATCCCTTGAATATTTCCCCTTAAAGAGTGCCAGCTAAATGAAACACATCTGTGGAACTGCACTTTGGGATCCTGGAAAACATTCATTGTTATACTTGATAGGAGGGTAAATAAAGAAGTAACAGGGAAACACAAATGTGAATAAGGAATTTTAGAAGAATGCAACTTGTACAGCTATAAATGAATGCCTAGGGCTCTAGTATAGAAGCGGGAAGTGAGTGATTCATGTGGGGTTTCGTGAAGGGACAGTAGTGGAGGGGGATTGGCTATGTAGCTCCTGCAATATTCCTTTTTATTGGGGGGAGGGTGCTAGGGATTGACCTCAAGGCCTTGTGCATGTAAGACAAGCACTCTACCAACTGAGCTATACCCCCAACCCTAGAGATGGCCTTTCACGAAGGGTCAAGGGGGATTCTGAAGGATAAACAAGTTTACTAGGTATCTAAGATTGGTGAAGACATTCCAACTAAAAGGAATTGCCATGTGGAAAAGCTCCAAGACCTGTGTGGTATTCTTCAGTGCCCTCCATTGTAAACACCCCCAAATGCTTTCACATGATGATGGCTGCCATGAAGAATTCTAATTCTATTAAAATGGCACTATGAGCTTCTTGCGAACAAGGGCTCTCTTGCTCTGTGGAAAAGGATGACAATTACCAAGGACATTTACAACTGTGTTCAAGGCACTGTTTTAAACACTTTTCACCAATCCACCCATTTAATCTATACAGCGCTGTGATCTAAGTACTCTTATAATTTTAATTTAACAAATGAAGGAATTAAGAAATGAAGAGATTGAAACACAGAATCTCAAGTCTGATATTCTGGATTCAAACATTGGTCTCTCATGTATGTTTGTGACTCCTTGGGTGTTCACACACAAACTTGAAAATACATACAGGACTTCAAACTGAAGATACCCAGTCTGCCAGTGAAATACCTTTCAGAACAAATGGTATTTAAAGAAATGGAAGTGGTAGATACATCTTCCTGGGCATATATTTTCATTTCTGTATGTAAAGGGGAAAAAGGCTATCATAATCTTAGAGATTCTCTATGACTTTCATTTTGTACAAATCTAAGCTTGGATAAAACTGGACAAAGTTTATGTGACTTGCCCAAGATCAAAATGTCAGTCACTTCAGAGAGTCAGGAAGGGACTAAAGACTACTCAGCACCTTCTGGGAATCTAACTGGTTATGTAGCTCTTGCAGTATTCCTTTTTTTTGGGAGGGGGGGGGTTGCTAGGGATTGAACCCAGGGCCTTGTGCATGTAAGGCAAGCACTCTACCAACTGAGTATACGCCCAACAGCAGCTCTCACAACATTCTTAACCACTATGTATTCTGCCTATAAACATACCTATAAATAGTTACAGAGTAGTTTGGAAACAATTCAAATGGCCCATGTTTTGCTTTATTGACCAGAAGGCTATGGGGCATGGGGGGACAGAAGTCTTAAGAACAAAAAGAACTTTAAAACTAAAAAAAGAATAATAATCCAAGCTTTAAAAAATGAGTAATTTATTCCCTCATGATTTGTATCAAGGAGAAACTATTAAGGAAATGATTGGTTCTTGTTCAAGCTTTGCACAAATACCATTTGGAGGCACCATCTTTAAAATTAAAAGTCAACAAAAATATAAATTTCTGACAAATACCTGAGACATCTTCTAAATTTTGACATCAAAGTGCAACATTTTGCCTTTATTTATAAAAATCTGATGAAATAGCATCTCACTGCAGTTGGAATGGCAATTATCAAGAATACAAGCAACAATAAGTGTTGGTGAGGATGTGGGGAGAAAGGTACACTCATACATTGCTGGTGGGACTGCAAAGTGGTGCAACCAATCTGGGAATCAGTATGGAGATTTCTTAGAAAACTTGGAATGGAACCACCATTTGACCCAGTTATTCCACTCCTCAGTCTATACGCACAGGACTTAAAAACAGCATACTACAGTGACGCAGCCACATCAATATTCATAGCAGCCCAATTCGTAATAACCAAACTGTGGAAACAATCTAGATGCCCTTCAATAGAAAAATGGATAAAGAAACTGTGGCAAATATACACAATGGAATATTACTCAGCAACAAAAAGGAATAAAATTATGGCACTTGCAGGTAAATGGATGGAGTTACAGAATATCATGCTAAGCAAAATAAGCCAATCCCAGAAAACCAAAGGCCAAATGTTTTCCCTGATAAGTGGATGCTGATCCATAATGGGGGCGGGGGCGTGGGATGAGTGGAGGAATTTTGGATTGATCACAGGGGAAAGATAAGAAGGGAAGGGGCATAAGGATATGAAAGATGGTGGAATGAGATGGACAGAATTACCCTAGGTATATGTATGACTGCATAAATGATGTGACCCTACTTTGTGTACAGAGAAGTGAAAAAATGTGCTCCATTTGTGTACAATGAATCAAAGAGCATTCTGCTCTCATGCATAACTGATTAGAACAAATAAATAAGTAAACATTTTTAAAAATCAAATGAAATAGATTAATTTGTAAGTTAAGGCTGAAGATTAACTGTGCTCTTAAGAAGATACACTGCTTTTTTTTATTAGTTTATTTAATTGCATTTCAAGTCATAGCACATATATAGAGCTCAGTTTTTCCATTTCTCTGGTTGCAAACCAGATAAAGTTACACCAATTGTGTTTTCATACATGCACCAAGGGTAGTGATGACGATTCTCAATCAACCATCTTTACTATACCCTGCTTTATGAGTATCAGCACCTGTACCAAACTGTTGCTGAAGAATATAATAACCTTGCTTAAAGAAAATAAACAGGATAATGTGTATTTCTTTTTTTCTATCCAAACTTAAGCATATAAGTTCAAGCATATAAATTCATGATATATTATTAAAATACAGATGACACAAGAATAATACCTTATCATTAGATATGGAACAGCCCTCACTCTCCTAGGAGTACTATAATACATGTGCTTGAGTAGGTGAATCAAATGAACTTTTTGGCCAGAGAGACACCATGTTAGGGACAGAGAACATCTTTATAATTTGGGGCAGTATCCGAATTCTCCTATAATAAGAAATACAAAATTTCCTTGAAAATTTTTTCCAACTAATCATTTGGATAGTGTTTCTGTTCATAATTTAGCAATACTAGATTCTCCTGACTTTGGGTGTGTCTATATGCTTGTGACTGCTGGTATCAAAACATCATATGTTAGGTATTGTATAGAAAACATAACTGGTTCACTAGATATTTATATTTCCAATTGAATTTCTGAAAATCAGACAAAGACCATTTTGAAATGTTTCTTTATACTGAGCTCATAGCAAATTTACTATATTCATAGGATCTGAAGAAATTCTATTGGTATTTGCAATTGATAGGAACATAAACTGTTAGAGATCTAGAATCAAATCGAAAGATCTCAAGAAATAAATTCCAGGTCAATTAAGTATTAAATATAAAAATAAAAGAATGCAGTATAAAAACAAAATTGGAGAATTAATCTTGGAACTGGTAGTCTTTTTAAATAGGAAAGAAAAACTAAGAGGATAAAAGCATATCTACAATAGAATATAATGATGCATGGCAAAAAAAAAAAAATCCCTCCACGTCAGCCAAAATGAGCCAAAAAACATTCATCTCATAGCAAAGAGCAGAATTTTTACATACAGATTTACTGCAAATGACAAAACAATCCTTTCATAGAATCAAATATAAACAGCCATATCACAGAAAAAGAAATTCAGATGGCTCTTATGTAAACAAGTGTTCAACCTAACTCACAATAAGAAAAATTCAAAAATTTTGTTTTAAGTTATCATCAAACCCCAAATTTGGTAACATTGTGTTGACTAGAAGATAAGGAAACAGACATTCTTAGTGTATATTCATACAATGAAAAGAAATTAGATTATGTCTTTCAAAAGTTCAAAGGCACATATCCTTGACCTAGCAGTTCTGCTAAGCATCCATCCTGTAAATACGTTTGCACACATGAAAACTTACTTATGTGCAAGTACATTCCTTTTTTTTAAATTTTTTTTTAGCTGTAGATGGACACAATATCTTTATTTTATTTATTTTTATGTGGTGCTGAGGATCAAATCCAGTGCTTCATGCATGCAAGGCAAGTGCTCTACCACTGAGCCACAATCCCAGCACCTGCAAGGACATTCTTTACAGAACTGTTTGTATTTGTAAGATATTAGAAAGAATTGTAATCCTCATCAATAGGAAGTTAGGTTCTTAAATTATTCCATTAAATATGTATCAATATGGGGCTGGGGATATAGCTCAGTTGGTAGAGTGTTTGCCTCGTATGCACAAGGCCCTGGGTTCAATCCCCAGCACCACCAAAGGGAAAAAAAAGAAAAAAGAAAAAGAAAGTACCAATATTGAAAAACCTTGCAGATCCATTATAAATAAAAAGATAACAAACAAGAGAGAGAGTGAGAGACAGTCAGAAGGTGAGCAGGGGGAGCCAGAGAAAGAGAATAGTTTATATGAAGTAACAAATGCACAGAACATATTCGGAAACATACCAAAAATGTGGCCAGGTGGTAGAGGGGGTAGAGGTGGTTCAAGAAAGAAAATTGTTTTTGACTGTGTCAATACCTACTAGCTAAAGAATATCAGAAACAAAACTATGATTGAACAAATTGGGTATATATACCCTGTAACGAGAAAAAAACCTACAAATCATGGCAAAGCAGGAGCATCTCAGCAAGACAGTGTAAGAAAAGACTGAGAGGCTTTGGGTGTGGTTAGTGACTGAAGGAGAGCTCAGAGAACTGTGCCTTTGCTCGGAAAAGGTGGGTGTGATTCTATGGTTGATTATTTTAACTAATCTTATCTAGAAGGCAAGGTGTAAAGTTCAAAGCCATGTTTGTTAAAGCACCAGTGGCCACTTATATACCCCATGATAGAGAAAGACTTGGTCATTTTGTAGTTTAGACCACATACTTCTTTTGGTCTGTGCTTAGACATGATTCCTGAGTGGTTTTGATTTTATCTTGATCCACATTTCACAGTGGCCTTCTCTGATTTGAGGGGATTGCCAAGCCAGTACCTGGCTGTCACATACATTTATCTTACTATTCAATGTGATTTTTAAAAGAAACTCCTCAGAACTGGAGGGGACTTTAAAAGCCACCAAACTCGGGGCTAGAGTTCTGGCTCAATGGTAAAGCACTTGTCTGACACACGTGAGGCGCTGAGTTTTATCCTCAGCACCACATAAAAAAATAAAATAAAATAAAATAAAATAAAGGCGTGTTGTCCCTCTACAACTACAAAAAAATTAAAAAAATAAAAACGTCACTGAACTCTGAGGCTCTTCCAACCACCACCGGCTTCTCCTTCAATGCCCCAGGGGCTTTCTTGTAAACCTCTCTGGAGGCTTCAAGTGCCAGCACAGCACACCAGTTTAAGCACTGCAGTAACTCATCAGGCAATCCCTTCCCCAGTCAAAAAGCTCTCAACAATTTTTGTTCACATGAAAAGAGAACAATACATTTGGTTAAAATATCTTCATTGTTGTCTTCCCAGCATTTTTAACCTCTTCAAATGTCCCTTCTTTGGTAGCTTGTGGAGCAGAATAATTAGCTTTTCAATTTTATGTAAAATATTCCTATTAATACCCTCCAAACTGCAATTGTCTTTTTTGTACCACTGTTCTGACACAGTTCTGCATTTTTTTGGTGATCATTACATTTGTAGAGATTTTTATCTGTTACTGCTGACAAATCCATTTCTGTTTGTACTCAATTACATGTAATTAGTCTTTTCTTCATGAACAAAAGAACAGGTGCCTTTATCAATTCCATGCAAGATACCATGGTGAAGTTGTTTGGACCTAATGATATCTAGTGAACTAAATAATACATTTCTGACAGATGCTCATAGTAACAAGATTTTTTTCAAACAATCAACTGCTTTTACTCTCCACCCACACAAAGTGGAGAAAGAAAAGGCATTTTAACAACTTACAGGCTTATAATTTTTCTATTAAAAAACATGAGTAGGATTTAAATATCACTCTGATATATTTTACCCCTGATCTTCCCTCAAAAAAAGTATATATACAAGTTATTTGTTTTCATCTGAAATGTTTTTATTCAACCTGTGGGAGGGGGGCCAGAATACAGTCTTGGAAAAGGTGAAATCTGAATAAAGGTTATAGCCCAATAAATGGCTATAGCATTTAATAGCATTCATTTCCTGGTTTTGACAATTGTACTGTTACATAAAGTATTGACATTGCAGGAAGCTGTGTGAAGAGTATAAAGGAACTTGCTATATTACTTTGTCATTTTTCTAAAATCTAAAAGAAAAAACTACAAATCATGTGGGTGGGGAAAAGTATTTAGCCAATGACCTAGAAAATCTTTTTTCACATATTCACAAGGAGACAGTCATTCATTAATTTACCCATCTTATTTGTACTGAGTAGGAGAGATCATTCTAAATACACATGAAAGATCAAAACAATATCTCTCCTTTTGTGGAACTTGCATGTGCTTGGGAGAGAAATAAATAAATAGCAACACTATATATGTCAAGTGGTGACAGAAGCAATAAAAAGAAGTAGGGTAGGTGATGTAGTTTGGATCTGGAATGTCCCCCAAAGGCCTATGTGTTAAAGGCTTGAGGCCTAATTGGGGGGGGGGGCGGGGATTCCAGTCATTGGGAGCATGTGCTGGAAGGGGGACTGTGAGATCCTGGCCCTTCCTCTCTCTCTTATACAGCCCAGCCATGAGGTAAACTGGTCTCCTCTGCCACATGCTCCTACCACAGTATACTGTGCCACCACAGGCCCAAAGCAACAGGGTCAACAGTCATAGTCTGACACTTCTAAAACTGTGAAACAAAATAAACCTTTCTTCTTTTTAAGTGGATTTTTATGGGTATTTATTATAGTAATGGAAATATGACTAACTCTGGCAAGGGGAATATCAGAACAGATAGTGCCAAGGTGAGATATATGTAATTTTTTAAAGATAGATGAAGAAGACCTCTTCAACATCTATAAGAAAGATCTTGGTGGACTGTTTTTAATTGTCTTAAAATAGAAATTTAAATTATTGGTCAAAGACAAATGGATAACTATGTTTAGATATATGCATATGGTGAAATATTTTACAAAAATAAATTAAATAAAGCAAGTGTTTAACCTATACAGACCTCACAACTATAATATTGAAGCTGAAGTACATAAAAGATGCATATGATAATGTTTTCAGTTATAAAAAATTTAAAAGTAGCCAGGCGCAGTGGCACACGCCTATAATCCCAGCACTCTGGGAGGCTGAGACAGGAGAATCACGAGTTCAAAGCCAGCCTCAGCAACGGCAAGGTGCACTAAGCAACTCAGTGAGACCCTGTCTCTACATAAAACACAAAATAGGGCTGGGGATGTGGCTCAGTGGTGGAGTGCCCCTGAGTTCAATCCCCAGTACCAAAATAAATAAATAAATAAAAAGTTTAAAAGTATATACAACAATATTATGACTTGTGTAAGTATATATTATACCAGAAAAAAAGATATTGAAAGCTGCAAAGAAATAAGGAAAGCTAAACTTAGGAGACTTATTATGTCTAGTAATGAGGGAAAGAAAGCAAGAGTCCATCGGAGAGATCACACGAAGTTCAAATGGATAGAAATTTGTAATTAATTTTAAATTGGTGATGGGTATCCAAATGAAAAGTATATTGTTCTTTATGTTTTGTACATCTAAACTGTTTTGAAGAACAATTTATCAAAAAGTATATGTAGGAGTTCATTGCAATAAAAATTGGTTTACATTTTTGAATGAGACACTTGCTAAAAGCATTGACAAATGCATCATCCATCATCTTTTGCATGGTGTGTGGGGAGTGTGCCACGTAGGTGTCAGTCATTAGATTGATATATGTACACACACAAACACATACATACACATACATATATGCAAAAGTATGTGTATATAAATGCATGTATGTATGTGGAGGTATATAGGCATGGATTTACACTAGTGGTTGACCCAGCATTAAACACCAAACACTTTCAATTATTTTTCTAGAAACAGTGAAGGAAAGACTTGAATACATTTGATCCCATACCAGTGTCCCTGCCCTTCTGCACCTACCACCTGGTAAGTGCCATGCACCTTCAGGATAGCTGATGGAATAAGGTAGCATCCTATGGAGCTGAGTCTTACTGTTGGATTAAATCTAACCTCACCAATTTATAATCTTTCAGTTTTTTAAAATCTGGGATGATGATGCTGACAGACAATATTGACATCATTACCATTTCCAGTCACCTCATTTGATTAAAAGGAAATTGTGATCTAGGAATATCTCAGAATGAACATGGGTGACACAGTTATGCTGTGGATTGACTGCTTCATACTTGTATCCTCCCTAAATCAATATTCAAGTACAGATACAGATGTCAGTCTTACATGGAGAAAAGAACACCCTTATTCTTCTATACTGAATTGAAAACTTAAATCATTTAAAGGATGCATTCACATAAATACAAACCAACAATGCAAACCACAATAAGCTAATCAACTACTTTGCTGGAAAATGACAGCAAGAAAACTGCATTGAAATTCTTCATAATAAGATCTTTCTTTATTGTAATTCATATTTTGTGGTGTGCAATATTAAGCAAACAAAGAAAATGTAGAAGGGGTGAATGAGAGTATCTTGACACTTTAAGGATTTTGAATCATTACTCAAATCTTTATAATTAATTTAAAGGCTATATCATTGTAAAATATCAGTTTCCCTACACTGGCTAAGAAGATTTTTTTATATTTTCAGTTTGACCTTGAAATCACATCCATCAGAGTCCAACACAGCTGTACAGACATTTAATGAATACTTACTACGTGTCCAACACTAAAGATCTAAAGGTGAATACAGACAAACTTTAGAAAAATACACCATCCTGAATAAATTTAGAATAATATGAATTGACACTGAGGTATCTGTATATGATTAAGAAGTTGAAATATATGAGAAATATCATCCTTGACTCAAGCCTGTATTTTAAATTTTTCTGAAATGCAAATACACTGTCATACTTTGACTTCATTTAGTTATTGAATTTCTCAACTCTAAAATTAAACTACTTAAAAACCATTTCCAGGGATTTTATGATCAACATTTTAATACTTGGCACTTTTATTTCAATTTGTTGTTGTTGTTTTTGTTGTAAACCAGGGGATTGAACCTAGGTACTTAACTACTGAACCACATTCCCAGTCCTTCTTTTGCATTTTATTTACAGATAAGATCTCACTGAGTTGCTTAGGTCCTTGCTAAGTTGCTGAGGCTAGCTTTGAACTTGTGATCCTCCTGCCTCAGCCTCTGGAGCCAGTTGGGATTACAGGCATGAACCACCACACCTGGCTCAAAAATTATTTTTAAAATTGCATGTCAGATATACCAGTCTTTATCATCTTATTACTATTGTATATACTGTTGAAAAAAGTAATAATATATAAATACATTTTTTAAAATGTTACTCTTAACCAAAATGAAATAACATATAATACACATGTGTGTATTCAATGTTTACCTTAAGAAGTAATTTTTACCTACCAGAAATCATATTCTAAAAGTTATAACTTATTCATTATTTGGTTCCAGGACCTACACCGTCTTGTGCTAGAATATCTGAAGTGTTCCTATGAGTATTTATCATTACCCTGATGAAAATCACTGCAATGAGAAGACATTTTCATCTATTGACCAGATGGAACTCCTTCAAGCCTCCTATCTCCACTTTGAGTACATTACTTCTCTTCCATACTGTCCTTTTGGTGTAGGGAATCCATAGCTAGAAGGATAAATGGAAAGACTAGCTCACTAACAGTTAAAGAGTTCAAAGGAGTCTGGCCATGTTTTAAAAATAAGATACTCTGGGCCATGCATTTGATTTGTAATCATATTGCGAGAAGCTAATGTTCCTTACTGTAGTCACTGTTTTCGTCCTTGGTCCCGTCAATGGTACCATCTGGGTGCATCTGCAGGAAATATCCCTGCTGGCTGAATAACCTTGTCACAATTCCTTTCAGCTGGGGTTCTGCAAAACAAAATGAAATAATTACTCAAATTTTTATTTTGTTTATAAAGTGCATAATTGCAAACTGTGAAACACATCATGTAAGTAAATGCGTAAATGCCAATGGCATAAACTGAAATTAGTATTTGTAAGAGGGACATTTCAGTAACATAATCTATACTTCTTTTTCTTCTAGAAGCAGAACCAAAATACTTTGCAGCAGCAAATCAAATGTAAATAAATAAATGTTAATTATGATTAGGAACATACAGAGACATGCTAACAAGTGAATTATTTCCCCTCCCTTCTGCATATGGTGTCTGGCTGCAAGATACCACTAAGTTTTTGTTCCTGTTCCAGAATCATTTTTTAGGCCAAAATGTTACTGCCATTCCTCAAAAGCTTCCAGTAGCCATGATCAGGCAGGGTAAGATTTCTATTTCTGCTGTCTGTCAAATATCCATCAGAAATTCCTGGGTTTTGATATTCTGATCTAATTTATCCAGAATAAAATAATATTTTAGATGAGAATTATTGGCACTAGCAAATCCCCCATGGCCATGAGAGGTCATTAGAAAGCATGAGGGGACAGAGATTTCACCTTCTCTAAACACTTCACCAAGGAGGAGCCCCAGTCCTGCAAAAGTCATTTTCCAGTACCCAAAATAAATAAACAAAATCATGCATATTTCTTTAAAATTTTCAAACCAGATATCTTCACTTTTAAAACTCTCTACACATAAATGTCATCAAGCCAGCTTTTGTATACCCACTTGGATTTTTGTTCATCAGCTAATGTAAATATTTAAAGCTTTCTCATTGTTATGCTGGCCGCCAACAACAATCTAGTTTCCACAGTGTCACCATCTTTTGGTTTCTAGTGTTGGGTGAAAATTATTCTAGTGCATTTATAGCCCTAATTTTTTCATAAAAATGAAGAGAAAAAGAAAAATGCTGCTTCTTGTAATAAAAACTGAGGCAAAGATGGAGATCATGTGAATGCTGACATAGCAATACAATAACCTCAAAGGGACAATCACTGAATTCATGCCTGTCAACTTCATCCTTTGCTATTTATTTAACCCATGTTTACTAAGAATGTCTTTTTTTTTTCTTTCATGCAATATGCTGGGCACTGTGTGTTAAACTGAACACATTAATGTTTAGATCTAAAAGGGATTCTAGTTAAGGACTGGATATGTTTAGCTCTGTGGATATAATATGCCTATGGGAGGAGTTTTGAGCACATCATTTCATTGCCCAAAATTGAGCATAGAAGGCAATGCCACCGGCATGTCTTCTTCCAAGCAATCCTGTGAGGCAAAAGAAGTGACAAGAAAATTGTGACTGAGGAAGAAAGTTAATGAAAAGAGAACTGAACTGGAAACTAGGCATTCTAAATAATAGCTATCCATTATTTTTTTGAATTAAATAAATTCAATTTAGTAATTTGTGGGTCTCATTTTCCTTATGAATGAAATCCACAAGTTAAACTAAATGATCTTCAGGTCCCTTTGTGGGTCTCTATTCACTTTTATTATGTTCAAATCGTCTGCCCTGAGTGTTCGCAGAACTTGAGTAATGCTTTTTCCTCCATGGGCTCACCCAATCCCACACACCAGGCCATGTCAGAGAAACACGCAGGAAGCTAACCAGCAAACAACTCGAGGGGAGCCTTTGCTTGAGGCTCCTTGGCTGATTGGCAGCTTCTGATGTAGCATAGTCAGCTCCAGATTTGGAGTCAGAAGACCCAGATCTGAACTCCAATTGCTTTTGGGGTCATGAGAAAGTCACTGAACACCTGGTCTCGGGGTTTGATCTCAATAATGAAAAAAAAATCCTACCCTAATTTTAATCTTTGAGAACTTCAGATGAATAACACTGTGGCAGTATGAACTAGAAAACCCTATAAAAATATTAATTCTAATCAAGGTCTGATGTTTCAACCACAAACACCAAATAAACAAAGTAGGTGAAATGAAGAGACCACACAAGGAAGACTCCGTGTCTTCTGATTTCTGTTTTAGTAAAATACTGATTGAACTTGTACAGCCACTCAAGTAACAGTGGACTGAGAATAGAGGACAGAAGGTGGCAGAAAGAGGAAAGGGTTTTATTTCTACTAAGCTAAAGATCACCTGAAGTTGTGTTTTTGTTGGTAATGAACTGTGTGGCAGCTTAGTCATTAAAGCCTGCAAATGAATGTTTGTTTTCTTCAGGCTCCTCTTTCTGTACCAGTAATTAAGCACTTCTTTTGCCATGGTGAAGCTATCCTCGTGTTGGGACTCTGGGAATTCAGGTTGGTAACTCCTATTCAGGATAATGAGCACCAGACTTTTATACCAACCCCCACTGCTGAGATCAATGCCAGAACAAGCCCAGTATCTTGAGTCTTAACTTGGTGATGATCTATAAAAGTGAACATCCTGAAGTTTCACAGGAGATCTGGTCGTCTACTGAACAAACACCTAGAACCTAGGACAGGCCACTCAAAGTTACATGGCCCACTTGATGGGCCAGTACCCCATTCCCATCTGTCAAACTTTACCAATCTTACCAGGCTTAGCTCAAGATCCCCTCCTCCATGAAAGCTGGCAACATAAGTGAATATCTCTTTTAAAATAGATGGGAAAATAACATGCTTGGCTATATTTTTTAAAAAGGGATTAAAACCATGAAATGACTTTTTAGCATATCTAGCATTCTATATCCTGGGTACCTATAACCAACATACATATTATTTGTCATACTCTACCTAGGGACATGTAAAACCTAAGGAATCCTCAGGGAGCACTCAGTCAAAAGCACAAAACATATGATATGTAACACTAGTAACCCTAGTGTGAGACCGCTGCTAAATGAGGGAAGGAAGCAGAGTGCCCTGATAGTCCCTAGGAGCAGGGACTGATTCTGTATGGATGTTAAGCTAAGATACCTCATCTGCCACTTGAATTAAGGAATTAGTTGGATTTTCCAGGCCGGGGGGCGGGGCTAGGGGAGAGGGAGGCATTGAAGACAGGAAAACAGAGCAGACTCTGGGAACAATGCAGAGTCTAGAACAGGTAGAGTATAGGGCAGAAGTTTTCAAATGCTGACATGAAAGTATCTGTTCTCAACCAATGTTCGGAGATCAACTGTGAAATTCATTAAATACAGTCAATAAAATAAGTTTTCTATTATGCTGATTTTTTCAGTTTAAATGACTTCTTTGATTCTAACATTATTTACTTCCACTGCATATTTTTTTTGTTTTTTTAAAGAAATGATGGCTATATTACTAGAGGCTGGTTTGTTACCTTTTCTGCTGTAAAGTGAGATGGCAAATACTGCTAGCATTTCACTCAAATCCATTTCCTCTTTTCCTGGGCACCCAGCTAGACCATATGTCCTAGCCTCCCTTGCAATTAGGTTTGGCAGATGAATAAGTGTCATATGGAATGTAAGTGGAAGTGATGTGTGCCATTTGCAGGCCAAGACTTTTAAAAGCAAACATTCTCCTCCACATTCTCTTTTCCTTAACTCTAGCTAGATGAAGATGACAAAGCCCTCAGGGATGTCAGAGCAAAAGAATGGAAGAAGGCTAGGCCCCTGGATAACTAGTGGAGAAAAGACAACAGCCATCAGAAACACCCACCTTGGACTGTGACACGAATAAGCAAGAAACTTCCACAGGCTTCCCATGATGGCTTCCTTGCAAAGGGTATAATATGGAATGGGATGGACAGGGTAAATTTACAGAGGGGAAACCTGACAAACAAAACACTACTTCAACCAGGTGAACAAGGTTAACATTAGTAGTCATAAACCATGCTGACTGTATGTACCCTTCATGCAACAGGATGAGAGTGGCATTTTACCTGTGTGATCTTCCTCAAAAAACCCACAACCTCTGTCTAATTTTGAGAAAAACACCAGACAAATGCCAATTAAATTCTTGACTCATACTCCTCAAAACTCTCAAGGTTGTTGAAGAAAAGGGAAACTGAAAAAAATACCAGACAAGAGGAATCTAAGGAGACATGACAACTAAATATACTGTGGTATCCTGGATGGGATCCTAGAACAGAAAAAGAAATTTAGGTAAAAACAAAGGAAATCTGAATAAAGCATAGACTCAGTTCATGATATTGTATCAATATCACTTCTTCACTGGGACATATATGCCATACTAATGTGTTGATCAGGGAAACTCTGTATTATCTTCTCTATAAATTAAAAATCATTATAAAATGAAAGTTTATTAAAATAGCAATTATAGCCAGAAGAAGAGGAAGAAGAGGAAGAGAAAGGAGGGGAAGGAGAAAGAGAAGGAGGAGGAGAAGGAGAAAGAAGAAGGAGAGGAGAATGAAGAAAGGAAGGAAGGAAGGAAGGAAGGAAGGAAGGAAGGAAGGAAGGAAGGAAGGAAGGAAGTGAGGGAGGAAGGAAGAGTAGGAGGAGAAAAAGAAGAAGAAATAATTCACCCTCAGCAAGATTGAGTAAGAAAGAAAGAAAGATAAATAAGAGCTCTTGTTCAGCACTGCATCCCTTCAGGATGATATAGTAATTTCAACAGAAAGTTTGAATTCACAGCCACTCAAGAGAAGCTGACACCTGTGGGAACTCTCTAGGCATCTCTACTGGCTTGACTTGCTATGCCATGGAGCAGTTACCTAGGCACACAGTGGAAACCCAGCATAGAGCCAGAGCCATGGCACCTGGTTCACACATCTGAGGAGGAGTATGAGGTTAGAGAAGATGAAACAGAGTTTAGAA
Organism: Xerus rutilus; assembly: GCA_028644305.1. Classification (NCBI taxonomy): domain Eukaryota; kingdom Metazoa; phylum Chordata; class Mammalia; order Rodentia; family Sciuridae; genus Xerus; species Xerus rutilus. The sequence continues at coordinate 53,625,394 of CM053409.1, forward strand.
ATGGAAAGGACCTTGGAGTCCAACACCTTCTTTCATCAATGTCAAAGATAAAAACAAACCAATCAACAAACCGAGGCTCAGAGCAAAAGTGTCTTGTCTAACCTCACCTAGCTGGCACATGGATTCACTAGGACAAGAACTTGTTCTGTAATACTGACTAGACATCATCCCTTCCTTCCCAAAGAACAGGCAAGACATAATCCTTATCTTACACATGATCGGAGGATGGGGACAATAAGGTAAAAAAGGAGGAGGAGGATTACCTGGCCTTGCATCTGTCACTGGAATGTGAGGGTTATAAAGAAAAGAAGTAATAGGAAATTTGGTACTAAAATTGAATTGTATTTAGCCAGGGCTAGCATAATTCAACATTTATACCCAAACTGAGCAAAAGTGCCTCTGTGTAAACTCCAAATTAGAAATAAAAAATAGTATAACAGTGATGTAAACTTCGTTATAGAGGCTGTAACTAGAGAATTAACCATTCTTATTTTCATAGCAATGATCATATTTTGAAACCATCTTCTTTGTACCAAGCACTCTCCTGATGATTTTACTGAACTTTTATTTACTACTCACAATAACTGAATGTGTGAAGGACTCTTTTCTCATTTTACAGATGAGATTACTGATATTCAGGAAAGCCATATCACTTATCCAAGGAAGGTTCCAGAGCTATAAATGCAGAGTCCTAACTGAAGTGTCTATAGTCTTCACCAATCTCTAACACTGTTCAGTCACTTTAAGAAGGGCACTGACAAAACTGGAACATGTCCAGAGGAAAGAAAGCTAAATAAAGAGGGTACAAAGGACTGTCATATGAAGAATGGTTGGATGAACAGTTGACCTGCAGCCTGGAGAAAGGAAGACTCAGGGGGATGCAAGAGCTGTCTCCACATTCTGGAGAGCCGACACAAGCAGGAAGCCAATTTTCTGAGTGACTCTATAGGGATACAACCAAGGCCAGTGGGTGAAAGTTACAAGGAAGCAGATAAAAAAGAACTTTCTGTAAATTGTCTTCAAAGAGAGAACAGATTGCCTAAAGAAAGAGTATATTCTACCACTGGACATAGATAGCTATGGGGGAGAAAAAGAAAATCTATGGGTCAGAGCAACTGTGAAGGACAGCACATCTCCAAAGGCTGAGACACTTTGAGTGACAATGTAAAGTCCTCTCTAAGGTCCTACATCCTGATGTTCCAGAAAGTTCTGGGATCAACCAGATGGCACTTTGCTGTTCCCTTAGTTTGTACTTTGGACAGGAAATTGTAAAGATGGTTTACCAGGCAGCATGAAAATTCAAAGTTCTTTGTAAATGTTAAACATGAATTGTACAGTAGTTTGATGTTTTTTTTTCTCTTTTTTTCTTTTCCTTAATAAGTCTCTGTGGATTTACAAATGGGCCTTCTGTGTTAAGGTTTTATATTGTCCACTTAAAGGAGCTGAGATTGAAAAGGCTATTAAACATGATTCTTATCAAGTGCTTCTGGGGCTTTTTAGTGCTGGAGATTTCAAAATTCGACTACTGGGGCTAGAAATTATTCATAAGAAAATATATTTCTGAACAATTACAGCTAAAGGATACAGATGAGGACACATTTATGTACCACAAATTGAAGTCCCAGATGAATACAAAATATGATGAAGTAAGACATTTGAAAAAGAATAGAAATTATCTGGACTTTTGAACACATTGCAAAAATAACAGCCATACAGAGCTATGAGTGTTTGTTAAAAATACATGCTCTTTAATAAAAAGAGCCTGAGACCCCTCATTCACACAGGAGATAGCAGTGAACAGACCTAAAGGAGCACCCTATAGAACTGAATCTATAAAGCTGGAGAAGTGTCATTGTGGCCTTGCAGGATCTGCTCTACGGTTTAAAGAGAGCCATGTTCTGTCAACAGTCTACAGTTCCCTCATCAGTCAAATAAAGCTGGTATATGCCAGCAGCAGTTGCCTACCCCAGGGCAATAGACCTCACCACAACGCACTAATAATTACAAGAAACCTCAGAATCTGTAAATGAATATCTATTTTCTCAATCAACTAATGGCATACTTCATTCAAATAAAAACCTAATGTGAATTAAGTATCAAACTTTGTGTTGGTATTCTTCTAGGTACAGGAGATAACCAATTGTGTGCTAGTTAGTCAGCTCTCCACTTAAAGAGAAGAAAAGAAAACCTAAAACCTGATTTCCATGGGGCTGACTTCCCATGTAAATACTCTCATCATGGCCAATTTAAAGCTACCACTTGACATCACTGAGCATTGAGTTGGAGCTGAGAAGACAGGACCATATCAGCTCCAGTTCACCACTACTGAATCTAACAGAGAAAGAAACACAAAGCTTATAGTCTTAGGACAGATGGAAAGAAAGGAGATACAGAATTAAATATAAAGTAGCATTTTAGTAAAAGCACTATAATGAAAACTAAAACAACAAAAAAGGGTAGGAGATGAATGTGCTATTAAAGAGTGCTAAGAAAATGAATCACAGAGAACAGGAAGTTATTGGCGATATGTCAAAGAAGAGCATTCCAGGCACAGGGACAGCAGATGCAAAGTACTCCTAATACTTGAAACAATCAGATCATTCAGATCAAAGGTTCTCCAAAGATCCTTCCTTCCCCTAGGCAAGCACTCCACAAGTTACAGCCCTCCAATTTTGTTAATAAAGTTTTATTAGAACACAGCCATGCCCATTCGTTCCTGTATTACCTACGGTTGCTTTCATGCCACAAGAGGTGAATACTTCCAACAGAGCCGCTACAGCCCACAAAGCCTAAAATATTTACTAACAAGCCCTCACAGAGAGTTTGCCACCCTTTGCCCTAGAATTCTGGCTTCTGATATTCCTTCTGCCTGAAATATACCACCTTTGCCTCCCTCCACTGCCCAGGACTCCTTCTCAGACTTCTATGGTATTTTCTTCCAGAGTCTTCCCTGATATCCTGCAGTAAAATCACCCCTTCTTCAGACTCTCTTTCCACAGGTTAAGTAAAGACTCAGTATACTTCATTACAACTGCTTGCTTTTACATCTGTCTCTCTGCAGCTGAACTATGAACTCCTCAAGGGTGGGGACTCTGAATATTCACCACTATTCCAGCACCTAACACAGTGCCAGTCAAAGGGTAGGGTAGCATTCACTTATTAAAGGAAAGGCAGAAATATGTCATATCTAGCACTTTCCACTGTTACCTGTGACTTTCACAGAAGCTTCTCATTTATAAGAAAGAGCTGTTTACAGCCTTTAACACAATGCCTCCAGCCTTTGGTGGATTTCTTCCATTTTACCCTCCACGCTGAACACAGTCTGACAAGCACAGCAGCTCCTGCATAAACTGCACAGTCTCCAAAGCACTGAGTTGCCTCACACTTCAACAGGAATCAAGTGACCTTGAGACAGGCAATCCTTAACCTTCATGCTGCCTCAAAGCTAAATGGGAAGAAAAGACATCTTTTCCAGAGAATCCTCTTTGTCTGAGCTGGGGAAGACAGGAGAAGCAAGGCAGGAAAACAGCTAAGATGTAAAATGCCAATAGAGATGTGATTTTTGTAGCAGGCCAATTTTATTCCTCATACCATAGGCCCCCTTCCTCCCAGATTCTTCTCTATAATATACTCATGAAAATTTAAAATAACTCAAACATCACTTACTGACTTCCGACATACACTAGGTGCTGGGTACAAAGATGAGTAAGATGCAATTCCTGCCTTGAAGGCACCCACGGCCCCATCAGAGAGACACACACATAACTAATCATTACAGCAGTGAACATGAAAAGTGCTATCACAGAGGAACAAACAAAATTCCACGGAACCACAAAGTGGAGATGCTAATTTTACCTGGGATCGTGGGTTCTTAGACAAGAAACAGTTAAGAAAGGCTCAGAAGATGAAGCACCATTTTAGACAGCCTAAAATAGGCAGGCAGGTTTTGCTTTGAGCAGCATCAGCTGGAGCAATGGAACAGAGGGATGCATGTGTTTAGCATGTTTGGGAACTGGACAAGAAAATAGCTTGGACAGAAAAATGTGAGGAAATAAGGGTTTCATGCAGTGGTTGGAGAATAATAAGGTACAGAACACTTGAGAATCAAAGCTAATATCTTACGCAAAGCAAATAAGCTGTATCCTTTAAATCAATATCTACAAACCTTTTTGATTATACATTTCTATCTATAAAAATTCTTTAACATACAGCCTCCCTATATATATACATACACACATATATGTATATTATTTATGTCATGTGTATATAGGGTGTAAATTATGTGTATATTATGAATCAAAGTAGGAAGTTTGAAGTGATATCAATACTAAACACAAGAAAAATTATCATCACTTCTTTCTATATGCCAAAGATGACCTTGCCCTCTACACTTCACATACCATTCCCATAGGGCTCAGAGAAACTTTGGAAATGTTTAAATCAGGGATAAAATGATGATGGCAGTATTTCAGAAAGCCAACTTGAGTAACAGTAACAGAGGCTGAATTTTAAGGGATGATACTGTGGACATGGGCACCGCACAGAGAGCTATTCATATGATTAGACACTTGAGTAGGCAATGGCAACGAAGATGCAGGCAGAACTGTCAGTCCAAGGACTAATCTTGCACGGCCAGAGATGCTGATGCTTTAGGCACTTAAAGGATAACAGGATGCATGTTCTCCTTTCGGTTGTAGAAAGATACACAACCTCTACCTCCCCAAGTCCAAACCTGTCCTTAGGTTCCTAACGGAACTAGTTGAGTGCAGAATGCTATGAAAGGTGTGGGTGAAGGAAGCTTCTGGCAGGTGTTTCCAGGAAGCCAAATGATTGCTTGTTTTACTGAAGGTCTGACTCTGGTCAACCTCATTGGATCACCACTCTTTGACCTTTCTCAGATGATCACCCAGAGATATAAACCTGAAATGAAGATAGCTTCCCAGGCAACTCAAGACTGATCTTCAGATTCTGGATAATGCAGACCACAAGATAATTCAAACATGAAGGTAATCCTAGAATCTTAAGATCTTAGACCAGGAAAAGCCACTCTGGAGGATATAATTCAAGGCTCAGTTAAAAGATGAAAAAGCAAAGCACCAGGTGAAGGAGAGACACTCTTACGCAGCACATCTCTTAATCCTCAGTCATGGCACTTTAATATGCACCATGGCCTTTCTATTTAGTGCCCTGTAAAATGAAAATCATGTCTCATACCACCTCAAGGTACCCTGGCCTTGTCCCAAACTGGTCTCATGGTGTCCAGAAGCTGTTTAATTTCTTCATACATAAGCATATTTGCTTCTTATGAAAATGTTTGAATAACTAGGACCTGTTTCTGAAGGCTATTCTAAGCCATGAAGAGTGCACATTACAGGGTGCTATATGGCTAGAAAGTGACCACACTTATTTGGTAGATTTAACTTTCAGAGAGAATTAATGTCACTAGAAAGACTCATGGTTAGGAGCAGTGGGAAGAGGCAAATTCTCCAAAGTTTCATTCAAAGATAGCAAATGCCAAGCACTTACCACACAGCCAATACTTTCAGTGGATTATCTCTCCACATTCTCATGGAAATAATTTAAGGCAGGTATACCACTGGGATTTTTTAAAATACATTAGAAACCTGAGGCTTACAGAAATTAAGTAACTGGGACTAAATCACACAGTTAATAAATACCAGAGCCAGAGTTGAATCTTATCCTTTTCTAAACTGTTCACCTGCTCACTGCTAATCATCAATTGTCTTTTGAAGAAGTCTAATATACTGATCCATCTCTTTTCATTATCTGCAATCAGTCCACAAAAAATGTGGAAATCTGTGAAGCAAAATATCAGGAATAATTGGCAAACATTAAACTGGAATTTAAAACATGACTTTCGGATTTCTGGTACCAAAAAAAAAAAAAAGAGGCAGGGAATGAATAAGTATAGACAATTTTTTTGTACACAGAGAGTCTTCCATAACAAAAGCATCATCACCTGGCATAGAAAACTCTTAAGCCTTTTATTTTCCACAGATACATCTTTTGGCAACAGAAATAAATGAACAGGACATATTAGGAGAGAAGAGACATGACAGTTCCCTGACAGCAGAGCTGCTACACAGATGTTGGATCTGTCCTAAAACTGTCCTGCATCTCAGAAGAGATCTGTTCTAGGTGGCAAGCCTGGGGAATTCCCCCATTCACCACAAATCCAAATCACCCGCAGGTAAAATGCTATTAATATAAAATGTCTTTTTTATGCCATCCATCAAGAAAAATTTGCAGAGTCCACCAGAGTGAGTGAAAATAATAATACTTTTGGCAAAAAGCTGTTTGGAACTCCATGAGTATAACATCCATCAGCCTTGACCCTGGAAAGTTCAGGACAGGCATTGGGGTAGAGTGAGACACATGGGTCATGGACATCCAGACATCTGGAGTCTGATCTACTACTGTCTCGCTTCTATCCCCACTACCAGCAAACTTGTCCAGGCCATCAAGAGCTCCAGGCTCAACTCTGCCAACAGGCTCCTCACTAACACTCTTACTATGCTTCCCTTCCAAACCACACTACAACCAAGGTAATATTTTACAATACAAATTGGCTCATGCCACTCTCCTACTGAAGCCCTTTAATAGCTTCCCATTTCATTTACAATGAAACATCAAATCCTGAGCATGGCCTAGAGAGCTTAGCACCATCTGGCTGCTGCCTACCATCCCATCATCATCTCAATTTACTCTCTCCCTGGCTCACTAAGCTCTGGGCACATATGCCTTCCCCCTGTCCAGACCTTAGAACCTTTGCACGTGTGTTTCCCTCTGCCTGTATTGATTTATTCCTAAAACAAATTCAACTCACAATTTAAATATCACTTCATAGAGGCCTTGCCCAGTGCTCCAGTCTAATTTGCTTCCATATTCATAGTCACATTCTCTGTCATCACACTGTATTTTCCCCTTCATAGCACGTATCTCCATTTATAATTAGAAATGTATTTCTATTTATTGTTGAATATCTATTTGCCCCTCTAGACTGTTGCACCCATGAGGGTGAGGCCAAGTTAGTTATATACATCAGAATATACTCTGTACCTAGCCAGTTGCAGTGGTACACAACTATAATCCCAGCTACTTTGAAGGCTGAGGCAGGAGGAGCAACATTTGAGGCCAGCTTCAGCAATTTAGCAATACACTGCCTCCAGATAAAATGTTTCAAAAGGGCTGGGGATGTATCTCAGTGGTAAAATTCCTGCCTAGCATTTGCATGCACAAGGCTTTGAGTTCAATCCCCAGTACCACCAGAAACAGAAAATCTAAAAAATAGACTCAGTAGTTAGCATAGTGCTTATGAACACAATGTAGAAAGGAAACATTATTTGTTTAAAGAACTGGTTTCTTCTCTCCAGAATTCACATTTCACTTATAAAATGATGGTATTGGAATTGTTCAATGGCTGCAAGTCTGGGATCCCAGAAACCCAGAGGACTCAAAAGTAGACATAGGCACATACCATTTTCAGTAAGTTAGAACTGAAAATGGAGAAAGTATTTGTTAATAGATTGCATTTTTCATTGCTGCAAATCAATAAAGATTTCTTAAAATATCAATTAAATTATTTCTACACATAACTACATTAATACAATTAATTTATTTCTTGAGATACAGAACACAAAAGAGAATTGAAAACATTATCAAATGTACATAGTATATTGGGACGTGAATACAGATGGTGTGCTAAAACCCAAATGCACTTTAAAAGGCTCTCAGGAACAGGTGAAACACAGGTATGAGACACCACCTGATCATGTACTTGTGTACTAATCATGAAGACTGTGACAGGGACTCTAGTTCTAATGAACAAAGAAATAAGTCAGTTTCAGCCAAAAGGGCCAAGATAATACTCTCAAGGGTAGCTGATCTGATTGCAGGCACCCATGTACCAAAAGGCCATTTCTCTCAGTCCAACTCCAAGAAGCATTCGTCCAATATAGTAGTGTTTGATCTGTCCACAGCTAATGAATCTCCCAAACCTTGAGGAGGCCTGCCAGTCTTTAATACCCATAACTTATTTTAAAAATTAAGAATTTCCCATTGATATGTGACCCTATCAAGAAAAGGCATGCTTTCACCAAAAATAATTTTAAAGGAAATAGGATTGAGAGAACACTTAAACATTAAAATGTGCTTGAATTTTATCTGTGTGTTAAATAATCAAAAAGAGAAAAAAAAGGTTTTTTTATTTGCTGTTTCAAAATCTCATACTTTGTTCTATAAAAAAAAAAAGCTGGCTTAATTTTAGAGTTTCTGCTTTTTTTCCCTCATCTAGACAACAAGAAGCTCTTTGCACATATGTATCTACACATAGCCCATTCTGCATATGGATTGTCTTTATGGTCATAAGTGGGAAGTCAAATTAAATAGAATGTTCATAGATGTTTTTCTCTTAATTATGATGTCAAGGCTTAAAAATATTCTTGATGTGCCACATAAAAATTAAAACAATGTTTTGATTTATGTTTTGGTGAAGATTTTCTTGATCATAATTTGAAGATTTATTATAAGTTTATTCATCAACTGTTTCATTTCTTTAAATTCTCTTTTTAGCCCATTTCTCTCAGCCTAAATATTTAGCATAAAATATTTGGAAAATGCATACAGATAACAATAATTCCCCATAGTGTTTCCCTTGAAAATGGGACTTCGCTGATTTCTACACTAGCATTTACTCATTTGATCTCTGCAATAGCTCTATGATGTTAGTATTCTCAACTCTATCTCATTTTACAGATGATGAGACTGAGGCACAAAGAAGTAAAGCAACTCCTGAAGTTCCTACATTTCATAAATAGAAGGGCTGTGGGGATCTGAGCCCAGGTGGTCTGGCTCCACAATCCACAGGGCACACATCAGTCTCATTGCTTCTTAAACATCCATGAGCTCAACATCTATGTTAATAAATGCTAGAAGTTCCCATAATTGCTTTATACCATTTTACAGAATTAAAACAAAGCCATCTACTTAGCTTTCCTAACCAGACCAAACTAAATTTATTTCTGAATTTGGAATGCTGCCTTCCTGCTCAATCTTTTGTTCCTTTATATCCTCTCTATATATCTACCAAAAATACATAGTGCATTTTTGTACATTATACATTTTTACATAAAAAGAATCATGCCACACATAGCATGATGATTTATTTTATTCAACATTATGTTAATATCATTTATTGGATTTTGACTCTTCTGATCTGAAAGTCCCTAAATACATGACTATCACCATTGCTTTTTTGATGCTGTGACTGAAAGATCCAAAAAGAAAAAAACTATAGAGGAGAAAACATTTATTCAGGGGCTCACAGTTTTAGAGATCTCTATCCATAGACAGCTGGGGCCATTCCTTGGGGCTCTAGGTGAGTCTGAACATCATGGTAAAAGAATGTAACGGAGGGAAGTGGCTCACATGATGATCAGAAAGCAGTGAGACACAAAGAGAGATCTTCACTTGCCAAATACAAATATATACCCCAAAACTACTCCTGCAATGACCCACCTCCTCCAGCTACATCCTACCTGCCTTCAATTACCACAATTAGCCCCATTGGGTGATTAATTCACTGAATGGGTTAAGGCTATCATAACCCAATCACTTCTCCTCTAAACCTTACATCATCTCACACATGAGCTTTTGAGAGACACCTCACATCCAAACCATAACATTCCACCTCCAAGCCCCAAATGCTCCCAATCATCTAACAATGCAAAATATATTTAGTTCATTCCCAAGAGTCTCCAATAGTCTGAACAGTTCCAAGATGGCCCAAAATTCAAGTCCAAAGTCTCCTCTGATACTCAGGACAAACTTGCATTGTGAGTTCCTATAAAAATCAAAAGCAATTTACAAGTATCCAATGTATAATGGTACAGAGTAAACATTTCCATTCAGAAAAACAGGGGCATAGAAAGAAGGGATAGGACCAAAGCAAGACTGAAATTCAGCTGGGCAAACAAATCCTGTAGCTTCACATTTGGCATCTGGGGCACATGGTATGGTGATGTTCTGTCCAAAGGAATTGTGTAGCTTTGCCCCTGTGGCCTTGATGGTTGCAGACCAAGTGGCCTTTCTGTTGGCTTGAATTCTGCAGCCTTGCTCATGACATGTTCCATGGTACTGGCATTTCTTAGTCTTGTGGGGCTCCACTGCAGCTTTGGCTTCCTTCTCACATCTCCATGCACTGCCCTCTCAGGGAGTACCCACAGAGACTGCGACCCTGCTGCACTTTGCCTGACTTACCAGGTCTTCCTTTGAAATCTTGGTGGAAGCTTCCATGACCCCCTAACTCTAGCATCCTGGATTACAGCAAAGCCAGTACCATGTGGTTGACACCAAGATCTGTCACCATCTCCAACAGTAGTAAAGCTTCCAGGGACCCTGACAGCAGCAGCCTCTGAGTGCATGGGTGGCTGAGCATGTTGAAAAGTCTTCCTAGGCCCCCTTGTGAAAGAAAGATTTCTCACTGGTCTTTTCCCAAGAGATTTTCACTTTTACTCCCTTGAGCCAGAGATGGGTGTGGTCTTCCCAGCTCCTGAGAAGCCCTCAAGCCATCTTTCTTATTGTCTCTGGGCAAAGTCTTTAGCATTTCTTTAGTGGCAGTAATCTTTAACAATTGCAACTTCCTTAGCTCCAGTTTTACTCTCACTTTTCAAGTCCAAGTTTTTCAAATCTTTCTGCTCTTCAATATCAAAATAAACTTGGCTAAAAGCTGCCAGCAATACCCATGCCACTTCCTGAATGTTATGCTATCTAGAAATTTCTTCTGCCAGATTAAGAAGTCCATCGCTTTTAAAATCGGCCTCACTGAAAGTCTCAGGCCATAGGCAAAATGCAGACAACTTCTCAGCCAGAACACAACACGAATGACCTCTAGTCCAATTACCAGTAGTATCCTACTTTTCCTGTAAACCCTCTTGAACCCTCTCTTCACTATCCATGGAGCTATTGTCATTATGGTCTTCTGAGCACCCACCATAATTAGCCATTAAGCTCTGATTACAACAAGCTAAAGCATTTGCAGCTAGCATTGCTAAACACTGCAAAACTCCTCCGACCAATTCCAAAATACTCCAAAAACTTATGAACCATACACTCAGGTTAGTCACAGCAAGGACTCCATTTCTTGGTATCAGCTTTTTCACTCCTGTAAATGAAAGACCTGACAAGAACAATTGTAGAGAAAGAAAAGTTTATTTGGGCGCTCATGGTTTCAGAAGTCTCCATCTGTACAAGGCCAGCTCCATTCCTTGAGGCTTGAAGTGAGGTAGAACATCATGGCAGAAGAGTGTGGTAGAGAGAAGTGTCTCACATGTTGATCAGAGAGCAGAGAGAGATGCCCACTTGCCAGATGCAAATACATACCCCAAAGCCACTCCTCCAATGACCCACCTCCTCCAGCCTCACTCCACCTACCTTCAATTACCACTCAATTAAACCTATCAGGTGATTAATTCACAGATTAGGTTAAGGCTCTCATAACCCAATAATTTCTCCTCTAAACCTTACATTGTCTCACATTCGAGATTTTGGGGGATGCCTTAAATCAAAACTATAACACACATTTTTCATTTGTTGTAATTTCTGAATTATTTGTTTTCATTTTTATCATCTTAACTTGTATCTTTTATTTATTATGCATTGTTTGGTTTCTTTACTTTATCTTATGTTCCTTCAATCAGATTGGTTTCATTTCCTTTATTCTCACTCCAATTTTTCCCTTGTCTTGCTTTGGAAATTAGTGGTTACCCTTACATATGTAATATAAATTTTTAATTTAGCCAAGTCCAAGTGTAACAGCTATCACTAAGCTCCTAACAAATAATATAAACATATAAAAACTCTGAAATTCACTCACTTCTAGTACTGTCTAGCATTTTAGTTCCATATTCTTTTAAAAACCCATGAGAAACTTGTTGTAAGAATGTTTTCAGTCATTACAATACTTTTACCAACATGTTTCCCATCTCCTTCAATCACCATTACATCTTTCAATAACTTTTCCCTCCTCACCTCCTCCTGGTGAACCAATAAAGAGGGCCTATAAAATTAACATTTGCCATTATACTCCCCTCCCCCTCCTTAACATTTGCTAAATGGATATGCAACTACAAAATAACGCCGATTTTCCCTCCACATTTTGAAAATATTAACTTATAGTCTTCTAGGAAATATTGATGATGACAATTATGCAATGAATCTACCTGTCTTTCATTTGTAGTTAAGCTATCTTTACTCTCTTGCTGTTTTTAAAAGATTTTGTCTTTAGCACAGTGGGACTTTTACTACAGTATTTCCAGGTGTGGATTTTTTTTTTTTTTTTAAGAAGATACCTGATGGGAAAAGGTTTATGATTTTTGACTTCTGCAAATTCTGTCTTAATCTCTGGTTGTAGTTGGTCTGGCATTGTCTCTGCTCCTTTTTCAGAACTCTTTATGTATGTTGGAGTGTCTCTTTATACACTCTGTATCTTAAAATCTCATTCCGTGTTTCCATCTGTATAGTAATCTCTTAGGCACTCTGAGCGATCTGTCTGACTTCATTCCTAATTCATTCACGTTCTCTTCTGTTATGTTTAGCCTACTTTCAATACATGCATAGATTTTTCTCTCCTAATATTATAGTTACTATATAATTATTCTTAGATTTTTTTAAAAAAATACCTTTTCCCTTACTGTCCTGTTTCTGCCTTGTGGTTTCTGCTTCTTTTACTTAATAAAGAATTAATTAATAAAGAATTAATAAAATTTCAGATTTGCCTAATATCTAGAACTTAGGAGTATAATTCTGTGATTTCTTGTGTTTCACTCTCCTTTGTATGATCTATATCTTTGTGTGGTTTCAATTATTGCTTTCTGAGATTTTCTCCAGAAGGAGTTGTTTGGGGCTCTCTCAAACTATGAACCCCACATGACACTTCTGCATTGGCCTTAGGTGTATTTCATGGATTTCCCCAGCTGCAGAGAAGTAACTTCTTAAACACTAATTTCAGCTCAACAAGGGAAGGTTGATATTGGACCTACTTTAGGATGTGGTCCAGGTTTAGGTTTCTAAGTCCTCACAGGCAACACTTTCCACACACTGTCCAAGGTGAGCATCAAGATCTGTTCCATTTTCTTTGGCAGGTGGGAGATATTTCTTGACCACCCTTTTTCAGAAAGAGCACTTTCTCCGACATAGATCACTGCCTGCCTACTACTGGCCTGAGGCTTCATGTCCTGTGCCTGGAGGGACAAGCCCAATCCAAATGGTGATGCCTACATGTGGATCTGACAATTCCCCTTGAAGCACATGAAATCATTTCCTGCTCATCTTTGTGAATATAAATTCCCTCTTCATTTCTGGCGCCTGGAAATGTCTCCTCTTTGGTTTTCAGCTCAACTCTGCATTTTAATTGTTGTCGTTATACTCCTTCCAAAAGATCCACCTATTTTAAGTGAGAGGCAGAATTCTTTTATAATAGTTCAGATTACAATAGTCACAATCTTATCATTTCAGCATCTGTGATTCTTATACCTCCTGTCCTTTATGGTATACTGTGAGAGTAACACTAAAACTATGTAATACTCAAAACCATTATCATGGCTATAATTGTGCAAATAAGACATAAGCAAAAACACCTTGAAAGACTGAATCACTAACAGTCCCATCTAATCCCCTCCAAGCATTGTGCATTTATTAAGTGAGAACCTAACAAAATGACCAGGGCCAGCACTATGCAAGGAGCATGAGGTGGAGCTGGGAGTTCCTTAGTCATATATTCCCAAACTTCAAATCTTACAGGAAAAATAATCAACTCTGTTGTTTTAAGGCAAATACTACATTTAAAAGATATTTTCCCCAGAGGACTACGAACTACCAGTTGGGAAACCTGTTCTTACACCCTCTCCTTATTTTATAAGTGAGTGAATGGAACTCCAGGATAGGAAATATGACTTTTCTGACATGTATTACACATCCAACAAAATTCAGCCACCTTTTTCTCTTAACTATTAAAAGAGTATTTCTAAGAATGCAAAAATAAACACAACTATTTTCACAGTTGGAAACCTAATCACCTAAACCCCAAATTATTGGTAAACACATTTTAGTAGATTTAAATTAAAGATTTCTAAAAGCAATAGAGCAAGGATTCATTCTCTTCTTTTCAGTAAATAGTTCTTTAAGAATATTCTATGGCATAAGATTACATTCTGAATTAAGATAATTACATTTATTTATTCAATTTTATTCATAATCTTACTCCCCCTAAGTAGGAAGAATCCCAAGTAGTTCTTATCTGGCTTCAATAATTCATAATTCACTTCTCATATGACTAGTTAATAAATACATGTATGTGTGACTGCTTTATAAGCACATTAATAAATACAAACGAAGATATATTTCTGAGGATAACCTAGAAAAATATCCAACTGTCCCTTTGAGGAACAGGAGATATATGGGAAATCACTGTATTTCCATTCAATTTTACTGTGAACCTAGAACTGCTCTAAACCATAAATTCTATTTTAAAATGTTCTCTTTTGCTCAAATATCTGTTAATAATAAAAGGAAGTAACACAAGAAACATAAAGGACACTAAAAAAAGCTCCAAGTTCTTTTGGAAATTTTCAACAAAGCAATGAAATTTATTAAGCACCTACTTCCCAGAATGTCATGGAAATTTCTCACACACGTGCGTGCGCACACACACACACACACAAATAAACATACACCCACACAATAAATACATAACTGTGAGTTTTTCTTAAGTTTCTCATACTTAAGGATGCTGCCTTTGTATCCAGTTGGATGATGTTAGTTTGTAGGCATGACACCTTGGCATGGATAATGCTCTTAGGAGAGGTTGGTGGGAAGAACACTGTAGTAGGTGTCAGAGACCTAAGTTCTAGTCCTAGCTCTACCACTTTGTGACTCAGTTTTCTCATGTAATATTGAAAGAGTTGCAACATCAAGATCTGTTTTAGATCTTTCATTCTGTGGTTTATAAGCAATAGTGGCATTAATGATGGGGCTTCAACTTATAATTGTATTATGCCTTATTTATTGGTAACCATAAAATGCCCAGATTTGAACAGGCTCAAACACCACAGTAGTATATAACACAAATATTTTATAGCTCAGTGCTTGGGGTTGGGAGGAACAACTGGAAATTAATAACAAGATTTAAATTAAAGGCTGTGCCAGAAGTCTCTAGAAGAACACTAAATCATTTCCAGTTTTAAGCAATAATAATTAATATCCACTAATCATTAAGTAGGTGATATGTGATTTCATTTCCAGATGTCCAAGCTACCCTGTCTTATCTCATTATTCAGAATTACAATTGAATGTGCTGCAGATAAAGATTTAGGCAGAGCATGTTTTCATCTGTTTGCTTAATGGACTGGCATCTTCTTTGAATTCAGGGTTCTGGAACTTAATATTGGTGGTGAGATAATTTACGATTGATTTTAACATTCTCTTTCACATCAGGAAAATTCTCAGGATATTTCAAAGCTTGAAACCTTATCAATCTTAATTTGCTTAAATGAAGAAAATATTAAACCATATTCTAGAATCTAGCAAAGAAAATGCACATAATGGCTGTCAGTAAAAAAGTCACAAGAGAAAACAAATAATCTAAACTAAAAATAAAGCATTATGAAGCAGTAACAATGATGTTATTTCAAAAAGATAGTGTTCATATCCAATAATTCCACTTATGATGGTTAAAAAAAAAAACTCTCTGGGAAATTGCTCCCAAATTGTTCAATAAGAGAAATAAGGAGTAGAGAATTTAGTACATCTTAGACTTTTTATCACAATACTGTTCAAGGCAGTTGCCTCATTTCACCAGAATGGCCTTCCTCTCTCTTGGGGTCTAGTAACAAGAGAAAGAATGCTGAATCCTTCACCTGGGTTAGTGCTGCCCAATAGCCGTGCAGGTCATTTTCACTCTTCTAGTCACAGTTAGAAAATGAAAATACATAGGTGAAACCATTTTAACAACATACTTTACTTAACATAGTGTATCTCAAATTTATGCAGTCAAGATAAAAATGACTGAGATAGTTCACATTTATGTTCTTTATGGTGCTATCTAAATCAACTATTTCACAATCACAGTACATCTCAATTAGATTTAACCACTTTCAAGTGCTCTAAAGCCACATGTAGCTAGTGAGTATCACATTAGAAAGTACAACCTTAAAGAGTTATGCATCTTGGCAGACATATTTCTCCAAACAGCACCTAGCTGCTTGCTTTACAAAGCAGTAGTGGTTTCAGAGACTCAAAATGTGCATACTGAGAACAACAAGGTACAGGTAACGAAAATTCACAGATGTTCTGAAAAATATATATCAGAAGAAGGTGCAAGACAAAAAATACATCCTAAGCCTGCTGACTACCTATCTTCATTCCTTCTATCTTTACACTGATCTTTAATCCATCATCAATACCCTGTCCTTGGTACTGTGCCAAGGTTTACACCTTGGAATACGACAACTCTGGCCAGTGTCAAGAAATTAACCCTCTGGAAGAAAGGAAAGAACTTAAATACACAAATCTACAATTAATTAATCATAAATATGAGAAGTATCCTGAAAAAGTCTTGGCTTCCATGAAGGACAGACCTCACTTAGTCTTGAGGGGACAAAAAAAAAATGGCTTCCCTTAGGATATACATTGAAGATGTGTCTGAAAGAACAAGGAGGAATTGGCTAGATGAAACATGTCAGTAAGAGGGAATGTGGGCAGTGGAAAACAACAGCAGTCCATGCAAGGGCAGCAATAAAAGGTTCAAGGGCAAAAAGGGCTTTGGTGAGTCTGAACAACAGAAAGTGCAGGCTGGAATTCAGAGACTAATAGTCTGGAAGGTGGCCCAAGAGGAGTACAGATCATTCAGAATGTTATGCACCATAGAACAAGAAGCAATGCAAAAGGAAGGTCTGTCTGGGAAACTGGTTGAAAAGAGCAGAAAACACATGATACATAGAAAGGGAAGTCTCAGGTAACACTTTTAACCCCACTTGCCCATCAAACACACACTGACACAGCATTTCATCTACAACAGGGTTGGCCATCCCTGCTCCCAGCTTTACTAGTGGTAGAGAACTTCAAATACAGAGCTGTAAAAAACCTAAATATCATAGCACAAATCTAGTCTTTGATTTTATCTACTTTTGCTTCAAACTAATGGCCTTTCTTCTCTTACCCATTATTAAGGGGGTATTCTTCACTATTGCCTGTAGCAATAATAAAACACATTAACAATAAAACATCGGGCTATGGGTATAGCTCACTGGCAGACCACTTATAAGGCCTAGGGTTCTGTCCCCAGCACTGCTTGCACACATGCACATACACACACACACCAAAACAAAAACAAAAGCAAAAACAAAACCACAAAACAAAGTCATATAAACTAGTTAGTTTACTAAAGCAATAGCATATTTTTTCCATCTTTGCTATTACTAATCTACAGCAAGTAATCAGCCAAAAGAGATTCACTCCAAATAAATGCAATATTTATAATTAATAAATAATGGGCCTTAGATAATAAATTATATTAATCCAAAATATATAATTTTAAATTTGCATTATAAAAATTACTCTGTAAAAGGAATGCCTATATTTCATACATTTTGCTTCTGCGAGGAGTAATGAATGAAGTCAAAGAAAAGTTTTAGGCATAAAAATGATATAATCTGTATTTAAAAAACCCAGTAGAGAATTCCAGAGAGAGAATGGATGGAAGAAAGGGCAGGGAGAAAAGATGGAAAGTAATAACACTAACAATGGTATGCCAATCAGGAGATGACAGTGACTTGGATTAAGGAGTGTTCAGGGAGAGAGAAAATAGTTTAGGAGGTAGAACTGTCTTGACTTAGTTATTAACTGAAGGTGGGTAGAGAGGGGAATGTGTGGGAGGGCAGCAAAAATAGAAAGTGGAAGTATGTAACCATGGCACAGCCAGAATGTTCTTAATAGAGTAGGTTCTTAATTGGTCTATTTCCTCTCAAATAACATACTTTTCTCCCAGTATGGCATGGAAAAAATTTAAAAAGCAGAATTGACACCACTGAGCTAATGAAAGTCCCTCTGCCATGAGCTGCACTGACCACAGAGAGTCTTAACTGAGGATATAAATACAGCAGTTATCAACTTTTGAGGAATAAAGACAGGAGAGTACATTGTGAATCTTTAGGACCCTGGACAGAGCTTAGAAGAGCTATAAAGATGAAAGGTGGTAAGTCAATTAAGAAAACTGAAGAGTAATAAGAAAGATGGTAAAAAAGTCAGGTGCAGTGGCTCATGCCTATAATCCCACCCATTCAGGAGGCTAAGGCAAGAGGATAGCAAATCTGGGGTCAACCTAAAAAAAGGTATGAGACTATCTCAAAAGAAAACAAATAAAAAGTTAAAATGGCTGGAGATGCAACTCAATGGTAGAGAGCCCCCTGGGTTCAATCTCCAGTATTAGGGAAGTTCTTTTAAAAAGGAAGAACTACCCAGTAGCATTGAGTGCTACCAAGAGGTCATGAAATGAGCATTGAAAGTATCCACCAGACTTAGTAAATGGGAAGTCATTAAGAACACTGACAAGAGCAGGGGTGTTGGTACTGAGCACAGATGCCAGATGAGAAAGGCATGAAGTGTAGGTGCACAGTGAACAAAGTTGACAGCAAGTAGAGATTTATTAAAAGGCCAAACACCAACCAGAAGAGAGGTAGGCACTTCTAATCCTGAAAAAAAAGGACTGTGGGAAGGCTGCCTGATGTTTTATAAAGATTTAAGCATGCTGAATTGAAAACAGCAAGAATCCAGGAGAAGGGGTTAAAGGCAAAGCACCTTCCCCCTGAACTGGGAAGGAGTGGGATTCAGAACACAGTAGAATGGTCTCTGATAGAAGAAAACCTCGTCATTGAAACAGGAGGAAAGAAGGATAGAACAGATGTCAACTTGCTTACTCAGATGCTGGAGAGTTGAGGAGCTCCCAAATGGGGTAATGCCTCTTTATAGCAAGTAATTCTCACTTAAGAGTTTCAATACACGTGTGAGGATACTTAGAAAAAAAAATAATAACCTCTCAGATTACACTTACCATCTGCTGAGAACCAACTTTTCACTGAGGTTTCCCTCCTCAAACCCCAGGATTGCTACAGGCAGGTGATTCTGTGTGATGACCCTTAGAACTAGCCACAGTACCTCTGGCACAGATAACCTGAAGGGTCTGTTACCTCAGTGTTGCTAAGGCAGACAAAAGGGTGAAAGGGTCTGCCTTAAGCATCACTAAAACTTGACCCAAGTCCTACCTCTGTCACTCTTTTGGGGTGAGTCATTTTGCCTTCCCTGTTTTACTATGTCCTCGTCATATAAAGTAGCAACAGATAGATGACAGACAGACAGGCAGAGAGATAAATTTGGGGAATAGGCATGTGCAAAGTCACAGTTAGGAAGTGGCTTGTCAAGTTGAAGTGAATCTCAGTTGTGACTGTGGCAGTGAGTGCCTACAAAGTCTTGATTACAATGTAAGGAGGTTACACAGAGTATCAAGCATCTCATTACCACTGAGTTCCCTGCTGTTAGTTTTTATTTTTATATTATGATATAACAATAATTTATCTTAAACTTATGTCGGTTTTTTTTTCAATCTAGATAACATTTTAATCTGTATGTTCTATTTGTTCCATAAAACATGCCTTTATGTATTATTCAAACCCACTTTTAGTATTTGTAGGGATCTGGAAAAGTAAAGGCCCACATATCATGTCTAATATTTACATCTATTAATTAAGGTAACTAACTGCTGAATAAAACGTTTGGTTTGGAGGCTCTTCAGAGTCTTTCACAAACAGAGCAGCAACCAGAGAACTCACCCCTAGCTCACAGTTCAAATCTCTTCTCTTCCAGGAGCCTCATGTAGATTTACTGAACAGGAATGCTCATGTGCCAAGTTCCAATTATACCTCCTGCAAAAGGTCTTGGTGTCTTTTGGACCTAAAGCGATGCAACTTTCCCTTGAGAGTATAGACAAGGAAGAAGCCCCACAGCTTCTGCAACATTTTGGCTGGGTGGCCTTTGGGCAGGGATTTATGGGGCTCTTGAAATCCCAATGTGGTACAGAATGAGGAAGCATGAACTCCAGGTGAACATGCCACCTTAGCCCCTTGGACCTGTTGCCCCATGGAGGTTACTCCCACAGTAAAAACAGAGCAGAATCCACACAAAGGTTCCATTTAAGAATTGAATAAGAATCCTCATTGGTTTAACATTAAGGTAATTGGGACTCAGAAATGTTAAGCAACTGCTGTTTTGTCCAATTATTAAAACATAGTAAATTTTCAATATGGAGTGAATAAATGAAGAGTCACACACCTAGTTAGTGACATTGTCTTGACATAAACACAGCTTTCTCTTTCTGCTCCCAGAGCCAATGCCACAGCTCCAGGATGAGTCAAATATAAACTGTTATGTGAGTTTGCCACAGGTTTTGTATACTCTTCTTGAAAGCTCATTAACTCATTTGTGTTTATGTTAGTGCCTAAGTATCCATGTGCACAAGCACATACATGATATGCTAGATAGTGTGTATCCTGGGAATTTATCTTAAATATGGTTTTCAGAAATTACTATTTAAGTCTCATTTCACTACTTAATATTCTCTATACAAATTTCATCTGTCCTAAGTTCTGACTGATTGATGACTCAAGAATGCAATGCTTATAAACCTCATCCTCCAAAACAGCATTCAAGTCTCATGAAAAATTACTTCTCTCATTTTCTTAAATTTAATGTAAATACAGATTTCTGTCACCAACTGGAAACCAACTGGAATACAGAAGAATAAAAATGAAAGTAAAAGTTAAAGAAAGATTCTGATACTATCATTATTGGAATGATTTATATATGTTCTTCCATTATTTCCTCTATGTACAGGACAACATATGAATAGAAACAAAGACGTGTCTAAGGAACACAAATTGGAAACAACCCACTCAGCAGGTCATAAGAAAAAGAGGTCACAATAAAGTGATTTCTGTTCTGACTTACCCAATAAAGATGCAACTGGGAGAGAGACAACCTTCAATAATGGAACAACATTGGCATTAGGGTCAAAAGCTAGAAGGACAGAAAAGGAACTGAGGTTTACTGAGCACTTAAAATGTTCCAGGCCCAGGGCTGGTGCCTTCATAAGCTTTAATATTAAAGATGTCAAACTTTCCACAAGGTTTACACTAACCTGTGTGGTGCCCCTTTAGTCCTAATATGCATATTTCTATGAGTAACAATATAAATAATAATATGAATATGTAAGTGGGCAATTGCTGGCAGGATCTGCACTATATTAGAAAAAGAATACAGGGAAATATTCATGGTGCTCCAGTCTCATGTGTGGTATGACTGCATTGCAAATCCTAAGATCACAATCAGATCCCTCTATTAGCCAGTGGAATCATAATGTACCCCAGCATGCCTGCCTATGGGAACACCCTGCAGAGGAGCTGGTGAATATTTTATAATGATTTCTCAGAGGAAGAATTTGAATGACATCTCGTAGTTGGCCCTTTAGTGATGTCACAGAATAGATGTGACAACTGTAAGAACAGTTGGAAGCTACTCTGAAGCTTAGAATTTTAAGGTTCAAATAAACCAAAAGTGTACCTAACTATCTAGTTAGATGGGTAGACATCCAACGATGTCCTCTATTTTTTAGGTCCGGAGAAGGAAAATTATTCATTAATAGAGTTCATAAAGCCATGTCTGTTTAAATAATCTTAAAAAATTTTAAACAGATTTTACTTTATGTCTAACTTCATTCTCTTAATAAATCAAGAGAGTTTCTTTTATAAATAGAATAATAAAACAATATAATGACTCAATTATTTTATCCAATTGAAAATACACAAAATATGGGTTCATGAAAACAAGCAAAGAAAAAGACAATCCAAATCAGTGTAATGGAAGGAATTTCAAATATAGAAAATGTTTCATTGTAATACTTCAGGCATTAGGATTTATATTGCATTTTATTTTTTAAAATGTGTGAGTTAATATGGATTAATATATATTAAGTGGTCTTTTTATATTTTGGGGGGTCTGGGTAAATATAATAACATACCAGATATATTACCATATGTTGTAAAGGTTACAAATGTGGATTTGTTAGAAAGCAAATGTGGATCATGCCCTAAAAGACTTAAGTCTGTGAAGGGAAATATATGACTCATAGTCACATAATTTTAATATAATGACAAATGGAATAAGTGTTGGAGACCAAGTATAGAAAGTAAAATAAAATTTAAAAATTAATGCTATTTGTAAATTAAAGCCAGTATAAGTTGATATTTCAAACTGATATTTCACATTTTTAAAACAATTTGCTATATAATTCCAGACTAAGGAATACTATAAATAACCATTCAATCTTGAAAATATATCTCAAAAGACATTTATTTTTTAAAAAAATGAAACTTATACAAAAAATAATGTCAAAATGAATCAAAACTTTCAATTACATCTTAGGAAATACAAAGCAGTATCAAAAATGTATTACTTACTTCCTGATACTGATGTCCATAATAGCAAATTATTAGAGAAATACACCCTCCAAAATAAGAAGGAAACAAAGGTAACTAAGGAAAAAAGAGATAATCTTATGATGAAACAGACTGAATAGCTAACAAATGTAAAAAAGACTCAAATTAATAATATATATTCCACAAATTTCTCCAGAAGTCTGGGATAATCTAGACTGAACATATGATCATGGGGAAGGTTGGGAACCACTTGCATGTATTTTAATGCTATCTTTTGAACATGAGTGTGATCGTTTTTCTATACTAGATTTTAAAAATGAAACTAAGGATTCCTAGCCATTAGTGTTTAACTGATTTAGTAAAATAAAACAAAACAAAATTTGATCAATTCCACTTTATTTTAATTCTACCTAAGATCAGTTTTAAATATTTGAAATAAGTAGATCTTTTCTTATGCATTCTTAAGTATAAGACTCATTTTACAAAATGCATAAATTCTGTGGGAGGTTATCAACCAGAGATGTCAGGTACAAGCTACGATTAGACTAGATGACATAAACTTGAACGCAAGGAACAAATGGTGAAATAAATATTACATCTGATTAAGTTCATCACCCATAATACCTGGGCAGTGAAAAGAACTTCGTTTACTCACAGTGTTCTAAGGGTCTCATTTCAATTTTAAAATATTTAATCTCAACCAAGAAAGGTCCTATGGTAAGCCAGGTGTGATAAGAAAGAGCTTTCCTGCAGGCTGGCGCACAGCCACTGCTTCATTGTTTATGAAAAACCTTCCAATGCCCATGAGTTTTGTTTTTCTAGATTAGAACACATCCAAAATGGCTGCTTAGATTGCAGACAAAGTGGGAAACATCAGAGTGGAGGAGAGGAGGATTTGTTGTGTGTGTGTATGAGGGGGGAGGGTATCTCTGAGCTTCAGCCAATGCTGAGACCTATAGCCATAGTTTCCCATCTCTATTCATTTGTTAGTGTGCTTACTGCCCACATTTACTGCCCATTGAAGTTCTCATCTTCCCGAGCCTGTCTCAAATGCCACAATAGAGTGTGGGGACTATGGATAAGCACACTGAGGAAGGATAAAGATCAGATGAGACAAGATCCCAGAGAATCATCTTAGTCACTTTATGTCCATTTAAGGGTTCTTTTGTAAGCAGTTGAAAACCTTTGCAAAAGTTCTTGTAGAAAAATTACATGATGTCCATTTGTAAAAATCCTGTGTATAATATTATCAGAGAGTCAGGAAAAGGGAGGTTGAGACATCAGGTAGGAAACTTCACCACATTTCAGGCTGGGAAAAGCAGTCCCTAAGCGATGGCAGGAAAGATGAAAAAAACAAAGATAATATGGTATAAAATCTGTCAGCTACGTGATGTCAATGACTGCCTGAGTCATCCTGCTATCCCTTATAGGTTGCAAAAAGCCCTTAGTTAGTGCTTGATAAATAAACCAAGGAATGAGACATTAGAGACAAAAAAGGCATGAGATTTGTGACTGGATATGAGGCTAAAGAGGAGAAGAGTCCCAGTAGAGTTCCCAGCTTGACAGAGAAGAAGTTTGTGGTCAGAAAACAACCAATATTTGCTAAGTGTTTATTATGAACCATTAGTAGTCCATTCACTGAAATAGGAAACTCAAAATACAAGGCAGATTGGGATCTGGATAAAGATAATAATAATTTCAAAATAAGGCAAGTTTATTTGAGTTGCTGGTAGAGCAACTACATGGTGTTATCTTAGCACATTATTAGATTTGGATGAAGAACTCAGATGTCAATCTGCAGATCAGAAATACAGAAGAAACAGGTGAAATTAATAAAGATGAACTTATTCCAGGAGAAATCACAACACAGAAAGGTGAAGAACAAAACAGGGATGCTTCTATTAAGATTACTTTTCATATTCAGAAAGATGACCCAGCTATCATGGATCCAGTGGACAAAAAGTTCAAAGACTTCAAAGAAAAACAAAAACTGTATGAAATAATTTCATTAAGATGGTACAAATGCTATGATAAAAGCACCCACAGAGTTAAGTAGGTGCTCAAAATAGAAGTGGAGACTCTTACCTGGAAAGTGGGTCTGAATGATGAACAAGGGCTTGCATGTGCACAAAGAGGACACGCTCTACTACCATTTGGGGATTAGTAAGATGTGTCTCTCTTCATTATGTTAGTTCACTCACTGCAACAGTGAAACTGTGAACAACAATATGCTCAGAACTCTTAAAACTAAACACAGCAAGGCCTTTAAGCAGATAGCTCACATGCTGTGACATCTACCTGTGAAAGTGCCTGAACCAATTCAGATGAGGCCTAGACCAACTGGTGACTTCATTTAGAATGCAGACAAAATCCTCTTTTGAAAATCCTAAGGGTCTGAAGAACATTAAAAAATAATAAAAACCCTACTGTGAAATTATAAAGTTCTTTTCTCAAAGCACATTATGAACAGCAGTTGCAAGGTCAGCTAACCAAATATTACTGTGCAGAGGGATAAAGTGATCTCCTAACGGCTCCACAGAAACTCTAATCTACACATTTTGCTCTGAATTTATCAGATCAAATCTGGATGATCAGGTTTGATTCTAAGCATTCCCCTCTATAATCATGATGTGGGATGGTCAACATGCCTCTTATGTGTGATGCAATTTTAGGTGCTATAAACCTTTTATCTTAAATATTTTCTTTCCAAATTTAAGCTAGGTAAAGTACTGGCATCCTGATTTTCAGACCAGAAAATTAAGAA
Source organism: Xerus rutilus (assembly GCA_028644305.1). Classification (NCBI taxonomy): domain Eukaryota; kingdom Metazoa; phylum Chordata; class Mammalia; order Rodentia; family Sciuridae; genus Xerus; species Xerus rutilus. The sequence continues at coordinate 53,650,717 of CM053409.1, forward strand.
TCAGAAAGTTTAATTGGCCACATCTCTCTTGCCTTCTGAGTTTGTTAATACTTCCATATATCATGTTACCTCTACAGAAGGGCTTGGAGGCACATTGTATTTGAAAGAATTGAAGAATGAAGGAAGACTTAAGACTGGAGGTGATAAGACACAGAATGAGGAGGAAGAGTAAAGGGGTGTGGCATAATCCTAGTTTTAATTTGTCTAAATCCTTGCCACCTGACCTGCCGTCACTTGACCAATATTGGCATTACTTGGGGAAGAATGACAAGGCCATTCCAGACCTGCTGAATCAGAATCTGCATTTTAACAAGATCCCTGACAACTTATAGGTGCAATAAAGTTTGACAAAACAGTGATCTAAAGAACTACTATATAGGAAAGAATTAAAGTTGTTTTTCTTTCTGTTTTTGTTTTGCCCCCAAAGACTTGCACTTCCAGGAGACAGATTTTGGATTAACATGGGGGAAAAAGTCATTTAATAATCAGAGTTGACAACACATGTAATGGTTGACCATTGGAAAAAGTGAGGTTCCTGACACTTCAACTGTTCAGGTTGAAAGCCAGACTACATATGAAATTTTTGGTGGTGTGTGTTGCCACTACCCCAAAGCTCCTTGCAAGAGAGGTTTGTGTCTTTCTCTGTCAACCCACTAGTTAAATTATAAGTAAACAATGGATCTGTCACATAATGCAAAATGTAGATGAATGAACAGTGGTGATAGGGTAAAAGGGATTCAAATATTAAGGAAATTAGGTGATTTTTAAAGTCCCATGGGACCTTGAGATGCTGTGATTGCAACATTAATGGTGTGTAGCTATGCTTTTAATTATACTGGTGTGTGATAGAGCTGAATCAGAAAATTCCACTCAATGGACTCCAACTTCTGAAAGGATCACAGTGTATGTGAAGACAACTCTACTTACAGGTATGTATAAAGCATTGCTCAGTGTATACTCTTCACCAGGAGTAATAATCTGTATTTACCTGGTTTTGCCAGGCTGATGTCTTTGGTAAGATTATTCATTCACCAAATTGATTTTATGTACCATCTATGTGTTAAGCCATAGGCTTGGCTTTGTTTTGTTAGCATCAAACAGATTAATATCCATTTCCATGTTAGGACTAACCTCAAAATATGACATGTTCTAATCAGTCAACTAGTCAATGATTCAGCATTCACTCTCAACTCAGATCAAGATAGGGACAAATAATCCTACAATAGGAGACCTCCAAATTGTTCCTTTAATGATTCCTCATGATTGGTACACACTCTAAGGTAGCTTCTGCTTCACAATGTGATGACTTTCTCTTCATAAACAGAGTCCTTCTCATGGAAGGTTAAAGTTGACTTGTGTTAGACTTCAAACTCAGGGAGCAGACAAAGTTTATTTTGGGTGAGGTAATATAATCAATGGGTCAAAAGATAAAACTGAATTTTCCTATGTCTACTGTAATCATACTGCACAGATAAAGAAATGGGGAAAAAATGCCAGATATGTTAGTTCACGCTTGTAATTCCAGCAGCTTGGGCGGCTGAGGCAGGAGGATCGCAAGTTCAAAGCCAGACTCAGCAAAAGTGAGGCACTAAGCAATTCAGTGAGACCTTGTCTCTAAAAAAAAAATAGGGCTGGGGATGTGGCTTAGTGACTGAGTGCCCTTGAGTTTAATCCCCAGTACCTCCAGGAAAGAAAGAAAGGAAGAGAGAGAGAGAGACAGAGAGAGAGAGAGACAGAAAGAGAGAGAGGAAGGGAGGGAGAGAGGGAGGAAGGAAGGAAGGAAAGAAGGAAGGAAAGAAGGAAGGAAGGAAGGAAGGAAGGAAGGAAGAAAGGAAGGAAGGAAGGAAGGAAGGAAGGAAGGAAGGAAGGAATTGGAAAAAATAAAACAAAGAAAAAGTTCAAATACTAATAACACCTAAAGAAACAGATGACCTAGGCACATAAATGAAACTCACAAACTCTAAAATATCACTTTAGGCAATATTTTAATTATAACCTTACTTTCTAAATCTTCTAGTGTTACACTAATGAGTGCAACTAAATGTGACCAACTGTCCCTAATATTAAATGTGATTATTCTAAGACAATGTAAAGATTGATATCCAGTAAATGTTGGTTTCTTCCTTCCTTAATTGATGGAAGTTCTGATGAAAAACATACCTACTAGATGTATCCTAAGGTCTGGGAAATCTAGAAACTTGATAATTACTGATAGCTTGCTTCTCTCCTAGCACTGCAATTTACACGGTATCCTATACTTTAGCACATTTTCATTGCTTAATTGCCCATTGCTTAATTAAAACTGTCCTAGAAAATGACATTCCACATTAGCTTATTCAGAAGTAAATCTCCAACTTTCACTTGATATTGATAACTTCCTCTCCTGTTTTTTATTGTTATCTTCTGAGACCACACTAGTAAATAAACAAATGTACTTTCCATTAAAACAAGAACTGGTTCCACAGTTCTATTAAATCCTTCCAGTGCTTGAGTCCAAACACATATAACAAGTCTATATTGAATGTTCAATGAAATGCTAGAAACTAAAATACAAGGAAAATTTAAAGATACTATCAAATCATATTCACTTACATTAATGAATCTAAGAACAAATAATGTAGAAAAGAACAGTTAAAATATATGTGTTAATCTTTTGCTGTTCCATTTTGTGTTCATGCCAAGTCTTCTAAAGCTTCATATTAAACATATCATTAAGCTATTATATCTGACAAACAGATATCTTAAAATCTATCTGGAGTATAAATACCAGAAATACACATCAAGAATGATAAAGCTGAAAGCAATCTCAGAAACTATCTCTCATAGTGAGCCTTTATTCTGAAAATGAGGAAACTAAACCAAAGAGAAGCAAAAGGATTCCCCAAGGTCATAAGGACTCCAACTCCTAGTCCAGTGTTATTTCTATGACATCATATTACCTTGGACTGAATCAAAAATCTTTTACTCATCTTTTTAAAATGATAGGTTTTAAACCAAGCAAAGAATAAATAGAGGACTATAGCATACACACAAGACTTACTTAATGCTGCTATCAATAGCTTTAGAGTAAGAGATGAGAAAAGAAGAAAGCCAATGAGGTAATAAAGAGCTGACAGAAGAAGTTTTTTCATTAGATCCAGTCAATATTGTATTCCCCCACCACTTAGAACTTCACCAAGGAAAGTGAAACTAGAATAGATATGTTCTCCCAAAGGTATTTAACACTAAAATGACTTGTTGACCTCAACTATAAACATACAGACCAGACATAACTAAATTTGAAATCAATGACAAATGTTATTCCCCATTAACCCAATGTTAATCCCAATGTTAAGAAACCAAAGCCAGTCAAGATTGAGATGGGCCCTATTCCAAATTGGTTATGCCACTCAATTACTCTCAACTTCTGGAGTAAAGATATCAATTAATATAAAAATGTTCCTTCTTTAAGCATTGAACCCTTGATATATGGTTATTGTGTTGATAAAGAGGAAGGGCATGATGCTGTTAGGAAAAGCCCACACTAAGTTAAACAGGAGTGGCAATTAGGAGTTGGGCTGGAGAGGAAGAGAAGACATGGGGTTCAAGCATTCAGCAAATAGCTACATATCAAATGAAAATGGATTAATGATATTTTTGTATTTTAAAATCAACTGGAAAGAAATTAATATTGGCATAAAATACAAGTTAATTTTCTTGCACAGGATTTTCTTATTTGTGTAGAAATTCTCTTAAAGCCTGACTAGTATTGATGCCATGAGCGTATGAGTCAACAGTGGAGTTACTTTTATTTGGATGAGATATTTCTGACCACCTACTATGGAGAAAGCATTGAAATTACTGAGCTGTGGTCCTCTAGATCCTCTGGATCTCACACTTCAATGGCAAAGAGAAGGTACTTATACAGCAATTATAGGACAAGACAGAACTGAACTGCAGACAGCATAGTTACAAAGACTGGGAGAGCCAGTGATTCTTTCTTCCTGGGAGAGTCTGAGAAAATCCAGCAGAAGAGATGGGAGTTGAGCTGGGCTTTGAATACTGGGAAGATTGTGGCTAGGTGGATAAGTGAGGACTTGTTTCTGGAGAAGATAGATGTGGAGGTTAATGGTTTCCCTCATAGAGGGGAAAAACAGCTATAAACCAAAGGAATTGAAACGGGGAGATGCAGTATCAATGTTCTGTGAATGTCAAGATGGTTGGGGTGACTGGGGAGGGGTGGAGAAAGAACCTTGATTTTGCAGCCGACTCATGCCTACAATCAAATAACAAAACCTTATGCTCTAGTTAGGCCTTGAACCTAACATTTAGGTTCAAGCTGCATTTTAAAAAGATACATTGTAGCTTTTTTCAATTAAGGAAATATTATTTCCCTTAATATACAGACATTTAAAGAGAAACTGCCCAATAGGGCACAGCAAAACTACAGCTTGGAACACAGCAATACAAATCTGGCCAGAGTTAACAAATCTCAATTACGTATTGCCCTGCAGGAAAAGGATGGGGACTTTCTCATTAGTTCCATATCCCATTCCCAACTGCACGACATACAGATACTCAATAGGTGTCTAGCAATATAACTTGACTATTGCTGTTTAAAAGCAGCTACCTACATATATATTACTCAAACAGAACAGGCAGATAGGTCTTGCTACCAGCATTGGACACTATCCCACAAGGAGGCAGCTGTAATATAGCAGTGAAATTCACCATATAGACTTATGGTGAATTTCAGTCCATGTTTTGCCTTTTGTAATTGTATGACCTCACCCACTGAGTCTCAATTCCTGCTCCCATGAGATGGGTGAGTTGATTACAAAGAGCTCTGATGTTTCCTAATTCAAACCCACCAGCTCTGTAAGTCACAGATCTTAACAGGTGGACCTCCTAAGGCTTCTGTCGGATATTCATCCTTAACGACAGTATATATAATGACCTGAGGCAGGAGTCCCAACCAAAGTGCCAGTTCCAATAACAGTCTTTAATCAGAATTTCACACACTTGCTTAGATTAGAATAATGAAACCAGGTGGATGAAGTTTGTTGCTCTCTAGACCTCACAGGTGTATCCATCAACTCCAGGCTGAATGTGGTTGCTTAGCATGAAAAAGACAGCAGGCAGGACACAAGTTCAGGTGAAAGTAAGAAGAGTCAGGACCAAGGAACCTTTATTTCACCAGGCCAGAAATTACCTTGAAAGAACAGACCCGACCAAGATGGTAGTCTCATCAGCAGGATCATGAAGAATGGGACTAACTATGGTATGAGTGTGTCCCTCAAAGTTTCATGTGTTGAAGACTTAATCTCAAGGGTGGCAATGTGAGAGGTGGTAGGACCAGTAAGAGGGGGAACCTAGTGGGAGGGCACTGGAGATACTTCCCTGGAAAGGGATTATCATAGTTCTCATGGGACCTTAGTTAGTTCCCTGAAGAGGTGTTCGTATAAAAGAGTAAGAATGACCCATCCTAGCTCTCGGCTTCCCAGCTCACCATGGGATCCCTCTCATACATGCTCCTACCATGATGGCATTTTCCATGTAACACAGCTTAGGAGACCCTCATCAGAGATGAGCAGATGTCGGTACCATACTCTTAAGTGTCCAAAACTGTGAGCTAGATAAACATTTTCTTCACTGATTGCACAGACTCAAATATTTCATTATAGCAACAGAAAATAGACTAATACAGAGCTCTCACTCAAGAAACCAGAGTAACCCAGAAAATGCAGCTCATAAACACTTCAAAGAAGGGAATTTTATGGAAATATCAGGAAAATCATGATTTCAAGGCAAACTTCCTTCTTGCCTGATTTTCTCATGACCTGTAGGTAGTCAGGGAGTAGACAGACTGCTTGGGAAACCAGAGCTGCAGAATGGCCCAGCCAAAATGCTGTCAACTCCTTCCCTGAACAAAAGCTGCAGAAGATAATGGCCCAGGAACTGCCAGGAAAAGATAGGTGAGGCCAAGAGAAACTCTCTTTGCCTTTCTGGAAGGAAAGTAAATCTCCATCTTCTCAGAGGGACAGCCTACAAGAAGACTACAGAGGGTATCTGGGTTTCTCTCAACATGACTCCTTTCCTGAGAGTCAGAGCTTCTTGGACCATCTCCTCATATACTATCTCCCTTCCTCTCATGGCTATGCTCCCCTTGCAAAAACCCACCACAGTCCTCCTTTGACAAAAAAGCATGATGGCCATACAGCTTTCAAGCACTCCATAGTGGAAACACGGAATTCCTTAGAATTTGAGATTCCCTTTATTTTTCAGCATTTTTTGTTAATTTCTCACACATAAATAAATCTTTTCCAGCCCTCTTTAGGTGATTCTGGGCTGTTGTCCTCTCTTGAACACAGAATCACATGGTGGAATGGCTATCACGTGGGCAGCACAGCTAGAGCTCATTGTTTGAAAATGGAATCAACACCTACCTAACCCACCCAGGCAATTTGAATGTGAGCAGCTATGTTTGGCACTTATTTCAACTTTTCTCCTAGTTCTTAATTATTTGGGGAGTATACTCTGATTTGAGGGCACAGTAAAGGTGATCTGGTTCATCTTTTGAAGTCCCAAAATTAAAATACAACATTTAAGCTACTGATGAAAAAAAAAAAATTCTCTTCTGGAAATTTTCATTTATTTTTTTTCTCTTTATGGTAACTTCTGTAAGCTTATGGTTTTTCTCTCGTGAATCTCTTTCACACTTCATTTCAATCTCCTTTTTGACCTTAGTTTTTAAAAACTCTAAAACACTGCAACAGACCTAACTCCTAAAGGGACAAAACAGGCATAAAATGGGGGAACGAGAAACAGACTGATATTTTAGACAGAGCTGTCTTTGTTAGCACATTATAGGTAATTTAACCAAGGCATGCATTTTTGGGGAATATCCAAAGCAGTGCATAGGAAAGTGGGTTGTATCCTTCCTAAGAAGCTGGGAGCAGATTCATGTTCACGTCACCAGTCCTGGGTATTTCTCCTGAGGGAGGAGCACTATCATTAATGGCTTGCTAAGCTATAAAAGTAGCCACCTTATTTTCCAAAAAGGAAACTGAGGCCTATTTCTAGCACTGGAACAATGGAAAGAAAATTAGATTAGGAAAAACACACCTAAATACAAATCTAGAATCTAATCTTAACTAGTCCTATGAAACGGAAGCTCCCAGCTTGCAGGATCTTAGTAGGGATCTTAATTTCAGAATCCTTCTTTCTCTGTGGCCTGCTCAATGAGTTGCTATGCCATTATGCTCATAGCATATGCTCATAGCAACAAAAGAACTGCAGTGACACAGGCAATATGTGAGGCACTGAGAATCTCATGCCGGCCAGAGCACAGATCCTGTTCTTAGGAACTCACACTTTGATCAGGAAGATGAAGCAATACAGACATACATACATGGTGAAGCCCAGTTTGGGGATACCATAAAATATTCAACAATGAGGAAAAGGATCATACTTCTGTTACCCTTCATATGTTGATATCCAAAACCACAAGGTGATGGTATTAGGTCATAGGGCATTTGGGAGGCGATGATAGCAGAGCCCTCATGAATGGGATAAGCGTTCTTATAAAAGAGACCACAGGGAGCTGTGTTGCCCTTCTGCCAAGTGAAAAAAGCAGCAAGAAGGGTGCCTTCTATGAACTAGGAAAACAGACTCTCCTCAGACACCAAATCTAGAACTAGGATTTTCTTTCCCAAATTCTAAATCTGTGAGATATAAATTACTGTTGTTTGGATCACCATTCTATGGTATTTTGTTATAGAAGCCTGAATGGAATAAGACGGAGGGATCATCAGTATAACTGAAACTAGTATACACAATTTCTAGGCATCCAAAATAAATTCATAAAGTCGCTACACACTAAATTAACTTTGATTTAAGTGCCACAAGGTATGAAAGGAAGGGATTTGAACACGTTAGTGATTCTCAGCCCTGACCACATATTAGAATATCTAGGTTAAAAACAAACAAAATGAATAGGTGATGCCCCAAATAGACACATTAAGTCACTTTCTGGGTGTGTGGCATTAGAACATTTCTAAAACTCTCAGTTGATTTCATCTTGCACTTACTGCTATGAACCACTGGCTAGTTGAGAGATGATCAAAGCTTCAACTTAGAGCTCATGATTTGATCCTGGCCCATGTCATTTTTCTCTTCTGAGAAACCATGTTTGGTCTTAGGCCTTGGGACTCTTTGTTGTGACCCCTGTAATACCATTTAGAAAGAACCATATATACCTAAACTCCAACAAGAAAGCATTAATGTAAGTATGGTTAAAAGCAGGGAGCCTGAGGGATGTAAATACTACAGTTTGTAGTTGAATCGAATGACTAACAACAGGCAAAAATATAAGGAGAACTTTACAAATTTCTTTCTTTCCAGTCATCTGACCATGCAAACACCAATGAACTTGGTCCAAACTCACCTACGAAATCTATCAAGTACCACATCTAAAGGCATTTCAAAATGTGGATATTTGCGACTGAGGCCTGTTAGGCGCCAAACATTTTATTCAATTTTAAAAGACTAGGAAAAGCTTAGTATTTTCTACCGTCTGTACTATTTGTCTCTGCCCGGCATATATTTGGTTACAGGATTGTTCTCACTAGGTAAAAGCTCCTGAATGATGGAGGAGGGTGATCATTCTAAAGAGTTCCTTCAGAGCTCATAAGAGGCTAGCCTTATACAGATGGGTATTAAGGATCTTCAGCATACTGTAAAGCTATTACACAACAAATGATACGCAGTTCTCGCCTTAGCATTCCACAGTGCTTTGCAGTTCAGCAGTTATGCTATTTGAGCCATATGTACTACGCTTTCTCCTCAGTGTTCCTCCATCTCGGCAAAGGCGTGATTCACTCTTGAATTGTTCAGGCAGAGGTCACTCGAGTACCTTCCTCTCTCGACCCAGTCTGCCTCTCATCCATTTTGCTGTTCCATCTCTACCCAGTCTCTTTCATGTCCATGGCCACCCTCTTCTCTGTCAACATCACCTACAGCCTAGACCAGCAGTTTTCAAACTGTTCAGTTTCAAAATCTGTTTACACTTGTAGAAATTACTGAATATTCCCAAAGAGCTTCTGTTCATGTGACTTAGAGCTCTAAATATTTGCTGTATTTAGAAATTACAACAAAATTTTTTAAATAATGGGGCTGGGATTGTGGCGCAGTGGTAGCGTGCTCGCCTAGCACACGTGAGGCACTGGGTTCGATCCTCAGAACCACATAAAAATAAAAATAAAGATATTCTGTCCACCTACAACTAAAAAAAATAAATAAATATTTAAAAAATTTTTTTCAATTATTTATTCATTAAAAATAACAAAAATAAACCCATTAAAAGTGTGAACAGCATGTTCTAATAAAGCATACCAATACTTTCCCAGTAAAAATTAAGGAAACAACTCATTTAGAAACATGTTTGCAAATCTCTCTAAAATATCTGGCTTAGCGAAGTCAGCTGCTCTCTCAAACCCACATATTCAATCTCTTGTAGTATGTTGTTGTATTTGAAGGTATATAAAGAAAACTCCAGGGGACACTCATGACACAATAAGTGTAGGAGGGAGGCAAATAACTAGTATTATTATGAAATATTTTAATGAAAATAGTTTTGACATTGTAGGCCCACTGAGAGATTTTCAAGGTGCTCCCAGGGCCTTTGCATCACACATTGACAACTGCTGGCCCAGACTCAGGTCTTAGCCTCCTTCCTGTTCCTTTGCTTCCACACTGGCTCCTTTGCAATCCATTCTCTTCTCCAAAACCAGAATGCCCACTTAAAAATACAAATCACACTCTATCACCTCCCACTACTGCCCTGCTTTGGATCCTGGATTAAAACACAAAATCCCTCCTCAGCCTTTCCAGGCCTGGTGAAACTTGCAACTCAGCCCTAGCCACACTTGCCAGCAGCACCTGTGTCGTCTCCCGGCTCTCAGTGCTCCAGTCTCCATCAGTTTCTCCTAAAGCACTCATGTCAGCATCACACAAGCTGAACCCCCTGCTCTGTATGCTCTTCCATCCCTCTCTGGCTCATTCATTGGCGCTCTACTCAATCTGCCTCAGAGGCATTTCTCCACCAAATACTAGACAGAATATCTGCATTTTACAATTCAGAAAACTGAGGCTCAAAGAGATTCAGAAACTTGCCTAATGTTTGTACAAATACTATGTCCAGAATTCAAATTGTGATTCCACTCCAAATTCCACATATTCATCTGTTGTTCTACATTGTCACCTAAATGGTAACTTAAAAAAAAAAAAGACTAAATAATCCCACAGTGCTCCCCTGCATTTCTTTACTATCAAAAACAGTTTATTTGGGAATTGAACCTAAGAGTGCTCTACCACTGAGCTAAATCCCCAGCCCTTATTACTTTTTATTTTGACACAATCTCACTAAGTTACCCAGGCTGACCTGGAATTTGCGATCCTCCTGCCCCAGCCTCCCAAATTGCTAGGATTACAGGCGTGCTCCACCATGCCCTGCTCAATTGTTTGTTTACAGGCAGAATGTCTGCCCCATTGGGCCCAAGTCTCTTGATGCGTCCTTATGTGCCCCAAGTGGCACCCCTTGATGTCTCTGAGGCTCCTCACATGCAGAAGCCAGCCACAAGCCAAAACCAGCACATAGCACAGCCATGGGGTACTTTATCTGTACTGGTCTGAAGCTCTCTATCAGCTTTTTCACCTAACTCCTACTCCCTGGGGGCTCTAGATCACACACAGAGCAAAGAAACCAAGAAATCAGGTTTAACGTTCCTCAAACTCTTCATAAGTTTCCTCCCAACAGTAATTTTCCAGCCTTGAATCAAATAAAATTATTCACATTCAGGGCTTCTTAGATCAAAGTGATGGAAGACCATGACAAATAATCAACAGTGAGGGAATTGGGGGGCATGTGACTAGTCACTTCCTGATTCTACGAACCAGAACAAGTCTCACTGGCACTTTGAGGGTTGGTTTACTCAGTTCTAAGATGGGGCTAACTGCCTCGGTGGGTTGCTAAAAGAATAAGAGACACAAAAATTATGAAGAAACTGCGATTCCTGAAGGCATGCCATTAGATAAAATCCCAAAAGTACTATATTAAATGTGTCCCTGTATCTTACAAGGCTGTCTTTGACAGCCTGTATAAAATCCATAACAATTCTAAAAGGAAAAGCAAATAGCAAATACACATCAAGATGAAGCACTTAAAAGAACAGATAAGAAAAAATGCATCACTATCAACAAATTTCCCAAACCAAGTCCACACTGTAATATCCATGCACAAATATTTTTCAACAAGAATAAGAGGAATGTAATGGCACAAAAGTAAGTCCTGGACTTTTCTGAAATATAGTTGTAGGAGAAAACCCTTCCGTTTCTAAAGGTCTTCCAAAAATGTTCCCTACTTTCTCAAATTTAGAGACTGCCTCATTTCCTGCAAATTGTTTTTCTAATTCTGTTCAAGGATATCAACTTCATTAAAAGTTTAAAGACTTAATCCTGAGTTATGGCTTGATGAGATCTCTGTGGGATGAAAGAAATCAAGAGATCACAGAACCTGCTATTTTAAAATGTTCTTACAATGGGAACATAATTTGTTGATGAGAATGCACTGCTGCAGAGAAAATTGGATTTAAAGAAAAAAAAACATGCAAAATATCAGTTTAAACCCTAGGGTAAGTTTCTGAAAAGCAACTCTGTTTTATTTTGTTTTTTGAACAAGCATCAAGCCAAATATCATTTAATTAGGCTGATTTTGTATTTCAGACATGATTCATACTTTTAAAAGAGAAAATACAAAATTTTACAATATAAGTAAAATATCACCTGTCATACAAATTTACTTTTGATCTAACTATTGACTAAAAGTATTCAATTTATAAAAATCTAATTGATAGTCCATGGATCACATAATTAAGCATTCTTTCACCTCTCTTGTCATCTTTCTTCTTGAAGACTCTAGTTTCTATGATGTTTTCTTCCACTATATGAAAGGAAAGCTTTGATAGTAAAATATTGAATAGCAATACTGTTAAATACCATACATCTACCAAAACAAGCTGGAAGAACACCAAAATATTATAGACTACAATTTTTATAACAGAAAAAAACACTCCAGAAAAAGACAAATGAAAATCAATAAAATTTGGTAAAATTGCAATCACTTCTTTGATTTATCACAGATAAATTTATATTACATTGTTTTTTTAAGGGAAGGGCATATAAAACAAAACACTTCTATTATAAAAATTATCTAATTTTTTTTAGGTGAGGGATTTTTCCTAAGGATAATTTTTATTTAATGTTCTGGTTTAAGGGAAGAAACTAAATTGCATATATAAACAATAAAACTACCAAAAGCACTTGAAATACTCCAATTTTTGGTTCATTTAGTTACTCTGTACTTTCTAGAGAGACGCTCATTTGAAAAGTGAAAGAGTGACACTGGATGACCTCCAAGATCAGGGCCAGACACTGAGAGATTCTATAAACACTTTCCCTTCTTGATGGTGAATGCTACCCACTAGCTGCAGTAAGTTAAAACATATCATTTCGGGGCTGGGATTGTAGCTCAGTGGTAGAGCGCTTGCCTCGCATGCGTGAGGCCCTGGGATCCTCGGCACCACATACAAAGCAATAAAATAAAGACATTGTATCCATCAACAACTAAAAAAATATTTAAAAAAAAAACATATCATTTCGGAGTCAGTCATTGGTACATGTGCTTCCCTTCAAAATAAAACAAATGTAAAAATGAATAACCCATGTAATTCATATGGATGTACTAAAAGCCTAGACATAACAAATCAAGTGACACCCACATTTTAGTAAATATTCTAGCAAGCCTGGCTCATCAGATACTTCAATCACACGTAAAGAATGACTCAAATAATGACCATAAGAATGTGCCTCTCTTTATTAGAAAGTGCACAACAAACAGACACATTCTAAGGGTTTGATTAGCCAGACCTTGGTTCAATGACCTCAGTCAAGCTGCTAGTACAGGGTCTCCAACAATTCATTTCCAAAGAGCTAAAGCCCACACAGTGCTCAATGGGTCACCATTTCTGGGCTGCCTATAGGTCGTCACTATTGGATTTATTTAGATAATGCATGTCTAGCTATAGCTGGTTGTTTCAGAACTCCCACAGCCTTTTTTAGCCTTTTCCTCTGTTATCTGTGAGGCATATCCCCTTCTCTACATCATTTTTTCCTACTTATAAAATAATAATGATAAGGATAATAGTAGTGCCAAACCCTAATGGTAAAAAATATAAAATAAAATAATGTCCATCCTTTGACAGAGGACATTCACCTTTTCTTCGAACTACTTTTTTCTGTGTTATGTTGCAAAGAAGATGGGAGAAAAAAATCTAATGAATATAGTTCTAGTTCTAATTTTGCCACAATCTACACTTGTAACCTTAGAGAAACTACAACCCTGCTGTGGCTTTAGGATGTCTCCCATATACAGGTCAGGATTTTGCTGCACCATCCCAGGCTGCAACATCACATTCTACTATAGGAATGACATTCACAAAACACCTGATACCCACTATGGTCCTGGAACTATGCGATGCGAGGTCCTGCACATTTTCGTGCTGTGTTTCTATGATTTTAACATCTGGCCCCTGTACCATGATACTTCATTGTGTTTATAAAGTTTCAACATTATACTATCAGAACTTTGTGAGCTAAGAAAAGAGATTGAGAGATACTCATTTCGTCAGCCCTGAGATCAGAAATACAAGCATGGCCTTTCCCATTAAATATTTGGCTTAGCCTCACTGCCTCAGCCTCATTCTCCTAGAAAGTCTGTGGAATGTGTCTCAGTGTCAGAAATTCACAGTGGAAATTCGGGGCCAGTTCTTCCATGTCACCACTTCACCATTTGTGACTCAATTTGTAATTTGCAAGGGTATGCTTAGAAAGGCTAGTGACTCAAGAATAACTCAAATATTAAGTGACTAGAGCATCGAAGTGCTTATAAAGCAGATTCCCTCAAACAGCTCTTCTTTTTGGTGTTTAACAACTTCCTCCCTATCCACTAAAGAATCCACTGTGGAATTGAGATGTGGAAGGTGCTATCTCTTTTTAAATAGGCTCAGCCTATACTACGTGAATCATGGTTGCTGACAGCAGATCAACAGATCAACTGTATGGCTTCGTTAGTTAGGATAGTAGCACACTATCCTATTCCCCAAAAGCTTTACCATGTGCCATACTCCCGTTCCTCCAGCTAACCTTCAAAGCAAACTCCAGTCCGTGGTGTACAAATGAATTTGTGTTGTTCTTGCAAGATCTCAACAGTTCCTGCCATCTCTGTGTTAGATTGTTACTATGACACTTTAGGTAAAGAAGTTACCGGTCAGGAGCCTTCCTGCCAAGATGAACACCAACAAGATGAAAAAGAGAAGCAGATTAAATAAACACTGAAGAAAACAATACACTCAGAAAATCCATTTTCAAATGGGATACTAGGAAAATAGCCACAGGAAGCAAAGCACATGGTCCTTCTTTCCCATGCAAAACTAAGCCTTGCAAATTGTTCATTTGCAAATCAGCTTCAACAAAGATCAAATAAGTTTATCTTATCCATTCACAAATACAGTCCACCTGTCATTCTTGTTACCTTGGTTTTAGCTGAGGAAGTTGAATAGGATCAACTCATGAACATAATTATCCCAACTAGAGTGCAACAATGTAATAGAGACAGAGATGTAAGTCACATTGAGTTCAGAGTCTTGAAGTTCCTTGTACATCACATAATCCATAAGAGAAGGCTTCCAAACTAACCTTGTACAACAAAACAAGGGATTTCATTTTCCTTCCTAATATGAATCATTGAATGTACAGTGATAACTCCAGCTTTTGCATAAATCTTCACTTTATAAAATATACATGTCATATCAATTAGATGTAAAATAACAGAGACTTTAGTAGCTCCTGCCTTGAGTTCATTACATTTTTGTTTACTCCTAAAATTTATTACTCTATTGCCATCACCAAATAAAAAAATGAGCCCACTGATGAAATGACTAATGTCATGAAGACCCAATGGAAAATAAAACAAAGTGACTTCCTCACAAGACTTAACGCCAAATTTTTAAGCTAATTCTAAGCCCCACATGAATGTAGCTTATGCACTTCATTCTTACAACCTAAGAGAACACCAGTGTCAGAGTTTCTAAGGGGCTAGCCTAAACTAGTCAACTGATCATAGAACTGGTTCTCTTCCCACCCAGTTTTCCCTTTCAGTTTTCCTCACACCAAAGGTAAAACATCTGCATCTTGCAATTGACTCTGCAGCCACACCCAGGATCAATAGTGTGTTGGAAGCACAGATCTTGACAATCTGCTTTCATTCTCTCAGGCTGGGATACTGGCTTGGCTTGGGCTGAGAACTGTCACACTGAAACTAGAAGTATCCAATTTCGCTTTACAGCAATATATCAAAGAACAATCGTTTGAGTTTAGGGCTGCAGAAGAAAATCCTCATCAGAAAGGTTATGTTATGAAAATCTCTAATACGTCTTAGGTTTTCTTTACACTCCCTGAGGCTAAACTGTGGGTGTTATGTTATTCACATAATGTCTCAAAAGTGTAAGTATGCAGAGGATAGTACTAGGACAGAAAAGTTTATAAGCAGAGCCTTTGGAAACCATCAAAGTGGCTGGAAGAAGGACATAGGAAAAGGAAGACTGTGTAAAAGGAAAATGAAGGAATAGTTAGAAAAATAAGAATAAATTTAAGTTCATCTGGTGTCCACGAAATGTCTATCATGTGTTGTTATTAGGGATGTAGAGAAGAGCTTGATTTATCTTTAGGTGCTTAAGGCGCAGTACATGTACTCCATAGATGGATGGATGGTTGGATGGATGGGAGATAAGAGTGACAGAATGAATGGATGGATGGATGGGATGATCACTGCCCTCAAAGACTCTACGAACTATTTGGGATTAGTGTATATGTGACTCTCGTTCTAGTCAAACTGTGTATTGATCAAAGCCTAAAATGTTTTCCTGTATATGGGACAAGAAAGCTATTAACTGACAAGACTGGTTGAAAAAAGATGCCTGAAAATTAGCGGAGAGGAAAGGCTACAATGGAAGGGACCCTGGTTCCTTTCCATGAGCTGGCGATCTAAGTACTTTAAGGAAGGGGGAAAGGAGTGTCGGCCTCTGGGGAGCCCACTGTACGGGCTTCTACTGACCTGGTCTCCGCCTCACGGGCCTCTTGCGGCCGCTGCAGAAGCGCACTTTGCTGAACACCCCGAGGACGTGCCTCTCACACAGGGAGCGCCCGTCTTTGCTGGGGCTGGAGCGGCGCTTGGAGGCCGACACCCGGTCGCTGTTGGACTCCCTCGCCTGCCGCTTCTGCCGGATCAAGGAACTGGCTATCGCCGCAGCCATAGCAGCTCAGCGCGGGCCCCAGGCCCTAGGCTCCACGGCACCCTCCGAATCGCGCTCCGCTGGTGCGAGTGCAGGACCTCGGCGGCTAGGAGGGATAGGGCAGGAGCGGGGAGGCAGTGCTAATATTTGAGGAGGCTGCAGTACAGAAAACCCTGCGCCCACAAGGTTAGTCAGAGTCTGGGCAGTGGCAACAAAATGTGTGAAGATCCAGATGTAAACTTCCCCAACCTCTGGCGGCGGGGGCGGGGCGGTCCCAGGCCTTCCTGCGAAGTAGACGTGTGCACCCCAAACTTGCACCCCAAGGCGATCCACGTCCAGGGGGTAGTAGTGAGTTTGGTCACACTGCGTTCAGGGTGCCAAGTGGAAGGGGCTAAAGGATGTCCGAAATAACAAGCCGTGCCCCTGTTGGAGAGGCGCAAGCGTCGTAAGGTGTCCAAAGTATATCTACACATACACACATAGAAAACCCGTTTACAAAGCAGCGTCTGGACCGAGGAGGGTAGCGTGCCCCCGGTAGAAAATACTAAAAAGTGAATAAAACGTTCCTTTAGAAAACAAGCCACCAACCGCAAGAGAGAAGGAGAGGAAGGCAGCAATTTAACTCCCTGCGGCCCGCAGTTCTGGAGATTAGGAGGTCCGTCCTGGCTTGGTGAGGTCTACGGAATGCATCGCACCGGCTGCGGTTCTCCAGGGGCTGGCCGCCCGAGTTCTGGAATTCTGAGAGGCGCCAAGTGGGAGCGGTTTGCCGGTGTCTGGGTAGGGGCTCGGGGCGGGGGCAGCTGTTTCCAGCTGCGGTGAGCGAGACTCTCCTCCAGCAGCACTGCAAAGAGAGCGGGAGACGAGGGGGGCGGGGGGAGGGAGGGAGATCCTCGAGGGCCAAGCACCCTCGCGGAGAAACCCTTGAGAAGCGATCCGCGGGGTCCCAAGAGCGGGCGCTCTTTCTCTTTCCGCTTTCCGGCACGAGACGGGCACAGTTGGTGATTATTTAGGGAATTCTAAATCTGGAATGACTCAGTAGTTTAAATAAGCCCCCTCAAAAGGCAGCGATGCCGAAGGTGTCCTCTCCAGCTCGGCGCCCACACGCCTTTAACTGGAGCTCCCCGCCATGGTCCGCCCGGGGCCGCCGCACCGAGCAGGTCTCCGCACAGGCTCAGGGAGCAAGGGAGGGAAGGAAGGAGGGGGCGCCCTGGCGGGCTCGGGATCAGGTCATCGCCGCTCTGCCCGGACCCCCCAAGCTTGCGCGCCCCGGCAGTCAGCAGCTCACAGGCAGCAGATCAGATGGGGATTACCCGCCGGACGCGAGGCAGATCACTCAGTCCCGCGCCGCCCATCCCGGCCGAGGAAGGAAGTGACCAGCGCGCAGCGAACACCCGCGAGTCTGCTCGGGTGGGGCGGGGGCTGGCTGAGGGCGACGTAGGCTCCCAGCGGCTGCGGCTCCGGATCGGAGCTGCCCACCATGGTCTGGCGCCGGGGGCGCAGGCGGGGTCCCTAGGCCGCCCCAGGCTACAGCAGGAGGCGACCGGGCGCGGTACCTCGGCCCTTGGGGCCAGACGCGGACTCAGGGGCCAAGACCAGGAAGCAGGTGCTGGTGGACGCCAACTCGCCCAACTTGCTGCGCGGCTGGCCGCGCGGAGCAGTGGATTTGCTGGGCGCCCCCCACCGCCGCCTCCTCAGGCCCGGAAGGGGGCGCTCAGGGCGGAGTCCCATTCATGGAACTGAGGCTCTGAGCGCGCCCAGCCGCACTGGCTCCGGAGCGCCGCTGCTGGCTCTCTTGGCTGGAGCGCTAGCTCCGCAGGAAACTCCAGGCAGAGGCGATAGCCAACGAAAAGGCGGGTGGGACGGGGACCTGCAGACTGTCCGAGTCCCTCCTGCACCAGGAGATCCGGAGACCATCCAGGTGGGGCCGAGCTGGGGTATCGGGTTCCAGGAGCGCAGAGAAGCACCGTGCTCTTAGAACCTGCTCCCTCTCCTCGCGCCCTCGGCTCCCAGACTCCTTTCTTCCTCCCTCCCTTCAACCCTCTCCCTCCTCTCTGTCTTCTGTCTCTCCCCTTTTCTCCTCTCTACGCAATCCTACGTGATTGAGGTTTGGATGAGAAATTCTCAGAGGCAGAGCGAGGGAACTGCAGCTCGGGTCTGCTCTGTCCAGTCCCTCCCCCACGAGAACATATCCACGGACAGGTTGAAGGACCCTGCTCAAAGAGGTTAAGGGTGGGGGAGTTCCCCTCCATAAACTGGAGCACATAGCATTCTCTGTTTAGGAAGGAAGGAAACGGGCACTGGGGAAAGTAGCAAATGGCCTCTGGGGCTCTCAGTGTTGGGCCCCACCTCCATTCAGCTCGTTTTGGAACAACAAAGAGTGCTTCTGCCTCCTTAGTTCCTGCCTTCTTAGTTCTCTCTGGAAACCTACAAAGCAGGCTCAGTCCCTAAAAAGAAAGACCAAATGAGCAAACTGCACTGGCAGTGAATGGAGGTGGGGTGGAGAAGTGACCTGGGCAAAGGCAGTCAACAGCCAGCTTTGGAGCGCAACCAGATGTCCAGAAGTGTTGTGATTACAGCTGGTGTTAGAGAGGCAGAGGAGTCATCCAAGTTAAAATGAAGCAGGAGAGATTTTGGAAATGCAAAAGGAATAGTAACCTTTCATTCATGCTAAGTTCTGGGAGTGACTATTAGTTCTATTTACAATTTCTCTTCAACTTGTCATCAAATACCACTAATCTCTCGTCTTCATAAACTCTTCTCTAAACAACAAGGTGAGTGCTAAAGGATTAAATGAGTAGTGTGAGCACTGGAAGCTACTGAATATGGAGCCCCCCACCCCCGCAGCTTTCTAGATGTGGATACAAACCTGTGGGCCTAGCAAATTCACTTGGGCAATGAGAAGGACTGAGGTCGGTGAGGTTATTCACACCAAACACTGAGCCTAACAACTCAACAGTGTCTTGAGTCTGGGGGCCTGGACCTTCCAAACTGCCAGGTAGGCAAAGCAGAGGCTGGCAGATGGTGGTTAAAAGATCATATAGCAGCTAGGAGGAAAATTAAACAGGCAAGACACCCTGAGGAAGGGGAGCCTCAACTGTCAATCAGGAGCACATATCCCCTGCAGCAGTTTAGGGTGGCTGAATGAGAATGATGGATTCCCTCTTGAAATCTTAACAATACAGAACAAGATAGGTGAAAAAGAAACACACATCTCTACTCCAACAGTAAAGCTGAATGCATTTTCAAATGTGTTCCTGGTTGGGACAAGAGGAATTGCTCAAAATCAATTTGTAACAGTCAACTAGGGAAATGTTCACATTCCAGAGATAGAATTTTACTTTTTCCTTGGCTATCAGAAAATTCCTCTCATCCTTGAGCGAGTCACGCACAGATAGTAAGTACCATTTGGTTTTGGGGGCTCCCTCCCTTTTGCAATTCAACACCAGAACAGGAAAAGGTCATCTAAGGAGAGTATCCAGAGAACTAAGCAAGAGGGAGGTTTATAATAAGAGTTTGAGGAAATCATTGCTAAACTCGGAATCTCTTTTTTATCCTCAAAATGGGGATAATCATTCCCATCTACCTCACAGAACTGAATATGCATATGTAAGCATTTTGAAAACTGGAAAATGCCAAATGAGTAAAAGAAATGACAGTGTTTAATTATTTTTTTAAGAAAATGCATGAGATTCACCTGAGATGCTTGTTTAAAATGCAGATTCCTGACAATCTTTCAAAATATAAAACAGAAATCTCCAAGGTAGGAGCCTAAATCTAAGTTCTTAAGTTTTCCAGGTATTGAAGTTCAAGAGTCTATGTATATATACATATACATATACATACACACACACATACATGCAAACATACACACACATCCATATTCATATATATCTGTCACATTTCCCAAACATTGCAGTCTTGTATCCTAAAATTTTTAAAGCCCTGGAAAGATCTGCATTCTCAAATTTTTGTGTGTTGCTATTTTCTACAGACTTGTGAAAAATGAGAATGTGTTGATACAGAAGAGAGGCATAGGAGAGAAGGAGTGTATGAGAGAAGACATGAAAAAGCAGATGACAGTTGTTTGAAGTGCTCTGTCTTGACATGACAATATCAAGTTAATCATTTACAGAACAAAACAAAAACATTCAATGTCAGTTTTCTGAAACTGACATTATTTATGTCTTTAGATCTCTTTTAAAATAATGTGGTGGATGTAGTGTTTTAGATCAATGAGACAACAAGGACTTGACTCTTTCCCTTGCACTCCTGTAGCTATTGTCAGAGTGCTTTTTAGCTGCTTGGTCCTTTAAGCCATCATCAGCAATCATTTATTCCATCCCCTTAGTGAGATGAAAGGTAAGCATAGGGAAATCTGGGAAATTATCTAGGACCTAAGCACATGGCTATGGAACTCAAAAGCAATACTTGATTTTTTTTACTGATTAATTCGTAGCATACCTACCCCTGCCACTAAATCTCATAAGCCTTCCTCCATGTTACTAGGACATTTTCATTATCTTTGCATTTGGGGATAAGGAAGGAATTAAATCAACCTACTGGTGATTTTCATTAAACAAGCAGGTTGTTTAAAGGGTGATATCTCAGGGATATCAATATCTTGCTTTTTATGTTCTCTTTCTTTGAACAACTGAAGAAATTCTCTTCCCAATTTTGAAGACACCATGAGTGGAAAAAATTAATTACTCTAGAGAATGTTGCCAAATATTCATCAAAAGGATGCTTATAGTTTTATTTATATTTCTTACTTCCAGTCAAACAAATAAAACATGGACAGTCTTAATCATCTCCATATATTAAACAGAAAATATTTCATTGTCTTTTGCTTATTCATAGGCCAAGTCTTCCAACTCCCAAATCTAACTATTGGGATTATTTCACACATCCACTTTAAACACTATATTGAGCACACATTGCATCCAGGATCCCGTATCTGTTAGCAAGGGGAACTCTACATACCTGTACATTCTCCTTGCCTTCAACAAGCTTAGAGTTCATACCATCATGGTCATTTGACTCCTGTATTAATCACCTACTATCTGTGTACTACTGGACAAATCAGTTAGCCTTTAAGACCACAACATAAAATAAATAAATTATAATGATACTAGCAATATCTACCTAACTGGTATTTTGTAATACTCAAGAATATGTGACAAGAATGTCAAGTATGAGAATGAGCATGCTGTCATTATGATATCCATTTAAATCAATGCCCTGCTACAAAATATAGACTTCTCACAACAGGAAAACATACTTTGTGAATCATACACATCACCATTCACTCCTGGACTTAATGTATTTAATGAAGGCAGGAAATCTACCTGAAGTGAATGATTAACCTTGACATTGTAATGGCAAAAAGAATTTTCATTAGTGGAATGTTGTCAATGTCCTTGTCTGTTGAAAACACAAAGAGGTTTAGCTCTGCTCATACATCCTTCTCCTCTGAGATCAGGTCCCTGACTCAAAGTTTACTGAATATGAGCTCAGTGGAATCAGCCACAGCTGGCTTGAGGAGTAGAGGACCTTGCTTCCACTAATACTCTCCTATATAATAGCTGTTCTTCTACTAGCTTCTCTCTACCAGATTGTCAGTTAAAATCAGCTAGCAATTACTTTCTAATAATTTGTGAATTCCTTTCTACATAAAATTCATTTTTTATTCAGTTATTCAATGATTCAATTACTATATATGTCTGTCCAGTTTTGGTCATCCATCAAAACAGGAAAGAGGAGAAATTTAATTACTCTTTATGAAAAGACAAAAGGTGGTATCCTTATTGCCTAAAAGGAGAGATTTTCAATGTTTTGGAGAAGGTCTGCTTTGATAAGAAATACAAGATACAGGCAATATCACTAATGCTAAGTGTTCTACATATTTTTAAGTGAATTATAATTATTGACATAATTATATGTCACAACCCCATGAGAAAAGTTCTCTTATCTCTGGTTTTTAAATTAGAAAACTGGGGCTTGGAGAGAGTAAGTTCCTAAACCTAGGGTACATAGCTAAGAATTCATGCAGTAGATTCAAATTCATATGATTTGTTTTCCCTTTTATCATCTATGTTATATTGTATGTCAGTAAAAATATAATGATAGCATCATATAACAATATAATGACAATTATAATCATGTAATAAAATTCATAAGAATATGATTACCAGCTATGTTTATATTACTCTCTATTGTTTAAAAACAATCTTTTCTAGTATTATCTCACTAAGACTCAACAAACTTGTAGTGAAAGATAAGGAGATAATAATAACACAATTATACAAGCTGAGACTTAGCGATGTCCAATATCACACATTCAGTGAATGAAGATCTGTAAGTTAATTCAGGCCTTCTGACCTCAGTATTTTTACTGTCCCAACTAAGGTCACAGGGAGAAAAAATGGGAATGTCAAATGTCCTTCCATTCACTAGCTTTAGTGGAGGGTTACACAAATTACCTTGAAGGATCTTTCCATAATGGAGAGGAGGGAAATTCAAATCTCCTAAATCTCTCCTGCTGCAGCTTTTACCTCTCTCTGGATCAGGAGTTAAGATGATCGTTTTACAACTCTTGGTCAGTAACTTAAGTTCACCTTCAGAACAAAACTACAAGGAAACTAAATCAGAACAGAAATTAAAGATACTTACAGGAGATGAATTTACATTTTCTTCATTCCAATTCCTAAAAACCAAGTACTGATTTGATACATACCATTTCAGGAATAGTTGGCACTTGACCATTTTCCTTCCCAGCTGGATTGAGGATATTAGAACACCTACAAGAACAGACTGCCTATCATTTTAGCCCTCCTCTAATTTCCATTTTCACAATCTAGTAACAGTCCTTCCCTCTAGATAGGTGGTTAGAAGATCCCTATTAGAATTTAAAGCCCATTAAGACAGGGACCTTGTCTGTTTTGCTTACTTTCTTTATTCCAGTATCTAAAATAGTGTTAAATACATAGAAGATACCCAATTCATACTTGAATAAAAGAATTCATCCATCCAATGGTTTAGAGTGTAACTCAGTGGTAGAGTGCATGCTTAGCATGATCAAGAGCCATATTCAATCCCTAGCACTAAGAATACCTAAAATTTACTCATACATGTACCCATCTTTTTAAGTCAAACAAATGCATAACTCATCCCCAAAAGAATCCTTGATCCTTGTGTCAGGAAACGAGCTCAGCTAACTCAAGGATATCCTCCACTTTCCCAAGTAGATTATTTTAGTTTATCAAAACACCCTAAAATTCTCTTCCTAAATTTAATCTATCTTATTAAAATCCAGTATCCTAAAAGGATATATGTATCTGTATTTCTGTTCTGAACAACCCCTATCCCCAATATCTAGGCCTAAATTTTCAGATCTAACCTCTCTCTCCCCCCACCACTTGTGCGCACACGCGCGTGCACACACACACACACACACACACACACACACATTTACAGAAGAAAGCAAGATATTAAACAAGGCAGATACACAGACATCAGACCAAATGAGTAGCCAGTTTTTAAAGCCTCATAATATGATTAAAATGACCTTAAGATGGTTTGATAGTAATAACATTCATACTGCCACCCATCTTTAGTGAGCTGCTTTTTCCACAGGCCATTCCTAGTTGTTCTCATTTCTAATTTTATATTCCAAATTTTGAGGAAATGGATCTTGTTGAAATAGCAATCTCTCACAGCACATGACTGACACTCAAAATACTATTAAAATC
>CM053409.1:53674949-53724360 GCA_028644305.1 Xerus rutilus
GTGGCTCACGCTTGTAATCCCAGCACTTAGGGAGGCTGAGACAGGAGAATTGCGAGTTCAAAGCCAGCCTCAGCAATGGCGAGGCGCTAAGCAACTCAGTGAGACCCTGTCTCTACATAAAACACAAAATAGGGCTGGGGATGTGGCTCAGTGGTCGAGTGCCCCTGAGTTCAATCCCCAGTACCAAAAAAAAAAAAATCATAATAAATTTATTGTTTCCCTCTGCATGTACACAATATTGGACACTGTAGAAACAGACAATTAGTTAGTAATCCTACGGATGCTATGTTCGCTCACTAGTATTTGATACTAAACAAGAATAAGATTTTATTGTAAATCACTGAAATACACAAATTGATTAGGAAAAACTGTCAAGGGAGCAATGACAGTTTATATAAGGTGAAGAGTAAGGTAAGTTTTTTGTCCTAAGTTTTTAGAACCTTCTAAAAATAAAACATACAGTAGAAATAACATAAGATTTATAGTAAATAATTTATTCTTACATAAAGTTACTTAGTTTACCTAAGCTTCAGTTTATTCACGTGTAAAATGACTACTATGTAGGACCCAAATTATTTAAAATAATATATTAAAAACATAGCACTGGCTTTTTTGAATTGAGAAAAAGTGTTAATAAAGGCATGAGAGAATGAATGAATACATGGATAAACAGGAGTGGACTGACAGGTGAATGAAATACAGCATCTTCTAAAAAGCTCTAAATGAGCCTTGTTAGGCAAAGCAAAATAGTTCATAATAAAAATCAATTATCATTGGTGCTCTTCCTTTCAGAGTACTCAAGAGGCAAAAAAAATAAAAAAGAAGAAAACTTCCAATAAGTCTAGATGGTAAATGAAAGTATCTACTAAATTGTCTAGAAATCCACTTAACTATTTCTTTAACATAAAACCACAATCGCCCGTGCCCATTTTTTCACACTAATCTAGCATATGCAACATGACATCAATGAGACAGTGATTTGGAAAATTCAAATGCTAACACCAGGATAGATGGACAGATGGATGGATAAAAAGAAAGAAAGGAAGAAAGATAGGTGGCAGATGCATTTAAGTGCTTGAATATTCAGGAATGGAGAGATAAGATCATTACATACGGATATTTCTTTAAGCATTATTTAGAGAGGGAAATAAGAACATTTCTGCAACATTTTCAACAAGATACTAGTATTCCAACTTGTACTATTAACTAAAAGAGATCTTATGAGGTCATCAACCCATTCCAGATGATTTATAAATATTGTAGTCAGCTGGAAAAGATAAAAGACATTGTACAAGTAAGCTAGAAGATTATTTCCTTGTTAGCTGAGTACGCTCAGATCACAGCAACAAAGAAGCACTATCCATTCTCTTCATTTTTGGGGGGGCAGGTAGTTCTTCTTCTCTTCCCTAAAAAGGGCCAAGTCAAGGAAATAGCTATAGTTGGACTTTAAAAGATAAGTGACTAGGGCTGGGATTGTAGCTCAGCAGTAGAGCGCTTGCCTCGCATGCGTGAGGCCCTGGGTTCCATCCTCAGCACCACATACAAAGCAATAAAATAAAGACATTGTGTTCATCTACAACTAAAAAAAAAAATCTTTAAAAAAAAAAAAAGATAAGTGACCAGAAGCATTTATTACTTGCTAAGGAGAAAAGGAAAGGAAATTGATAAGTGGAATTCATTACAAAAAACCATAAACAAACAAAACCCTATGATCTGTGTATAAGACTAGACATAAAATTTGGAAGTAAGAATATCAACAGTTTTTTTGTGTAAAGAATTTTGTGTACTATAGTATACAAATATTATATAATATAGTATTTTGAATATAGTAGATACTCCATAGAAGTGTATTAATTTAACTTTGCCTTAAAAATAATACATGTTCAGAATGTGTAAGGATAACCTCAAGTTTCAATTTAAAGAGAACCTTAGGCATGCTTTGATTCTAATAGCACCATTTAAGTAGTGGCTATAATAATTTTTTAAAAAAAAAAGAAGCAACAAATGTCTGATAAATGTGGTCTTAATCTGGGAGGAATTTTCCTTTATCCCTTCTGTATATCCAACTCAGATGTGGAACTCATGTTTTCTGACAATGCTATCCTGATAGACTCCAGGGTAAACTTACACCACTCTACAGAAGTGAAAGGTAGAAAATCACAGTTTCAGCAATCACATTGAAGAGGGTCCTGAGCCTAGGAATGTGTGTTGAAAACTCAAAGAAGAGACTGTGCCTTGCTCTCTTGTACCTAGATTATGAGAGATTTATCCATTGCTTATGGTTGCTCTGACTGTCAAGGGAAGAGATCTTCTATCAAACAGAATCAGGCCAGAAACTGCAAGAACACAATCTCAGAGGAGCTCCTGAGGTGCTGGTCTGGGGCTATGGAACCCAGAGAATGAACCATGTCAAATTATACAGATGTTAGTTGCAAATTATTCTCCCTTTTGTGATACCTTTGTTGCAAAATGGCCTTCAGCAAAGTCTTATACTAGTGTTCCTGCACAGTCTCTCTTGTGCTGCCTATAATTAATGGAAAAGTTTCATGCAATGCTTAGGCCCACAGACACATAATCTGTGGCACCATGGAAATAACAAACATAATTAGTGGGGAGCTTTCCAGGTGTAGATCTGGGGTGAGTTAGTCCTCACTATGAGATAGTGTTCTGCATTATCAACTATGGAGGATTAACAGTTTGATTTCAGGCAAGGAGATACTGGGTTTTCCTCACAAATCCTTATATAATTCCAGGCAAATTTTATGCTTTTTCCTTTGAAACACACAAAAACAACAAAAATCTCAGTGCTCAAAGCATAGGTTAAAAGTGTTAGAAGGCAAGGAAGGGAAAGCTAGAAATAAGAAGTGAAACAAAGGTTGATTAGGCTCCTGAATGTCAGTCACCATACTGAGCTCTAAACCAGTTATTTTACCTAATCATCACAAGAACTCCATAAGACTAACATTGTTATCCACATTTCATAGAGGAAACTGAAAGTCAGAAGGTTAATTGAAATACTAATCTGGTTCAGATTTCAAATCTGGTTTAGCTTACTTCAAACCCAAAGCTCACTTCATGACCTTTGTAGAGGAATAATCCATAAAAAGAAGTTATAATGGTACAATTTATTATTACTGAGATGTTAAAAAAATTAAAGATAACCCATAAGTTCAGGCCACTCAAAATCAAAGTCAGAGATATCCCTGCTATTTGTTCCTCAGAGATCATAGCCCCAACTGGATTTTTTTTTTAAAGGAGTAAGAGTAAAAGAAATTCAGGAAAGTGATATCTACTCTCAGGGATGTGAAGAGTTCTTACTGAAACCATCCTATGTAGCCAGAGGCAAACTTGCATTCGATGAAGTAGTTATCTATAAGGAGGTGCAGGCCACTCATGAAATAGACTGCTTCGCAAAGCAGGGCTGGGCTGCCCATCATTAGAGACCTGAAAGTCAAAGTCAGGCGGAAGATCCCATGGCTGGGATGGCTCTTTTATAAACTGAATGCAGTCAGTGTTGCTGGGGTTGGAGAAAGCATTGAAATCATCATAGGATTCTTAGGAAAACATTTCTTTCCAGAGGGTGAATGAATGGTGAAACTTATCTCACATCTCATTTGTCTGGGAGGAGAAATGGGAGTAGAATAGAAAGGAGATAGTCAAGTAAAGCATGTTGAGAGACTAACCTTGTGAAAAAAATCACAGGGCTAAATATTTCTTTTAGGTGGCATCTAAAGTACGTACCAAGGATAGCATTAGAGAAGATACTTCTTTTATTTTTTCCTCCTCTCAGACCAATGCTGCTGTAACGATCCCTCATGGAGAATTTTGTCTCCTTGTCCTCAACCAGGAAAGATCTCTTCCTTGAGCAAATTTTATTTAGAAAGGTTTTGTGAGACTACACATTCTGCTTCTTTTTCTCCAGTTAAAATTACTGAACTTACTGACCAATTTAAAGGATCAAGATAGTGTTCCTCTGGGTTGTGGCACTGAAAAGTGAGGGGAAAAAACCACAAGGAAGAAAAGCTTCCCAAGGAAGGTCATTATAAAAGCTCAAGGGTGTTTGTCTAAACTACAGTGGATTCTATGGAAGAGGTTCATTGACTCTTCTGGATCCCTGTGTAGGAAAGATCCTACATTAAGATGAGAGACCTCAAAGAAATTGAAAGGTGAAGAACTTGAAGGTGATTGCAAAGCCAATTAGACAATGGTCAGGAAGGCAAAGAGTGGTTTCATGAGCTCTGTTACGGTTTTCTGCACATCAAATCTTGCATAGGTACAGTGCCAGGCTCCTCACAGCATGCAAAGTAAATACTTTGGCCTAAAGTTGTGGTTGTTTGTTATAACATCTGCCATTTCTACTATCAGTAATCACAGGGAAATCTGGAGACCCAATGCAGGGTACAAAGAAGGAAATATTGAAATCTTATATAAACACTCATGGCTTTTAATGTAGTGTCTTTGACTTCATTTTTTAGAAAGAAAAAGGATAATCATCACTCTGAAAAACTCAAAACCAATTTGAAAAGAACTTACTACAACCCAAATAACTCACAAATGATTTCTCAACTAAATGTTACACAGCACATGAGGAAACAGAGAGATGCTGAACAATGAATCAATGGCTGTCACACTCATGAAGTTAGGAGTTTTCACAGGCAACCATTCCATTTCCTGCTTGACACTTTTTAACTTACTATATACACTCTATCATCTTCAGATCTGTAGTGTAAACATGTATCTCTGGTAGGCAAGAAAGTCTTGCAACTATAGGGAAGTCCATAAATCAGTCTTTACGTTTTAAATCTCCTAAGGAAAAGTCACTTTGGGAAAGGTCCTTGAACCAGGAGTGACATTCAGTTTTAGGGGTTCTAAACAAGAAAAAGTGTGTGTACTCTCAAGTACCTTTTCAGTGTGACTGCTTACTTGAAAAAGAAAAGGCATTAGTGGCTGTAGCAAAGACTGTCATGAGAATAAATGACTCTAATCTCAACAAAACTCTCTGATGCTGCTAAATTCTTCCAATTTTAGTTCAAACTGGATCCCTCCATCTCTCAGTAAATGGTGGTTGTGACAGGGGATGAATAAGAATTAATGCAGTGGACTGTACTTTGTAGAGATGACACAAAACACAATAAAGCTGCTTCCATCGTAGGTGTATGTCAAAGATTTTTCTGTTAGGTTTGGTGGTATTGTTGGTTAGTTGTTTTTTCCTGAGTGTAATTTCTATGTAGATCAGAAAATCTTAGATAACTATTATGAAGAGTTTTCTAATACCTATGATAGAAGGAAGAGAGAATTCTACAGTGAGGAAAGTCAACAGAGGAAATGCATCCTAACAAACTCATTCATAATTTGAGCTTTCATTCTGATGCTACTTTCTCAATATTGAACCTTAGATAAATTTTTCCTGTAGTCTGGCAGTCCATTTCCTATTCTTAAAACGAGATAACCAGTTGATTGCTGGGAAATTCTCTTCCCACTCTAAAATGCTGACTCTACCTATAATGTTCACCACTATCACATTGCCTATACAAAACAAACTAGTGTGCACTTCCTCTCATCTTTCCAAGTAATGTTAGGTTACTTGAAGTGAAAGAGTATTATCTTCAGCCCCTGGGCCAATGGTCCTAAGTCTCCATAAGAACTAAACCTGACTGGTTATCTTTTACCACAAAGCACTTTTCTGTAACTCTGCATAAAGGGATTCATTTAAAAAGCCAATTTTTGAGTACTTATTATTTACCAGGAACTAGTCTATAGGCTTAATATACATATATAAATATATAAATTTATTTAATTCACATAATAACTGATGTGGAAAATAATGAGTAAACAGAGAAACAAAAAGCAACTTGGTTTAGGTCACACAGCTAGGAAAGGGAATGAATGACTTGAACACATAGGTCTGGTTCCAATCTCTTACTAACAGATCAAGCACCTCCTGTATACTTGGTGCTGGTAGTAATAACAGTGACAGCTAAAGCGCTTTGTTTTTGTCCTATATGAAAAGAGAGGATGTAGCTGGGCAGGGTGGGAAAACCTGATGTAATGAATTCTCTCAATTGAGAGACTGAGGGAGTCAAGAGAGTATGCTTTCCCCTTCTAGGTATCTGACAATCTTAAGTAAGCCTCACTACTAACATTCCTTAACGTTTTTAATCTTAACTGAGCCCTGTAATAGCATAATACCTCTCTTCTACTTCCTTGCAAAATGTGGGCAAAAGATATTCTACTTCTGAAGTAAATGGGATCCCAGTGTGTCTTACCAACTTTTGTCTTATCAGAGTACCCCCTGTTGCATAATCAGTGTAAGTTAAGTGAATATGGATGGCATGCTAACCAATTCAAAAACCAGTAAAATATGTGAGAATTTCAAAAAATTATATTACCAATATCCATAAAATACAAAACTGTGATTTTCTCTCTGGAGTATTCAGTCTCAGGTAGCCACTGCATAAAATGTATCTAGAAGAGCAACTTAACACAGCATTAAGTCACTCAGTCTGGGGGTTTTGCCTTTTATTTTTTATTTTTTTTTAAATCACTTTATTGGTTTTTTAAATTTTTTTTTATGTGGTGATGGGGATTGAACTCAGGGCTTCATGCATGCTAGGCAGGTGCTTTACCACTGAGCTATCTCCCCAGGCCCAGGGTGGGGAGGATTGCCTTTTAATGCATAGCTGCTGTTAGCTTATTGAGAGAGCCTAAGCAGTTTAAATTTTGTTCCTTATGATCATTTGGAAAATAAATGTAATCGATTTTCATGACAAAGATTTAGATATGAAATCACTAAACACAAAAACTGGAATGAAAGAATCCTACATATCATTCAGGCCAATGCCTTTATTTTAAAGATTATGAAATTGAAGACTGAGAAAGGCCTGGCACGCTTCATATCCCATAGTTCTTGGTGGCTTAAGCAAAAATATAGCTCAGGCTTCCTGATTTTAAGACCAGTGATCTCCCTAGTATAAGGATTAATTTTTCAATGAAAAACCATATTTCAGGCTTCATTTTAAAAAGATGACTAAGAAAAAAACTAGGATATGTAGCATGCCACCATATATAAGAAAGATGCTTCCCATTCAATCCTTATGATTACCCAGTAAGAGAGTTGCTTTTTAGTATTATTATATGCTTAATTTACAGATACAAAAAGAGAAGCTCAGATAGCTGAGGGAGTGACCCAAGCCACATACTTGGTAAATGGTGGCACTCTATCTCTGATCTTCCAAATAGGAAGATGAGATTAAAATTTTCTTCTTTGGACTTTTTCAGGTAAGACTAAATGAATTATAAGATCTTCACAAAAGACTATTAAGGCTTTCCTCACAATGTCCCAAATTAGCATATGAGGTAGACATTTCTTTTTTTTTTTTTTTTTTTTTGGTACTGGGGATTGAACTCAGGGGCACTCAACCACTGAGCCACATCTCCAGCCCTATTTTGTGTTTTATGTAGAGACAGAGTCTCACTGAGTTGCTTAGCGCCTCGCCATTGCTGAGGGTGGCTTTGAACTCGCAATTCTCCTGTCTCAGCCTCCCTAAGTGCTGGGATTACAGGCTTGCGCCACCGTGCCCAGCTCGAGGTAGGCATTTCTTTATTGTCCACTTTCCCTCATCCTGTTCATCCAACATCAGTTTTCAAATAAAATAGGATTGTTTAGAACAATAGGAATTTCTCTCACTCATTTATTACATAGCATAAAAGAGTCATAATTCTCTCTGAAACCAACAAAGTTATCACCAACAAAGTTATAGAATTCTTTGTGATGCTAATGAGAATTTTCATTCAGCACCAGGTAGTACTGCTTGCAAAACATCTGGTGTAGCATGCCAAGAATACATGGACTGAGAGGCAGGACCGTGACCTTGCCTCAGGATCTTCTCCACCAGGTAATCTGAAGACAGGCACTGCCTTTAATATATGTATTAGATGCTGCAGCATCTGATAGTCACATAAATAATTTCCTTAATTAGTTCACCTCTTGTACTTCTCTGGCTTCAAAGATTCAATTAACACAAAACTTGCAACTCGTTGCAGGAGTATTCATTAGCCTGCAAGTGACTTTAAAAACAACTATAGCCTAGAGAAAATTCAGGGAAGAAATGAATCTGCCTTTGGTACATACGTACTTTGACGTACATACCAGGGAGAGTCCATGAACAGCCATGTTTGTTCTTGACAATGTCTCACTATCTATGATTTTAACCTTCTGATTTATGATTTCCAGTTAAAATTATTGTTAATAAGACTTGGCAATAGATTTCATTCCATTCATCTCTTTACCAGTCTCCTTTCCTTAGCATTTAAAAATTTTATGCATAAACATGTACACATACACATACAGTATACATACAAAGTATATGTACAGTTACATATTTATATGCATGAAGTTTATATATACATATTTGTTATTTATAAACATGCATTATCAGATTTATATATGTATACATTTATACCTACATATATATGTGTGTATATGTGTGTATAATGTGTATCTGTGTATATATACACATATACATTTATACACCAAAGCATTTATTTTCCTTCCTTTTTACATCCCTCCTCCCATCATTCCTTAGTCATTGGGCATTTACCATATGCCAAACTGCTTAGCATGTGGGAGACATAAATAAATAAAACATAATTTCTCCCCTCAAAAAACTTACTGCCTGTGGATGAACCTGACCTTTTCTGTGAGGATAATCAGAATGAAACACATGGACGTGTGAGGTGACCTCTGTGCTGTGATGTTCAGGGGAGAAAGTCATTCTTCTCAATTGAAAAGACCTTGCCAGGTTTCATCAGGGAGTGAGTGACATGAGAACTACCCACTCAAAGATAAGGGGACATGCAGCTTCCCAGAAAAAGAGATAAGAAAGGCCTTCTCAAAATAAGAGAGGAAAACCACAGGTGTCAAACAACAGGGTTATGTCAGGCTGTAAAGTTCTCCAGGGAAGGAAACTTTGTGTCTTACTCCTTATTATACTACATGTGCCAAGGTCAGAATTAGTAAAATTTACCTTATCGAACAAAATAGTGAATGAATGTTCAGGATGAGTGGTATAAGGTATGGATTTGGACCCGCTTTTCATGTTAATTTGCTTTCCTCTGCTTTCTTAGTCCCAGTACCTCATCTTTAAAAGGTGAGAGTAAAGATGGTGGAATGAGATGGACATCATAGCCCTAGCTTCATGTATGACTGCATATATGATGTGATTCTACATCACATACAACCAGAGAAATGAAAAGTTGTGCTCCATCTGTGTACATGAATCAAAATGCATTCTGCTATCATGTATACCTAAGTAGAATAAAATTTTTTTAAAAAAAAAGGTGAGAGTGAGTGACAACCTCCCTTGCTCCTCCCTTGGACTAGCTCTGAAGTTCTGTGATTCCAATGAGTACTCTTGAATGGGATCCTTGGCACACAGCCTCTGCCAATTTCCACTCTTAGTCAGCAGAGGTCCAGGGTATACTTTGCAGAGCAATGAACCCCTAGTGCCTCCTTTTCTTTGCTCATTTAAAAATGAACAAATAAAGAAATAAAGTTTTAAAAGTGAGTCAGGAAGCTACACAGGAATATTGCATCATATTTAATGCTAGTTTTAAAAATGTATTAGGTTACAAATTTGGAAATCTGTGTAGCTATTCAAACAGATGTTCCATTTTACCCCAGAGATTATCCCACTTCAGAAGATGGTAATCCAGTCTGTATAGTAAAATTCTTTGTTAACTTCCTACATTACATTTAAATTGTAGGAGATAAAAAAGAGTAATACAAAAGAACAATGATGATAACCCAGTAACTAAATTAAGAGCTAGAGAAACAGTACACGCATATACTTTTATCCTTAGCTGTGTTTGAAAGAGAGACACTTATGCAAGAAGTATCAAGATTTAAAAGAACCAAATGTCTTAGGAGTAGAAGAGTGTTTGACTTATTATCAGAATCTCAATTTTGAATTTAATGTTTTAATTAAATAGCAGTAGAACCTTAGGTTATTTACTAATTTATTATCCCTTAGTTGTCATTGAATTGGAAATAAAAATACTTACTAATATGATTAGTTTGAGAAATGAGAAAAAAATAATTACTTAGTATGGTGCATGTCACACAGTATGTGTCAAATAAATGACAGCTGTTTTTATTGTGATACTCACCCGGTACTTTTCAACATTTGTAGAGCTATAAGAGGCGGCAAGAGTTAGTGTAATATGAGTACATGATGTCTGTAGTAGTGCCTACCAGCTGAGGTTCTCAGTAAACATAAATATTTGTTTTAAATCAGCATGGGAAGTTCAGTTTGTAATTTGTATCTGGATGGAAAGAGAAACATAAAGTATAGGGAAATCTGAAGTTAATTATAATCAGTATGGTTCTCTTCATTTGGAAAATAAATATGAGCAGTGGTACATTCTTCTTACATGTGCTCCATATGCTATGTGTTTACTGGAGGACTTATAAGGAAAAATTTTTCTAAGACAATACATTGAGCAGCTCTTCAAGTGCACGCCCTTGTACAGTTCTAACAAAGCATCAATGTAACTAAAACTCCCCAGCAGGGAGCAGAACCCTTCTATGTTATTTGCAAGAAGCAGAGAGACAGCCCACTTACTGCAGCCACCTGCAGAGAAACAGATATGGGGACACAGCCTCTTCTTATGCCTGCTGGCATCTGAAAAACTGTCTCTCTTGATTTTGTTTTTGCTTAGATCACAGTGGAGACAACACACTCAAACCACAGAGACTGTCTCAAAACCTCAATTGTGCTTTTTCCAACCCAAACAAAAAGGATGTTCATATTGTAGAAAGTTGGGTCAGATGAACAAAGCTTTTTTTTTTATTGGAGCCCCTCAGGATCCTTCTGGAATGCAAGTTCTCTTGTGAGCTCCGTAGGACTCCTTCCTTCTTCTGAAAGTCTAAGGCACTTTCTGTCTTTGTCATAGCAAAGACAGCTTCCTACCTTGCGTTAAATTAATTTATGTCTCAGTCACATCTTATCTTCTCTACTAGATTAGAATTCTTAGGAGGCAGGGACTCTAACTTCCTCATTCCAGAAGTTTCTTTCTAGAAGCATCCATTCTAATTAAATGCTGGAAGGAAGAGACAGGGGAGCAAGGAGGGAGTGAAAAAATTTCACATGCATGAAAATAAGTAGAATATATAAATATGAATGAAAGCAACCACTCTCTGATGAGAACACTGATTTTTATACTTCTGGGTAGCCAAGAAAATAATTCAGAGAGGCTTCCCTTTAAAAGTTACAAAATAATCAGAGTAATATATTTGTCTTTTGGATGAAAGAAGGAAATCATGTCACAAACTACCATTTTTTAAAATTATTATCAAAGGGGTAATGCTAGAAGGATCTTGGAGAGCACAGGCAAAGAAAGACAAGATTCCCATTAATACAGTCTGTACTGGATCCAGCATATTAGGGGGAGGAGAGACGTGTGATCTGAATTTCTGAAAGCTAAGTTTTCAAACAATTGGGTTTTTATGCCCTGTGTCACCAACTTTTAAATTCCACTGAACACTCTCCATTCCAGAGATAAGTCAATCACAATGGAGTGAAATCACTCTTCCAAAGCACCATATATTCTTTTGAAGCAATCTTACAAGTCAGAGGAATGAAGGAGAAGATGGTGACAAGAGCTATCTTAGGAAATCCAGCACAAAAGGAATCAGAACCAAGAAATCACCTGCATCAGTCTAACAAAGGCAAAAACTGCCTTTACACCCACAATGAATCTCAGAAATAGGCTTGCTTCACTCACAGGAACTGGGATCTGAACAAAGACACTTCAGTGACACCTGGAAGCAATAGTAGGTGAAACCTCACATTTTCCTGTTTGTATCAGGCTTAATTTCTTAGAAGCCAGAATAGGAAGGAGCTGATTAGATCTCAGCAGTAAGGGAAAAAACAAAATAGCAATACCACAATTCCCTGAGAGTAAAGCTGTATTAAAGAGAAAAGGAATTGAAAGATAATTTTAAAGTATATGTCACTTCGTTCCTGAAGGCTGATTGCCAGTGCAACTAGGAAATTAATGAAAACCAAGAGATTCCTGGTACACTATTGTTCTACTTCCTATAATCATGACAGGGAAAAAGTGACAAGTTAGTTTAAATATTAAAAAAAAAACCTACTGAACAGAAGATAATTCTGATGAAATCACAAAACCCTGAGAAGTCCAAGTTGCCCAACTCATCAAGTGCCAAGTGTTTCTTAAAAAGCTCCAATGAAGCCTACATTGTGGGAGCAAATTTTTGCCACATGCACATCAGGTAGAGCACTCATCTCCAGGATATATAAAGAACTCAAAAAACTTAACACCAAAAAACAACCCAATCAATAAATGGGCTAAGGAGCTGAACAGAAACCTCTCAGAAGAAGATATACAATTAATCAACAAATATATGAAAAAATGTTCAACATCTCTATCAATTAGAGAAATGAAAATCAAAACTTCTCTAAGATTTCATCTCACTCCAGTCAGAATGGCAGTTATGGAGAATACAAACAATAAGTGTTGGTGAGGATGTGGGGGGAAAGTCACACTCATTCAATGCTGGTGGGACTGAAAATTGGTGCAGCCAATCTGGAAAGCAGTGTGGAGATTTCTTAGAAAACTTGGAATGGAACCACCATTTGACCCAGCTATCCCACTCCTCTGTCTATACCCAAAGGACTTAAAAACAGCATACTACAGTGACACAGCCACTTCAATGTTTATAGCAGCACAATTCACAATAGCTAAACTGTGGAACCAACCTAGATGCCCTTCAATAGATGAATGGATAAAGAAACTGTGGTATATATACACCATGGAATATTACTCAGCATTAAAAGAGAATAAAATTATGGCATTTGCAGGTAAATGAATGGAGAACATTATGCTAAGCGAAGTAAGCCCATCCCAAAGAACCAAGGGCCGAATGTTCTTTCTGATAAGTGGATCATGATCCATAATGGAAGAGGGGGCATGGGAAGAATGGAGAAACTTTGGTCAGAGGAGAGGGAGGGGAGAGTAGGGAACATGGGGGCAGGAAAGATAGTGGAATGAGATGGACAACAATGCCCTAGGTACATGTATGACTGCACATATGGAGTAACTCTATATTGTGTACAACCAGTAAAGTGAAAGTTGTGCTCCATTTGTGTACAACTAATCAAAATGCATTCTGCTGTCATGTATACCTAATTAGAATAAATAAATTAAAAAGCTCCAATGATGGCCAGTCATTCCCTCCTGAACCTCTCCTTCAGGTATAGTCAGGTATTACTATAAAAATGTACTTCCACTATTAAGAGAACATGCACCCTTTCTGGTCCGAGTTCTACTTCTAGGGTACGCTCAGAATTATTCTACCACTTTTTATTCAGGAAAGCCTTTCAGAATTTATAAAGAAATTAATTTTAAGAAATGAAAAAAACCCCAGAATTTACAAGGAGCATTTTAACCTTTGCATCTTTTTCCTCTCTTTTAATAAAGCTTCCTTAGTGCCTCCATCAGAATGATGGTCTCTTCCACCCGAATGGGTTTTGGTTTTTTATAACTTTCTGAACTGTTGGTTATTCATCACCTCAATTCCAACTCTACTTAAAAATGGCTTTACAATTTTTGATTTTGTAAAAGCTACAAATTACTTACATATGTATATTTTGGTATATTAGTATTACAAAGTATAACAGACTAATCTTCATATGAGTAATGGAATATTGAACTCAATATGTCAAAGCAGCTGAACTTGTCCCACTGCTTATCAGATAACAGCATTAACCTCTGCCTGGTCATCAGATGGAAAACACTGGGTACCCTCTTTGACTATCACCTCTCCTTCACATACTCCAACCACAGCACACATGCACATGTGTTTGCCTAGATAGCATCACACACAGTCTGCTTGCCTGTGGTCTCTCATCCATAATTCCCATTTCTCAGAGGACTTATTTCGACAACCAAGTTTCAATGTTTCTTGATACCAGATATGTTCAAGGCACTGTCCTATTGCTAACACAGATACCAAAATGAAAGCTGGTCTTTACCTTCAAGTAGTTAAGAATCTCATGGAGGTAACAGGGTTGAACGAGTGAGTGTAGCACAGGGTGGAATGAACTAAGCATGATCTCGTTCAAAATGCTGTCAGAGTCTTGATTCTGATGCAGGAAGGGGTGACAGGAAAGCCAGCTCTTGCTGAGTAAGAGAAATTCTCAAAATTCAATTTTTAATAAGTTTTTCTCTAGCCATTTTCACAAAAAGTCAACACCATCACTCTTCAGATACAGTGAGGAATGTGCGGCGGGTGAGACCTTTGAGGATACAATTTGGAAAATGGAACAGAAATTATAAAACACTTTTTACAAAAAGTATTAGAGGTACAAAATATGCTATTTTCATAAAGAAACATAGAGCCATCTTTAAAAATCATATTGTCATATCCAATAACATAGGGAAATATCACACAGTATTAACAGAAAAAATACAATGCCAACCTTTATGATGCCAGTTTATTTAAAACTGCTTACTGCACACACATGTGTGGATGAGAACGTGAGTTCATGTAGGAAATATGTATCTATTATGCAGATATGATAGAAAAATATTAACATTTAAATGCATAAAGAAGAGGCGTGTGAACAGCAAATGTACACAGTGTTTCTCTATTTGATGAAATCATGATAGATTTATTAGGTTTTTTTCTCTATGTTTTTGTATATTTTCTACATTTTCTCTAATGTAGGTTTTACTATTGTAAAAAAAGGATTTACAATGATATCTCCAACGTATTTTGAAAGAGGAAATAACACCTAGACAAAAAGGTAACCGTGCAAGTGAGAAAAAGGGATTCTGTGCGAAGTGAACCTTCTGGACAAATGAGACGTGAGTGTGTGGTACGTGAAAGGGACACTACGGGACCCACGGCAATGTAGAACACGGATATCCTCTTGTCAATTGTCTTCATGGGACTTTAAGAATGCCTATTCTAATCAAAAGATTGCAATTAGCAGTAGTAATAAAAAGGGGGTCAAGATTCCCAGCACAGAGTGAAACATGTTGTTAGAAGTGAAAAATGGCCAGGGGAAATTTTCAGTCATTAGAAATGTACAATAAGATCCTTCAAAGATCAGCTTCATCAAAAATCTCCCAAATCGTCTGGGTCAAGGTTAATCTTTGCCTTCTTCATGCTTCTGTAGCACCTTGCATAGCCCTGTGTGAGTCCACACAGCTTGAGTTGTCAAAACAGTTGAAAATACAGTATGTCCTGATCATTTCAGTTGATCCTTGTAAGTGTCCTTCTAAGACAAATTTTACAAATGGGAAAAACTGAAGGTCAGAAAGTTGGAGTGAAGGGTAAAAGAAGGCACCTGTGCCCAGGTCTCTAGATTGTTAGTTCTTTCTTTACCATGAGGATTCTTATAAAAACTTATTTAGAATATATCCCTGGTTAATTTTATTTCCCCCAGTGATTTCCACATGGAATGCTCTATAAATTTTTGCTAAAGTAAACTGAAAATCGAAAGTCAAATCACTTGAAACCTGATGAGTAAGAAGCCCAAAGTTTAAGCCGGGCAAGGTGGCCCAAGCCTGTAATCCCAGCACTTAGGGAGGCTGAGACAGAAAAATTGCGAGTTCAAAGCCAGCCTCACCAATGGCGAGGTGCTAAGCAACTCAGTGAGACCCTGTCTCTACATAAAACACACAAAAAAAGGGCTGGGGATGTGGCTCAGTGGTCAAGTGCCCCTGAGTTCAATCTCCAGTACCAAAAAAACCATAAAGAAGCCCAAAATTTAAATTGTGCCATATAACTGCATTAATTAATTAGTATAACCCACACTGTATTTATCAGGCCCTAGCCCCTGGGATAGGTAGAACACATCACAAGGTGATTTTGTATATCATGTGACCAGATGTGGACAGAGAGGCCAGTAAATACCCTTCTGTGCAGACAATCAATTTGTGAAGCTATATGGTATGTTGCAAAGATCTCAGACTGTCATATCAGACAGACCTAGATTCAAGTCTAGCTTCAACTGTGACTACTCTCAGCTCCGACTTGATTTTTTTAAAGTCTTAAGTTCCTTTTTCTTTTTCTTTTGGTACCAGGGATTGAACCCAGGGGCACTTAACCACGGAACCATATCCCCAGTCCTTTTTATTTTACTTTTTTATTTTGAGACAGGGTCTCTTTAAGTTGCTTAGGGGCTTGCTAAATTTTTGAGGTTGGATTTGAATTCGCCATCCACTTGCCTCAGCCTTTGGAACCTAAAGTCTTAAGTTTCTTGATCGTGAAAAATGGGATAATTGCAACTATCTCAAAGCATTAGTCTAAGAATTAAATAATAGATACAAATAAAGCGCATATGGTTGGTACTTAAAATATATTGCCCCTCCCTTCTGCAGTAAGCATCATTTGAAGAGGGCTCCAGGATTCCTGTCCACTGGCACACATGCCCTGTGTAATCTGCTGCCCTAGAGCATGAGTGAGACTGCCAATATGATGGGATATCACTTCCTGAATTAGGCTAGGTTGTGTAAGACTCCTCCTTGGCAGCCTGGAAAGAGAGACCCTCCTGCTGGTCTTGAAGAAGCAAACTGCCATGCTGTGAACTGCCTATGGAGACAGCCACATGGCAAGCTCCTAAAAGCAGCCTGAGGGAGCTGAGAGTGGTCACTGCTGACAGCTGGCAAGAAAACCAGGGCCTCGGTTCCACAACCCAAGGGACTGAATTCTGCCACCAGCCTGAATGAACTTGGAAGAGGATCTTGAGCTTCACACAAAAATCACAGCGTAACCAACACCTTGAATAAAGCCTGGTGAGACCCTGAACAGAGCACTATCCCCGCATTCCTGACCTACAGACACTGTGAGATAATGAGCATATGTTGTTTTAAGCCACTAAATTTGTGATAATTTGCTATGCAACATGAGAAAACTAATATACCCTCCAAATGAAATGACAACCAGCCAGGGTGGTCTACAGGATTGGTGACCTTCCTGAGGGTGTCACATCATTTTAGCAATGATCTGGTTATCCACAAAATTCCCAAGAATGATGTCCTTCAGATCACCAAACATGAGCCATCTGGGACTCCCGCTGCCCTCAATCCACCTCACCCTCTCCAATCCCCCACATATTCCACCAGGGAATTCCTACAAAGTGTATTATTCACCACTCTTAGATTAGTCATTATTTTATTAGTTATTATTAGTTATTTTCTTTTTAAAATATTTTATTACAATTTTATTGGTGCATTATAGTTGTACATAATCCCTGGACCTATTGTTAGATATTCATACACGCACATAGTAAAATAATATGATTGGGTCAATATCGCTCCCAGCACTTCCCTGCTCCCTCCTCATCTCCCACCTCTTGGTCCTTTTCCTCTACTAATCTCCCTTTGATTTTCATGTGATCACCCCCCACCTTTCTTTTCCTTTTTCCTCTCTAGCTTCCACATATGAGAGAAAACATAGGACCCTTGACCTTCTAAAGTTTGAATTTATTTCACTTAACATAATCATCTCTAGTTCCATCCATTTTTCCTACAAATGATATAGTTTCATTTTTCTTTATGCCTAAATAAAAATTCATTGTGTATATATTGGAACCCTTGCACACCAGTCATTTTGCTGAAAAGAGAGAATCATAGATCCTTAGGACTAGAAGGATCCTCAGAGATACTTATGGGTAAACTGATCTTATATCCTCACGTATGGACAGAAACAATGTGGCACAGACAGCAATTTCTTTAGCCTCTCACAAGTATTCATTTGCAGGCCTCGTACCAGTTTTATGTGACCTGAAGCTTATGTAATTTGAGGAACTCTCTTTAAATAAAATAATGCAAAATTGCAAATACAAAATTACTTACCAAGTTACTAAACATAACAAAAGAAATTGGACAAAATTACACATTTAGAAAAAAAAACTGAAAACCCACAAACATCACAAAATTTAGATACAGCTTTCATTATTTTTTTCTTGGAATTTTTGTTTGTATTTGTTTTCATTGTTCCTTCATATAACAACAATGTTGGAATGTCATTCAAGTTTTCCTTTAACTTGATTCATTGACATTTTTAATTATTAAAAGTTAGAGTGATCAGCTTTCCCACTCATTATCATTAATATAATGTAACTATTTAGGACTAGTGACAAATTTCATTTAAAAACAAACTTGATTTCTATTACATATGAACTTTAAAATTTGGAAGAATTTCCCAGAGACTGAATTCTGTACTTTTCTCCTCCACGTGGGAATGTTCATATCATAAT
The DNA here is from genome assembly GCA_028644305.1 of Xerus rutilus. Taxonomy (NCBI): domain Eukaryota; kingdom Metazoa; phylum Chordata; class Mammalia; order Rodentia; family Sciuridae; genus Xerus; species Xerus rutilus. Next base: position 53,693,243 of record CM053409.1, read on the forward strand.
ATAATCTCTAGCCCTGTACTTTGTGCCATACCCCCGACTGAGCCAGCACATGGGCAATTGGACTATTTCTGGCCATTTTGACATCAGGAGGGTTGGCAGTGATTTACTGGGTAGTGACTGTAAACATAAATCATAATCCTAATAAACCTATATTAAAGTTATTCTCAAACCATTTCTTAACCAAATCTTCAAAATGGCAGGGACCACTCTACCACTCTTCAATAGGGAAAGTGGGGCAGGGGATAGCTGAGTAGAAAATAATAGCAACCCTAACTAGTTGCAGTTAAAATACCCTACTTTTACAAATTTACAGAAAAGCGTATGAACATATGAAGACATTGCTAAAGCCCCTGCCTGGCCAGTGCTAGTGAGGGAGCTGTGGAGACACTGTTTAATTAGCCTCTGTGCATTGGAGGAGAAGGACACCAGTTTTGCCTTGAAAAGCTGTGAGACAAATCAAGCTCTCTTAAAATAAGGAGAATAAGGTAGGGAAAAGTTAAATAACTTCCCAGTCATGTCTCTAGTTAAGGATCCAGGTGGAATTGGGCCCAGGCAACCTGAGCACAGCCTTCATTACATTTTACCAATGTGCTACTGATACTGCCCTAGGAGCTAACTCATGACTGTGCATGTGTGTACACATGTGTGTGTGTGCACATATGCATGTGTATGTATTTGACAGAAAGAAAATAAGCATTCCCTCTTTTAATCTTCATATGGAGTTGACTATTTTACTTCTTGTTCTACTTGCTAACAGTTACAGCCCATAGGAATAGATAATGAGTTCTGAAGTTGATTTTTAGGTGCTAAAACCAGTCACTACTACCTGAAATTTAGTTTAATTTGCAGTGATTAGAAAGCCTATCCCAAGGCTTTCTTCCCCAGAGCACTGTATGCCAGCTAAAACCCACACAATCAAAATATCATAAGAAAGATGAACTAAGTCCTGATGGCCTCACCCTGCATCTAGTAGAGGCAGCAGCCTTTTTATCCAACTCCTTTTTAGACCTATCAACAGTTTTCCCACCGGCAATGTCTTAACCACTAAAGAAGAAAGGAGATGGCTTGAGTCCTGGTCTTAGTTCCTCTGTCTGTGACAATGTGAACAGTTCTCATCCTCCCTCTTGGCCTCTGTCCTCAGGGAAAAGTGACTGTATAGTTGCCCCAATGTTTTATTATACATAAAGCTAAAAGTCTCTGTTTTGCTCTTTACACCATAAATCAAAAGATGCAACATTCAAGGATGTAAAGTGGGATGAATATTCTGGATTTATCTCAAATTTCTTTTTCATTTAGAACAACACTCATTTTAAGAAAGACCCAACTTGATTTCTTTGAATGCTAAATGAAGTGTCTTTAATTATTGTTAAAGGAAATACAGTGAGGATTTCAATTTTGAAATTGAAAGCCACTTATAAGAGATAGGAGTTCTTAGCAAAGACCTCTAAAAGAGCCCTTGCATTATTACTCATTTCTTATTCAACACTAACATTTTTCCAGTGAGAAGAAAATCCTGACATCAAAGTAGAAAAACGTTTGGGCAGATTTCATGTCAGAAAAGCCAAACCATAAGAAAATTCCAAAATGTCATTACGCATACGACTCACCCAAAAAATTCTTTGGCCAAAATCCTGATCTTGAAAACATATAGAATAAATGACACAATTCTACTGTGATCCTGTCGAGTTGAAAGCAGAAATGTACAGGCAGTAATAACAAATAAGATTGCACTCGATTAATACTGTCAAAAACACAAGCAGTTACAGTGTTGTTGCTGAATAAAATGCTAGCTGAGTTCAAGATTTTTATGCATTTTTAAACATAGATTTGGCCAATTAGAAAATGTCATTGAACGGAACTTGTACATGTAGACCACAAAATTCTATATACAAAGCATAATAAAAGTGGTATGTGTGTAAAGGGTTAGGGGAGGGGGAAGAGCCCTAGCTATCTGGCTTCCTACTCCCAGGGCTTCTCACCGTGATTATCCCAGGCCCAGTGATCCCCTTGCAACTTCCAGGAAGTTGGAGATGCATTCTGGTCATGTGACATGATAGATGAAGTACTGGGAACCCAAGTTCTGGTCCCAGCACAGCACTGCTAGACGTGGACAAGCCTCCTGAGCTCAATTCCCTTAGCTGTGAGGGAAGGAAGTTCACCCAGTGACTTGCATCCTTAGATCTTTCCATCTCAAAAGTCAGAATTTTCTAAAAGACATTGTTACTCTGAAGGATGAAATAAGCCATTCCTTTTGCTAATGAAGTACGCCCAACCTTAATCAAAATAAGCACTCCTTCTCCTTGTTCTTCTGTTTGGGCTCTGAGGATGCAATCTGCTCTGCAGTTTTTCCTGTGCAGAGTAATTTTCAATGTGTCACCATGTGAAGCTTCCTAATCACATTTTCAGAAGCACAAATGATAAATAACAGTTGCTTAACCAGATTTTACAATACCCTGGCATTTTAAAAAGAATATTTATTTTAAGGAATATTTTTAAAACAACAAAATTTAAGGAAAACACCATACTGTAACTAATTCATCTACTTCTTTGAGTTAGACCAAGTTGTTTTCAAAGCTTCTTTCTTGCCTTTACTGAACACTTGCTTCACTCCAGGCCCTGGGATAGATTTGGGGTTCTAAATGAAAGAGAAGAATGCACCCCAGTATGACATGGTCATACTCCCAATCTTCAAGGGGCTCCCTCGCATTCTAGATGGCAATCCCACTTGGACTATTCCTTATTAGGAGTAGAAGCCTCCTAGTCTTTAAAAATTAATGTACTTTGTTATAGAGAGGTTCCAGAGTGAAAGATCTTTTTTTTTCCCCTAGATTTGCCCCTTTGTGATACGGAAGTACTAAGAGTCAGAGCTGAATGCTATATATCAATGGCTTTCTGACATTATACACATTAGAATAAACTGGAGGAATGTTTTAACTCACATGCAGAAGATAGAGAGAGAAAGAAAAACAGAAGGAATAAAAAAGGGAATCTTACAAAAATAGAGGAAAGACCAATGGAGTAGAGGAAGAAGACTGAGAGGGAGGGAGGATGGGAAGGGATGAGGAGGCGCTGGGGAATGAAATCTACCAAATCACGCTATGTCCATGTTCAAATAAAGCACAATGAATCCTACAATAATGGATAGTGTGCTAATTAAAATAATAATAAAATAACAATGCTAGAAGGGAGAACAGTTCAGTAAAGCAAGTAAATTGGGAGGGAGGAGGCAAAAAGAAGAGAAGGTACTGGGGAAGGAGATGGACCAAAGTATGTGATGAACATATACCAATATGGCATAATTAATCCCTCTATTATATATAATTATTATGTACTAATAAAAACTAAATTACATAAAATTAAATAACAACAGGTTGCTGGGCTTCACTTCCAGATCTCCAATTCAGAAAATCTGGGATGTGGTTGAGGGTTTTAAGGCTAATAAATTCCGAGGTGATGCATGCCCATGGGGGACCCACCCTTAGAGAACTTATGCTGTAAAGGAAACCATCATAAACTGAATAAAGTAGTCTGGAATGAGACCCAACTTTGATGGTTTTTAAATGCTCCCTAGGTGTTTATAGGGTACAGCCAGGCTGGAGAGCCACAGGATTAGATTACATGATGTTCCTTTCCTTAAATAATGGCACTTACAAGATACTTTTAAGATGTGGATTCACTTCAAACTAGGTAAATGCTAAAGGACACAAGATTCATTCATTAGCTTATTCATTCAGCAACAAAATCCTTGAAAGTCCAATCTGTGCTGTTCCAAGTAGTTCAGTGTTTTCTCTTTAAAAATTAAAGACTATGGAGGTTTTTAAGGATGAGAACAATAGAATCTGAATTGCATCTTAGTGTTACACATGATTCATCAGAAGGTCTTAGAGCAAGAGCAGCTCTTGAGAGATGTTCATAGTTAAGTGGGCAGAATAGAGGAGGGAGAATTCTCTGGGAAAATAACAGGGAAATAGAAGTTGACACAAGTTATTATAAGGGAAGTGACTAGAGGATCCACATATAATAAAACATCTTAATCTCAAAACCATCAGGAAAATAGAAATGCTATCATCATTCTTAAAAAGAGTCCATTAAATACAACATGATAACAAAAGAGAGATATGTGATTTGTACAAAGAACAAGTCAGGTAGCAACATTGCTTGTTTACCCAGAAGTTTTAATTGAATTTTTTAATTGAATTTTTAATATGAATTTTTCATGGATGTGTAAGAAGTGCTGAGTGAAGTATTTACTAGTAACTCCCAGTTTCCAGTTGCAAATCTATTTATTTCTTCAGCCTTCCCATGATCTGGAAACATTATTGAATAACCCTTCCTGCTTCAAATCCCAGCTTCCTTAGTTTGGGGGACTTTCCTCCTACTTTTTGCCCACTCTCTTGTATAGCTCTGCTTTCTGTCTCTTCCTTCTTTTATCTCTGAATAAACATATTTTGAGTTCTGCTCTTCTTTAACAGTCATAGCTTCTTAACTGACTAAAAAATAAAAATAAAAAGCTTTACTGTAGTTATGGATCCAAATTTTTCTCAAACAGCTACAAAATCCCAAGCTTGAATCTCTCATTTCCAATTGCCAATTGCATTCCGGATATATATTCCAAGTTATTCCATCAGTGCCTCAAACTGGAGGATTTTATTTTACTCATTTTCATCTGTTGATGAGACTCTGTTATCATTTTTAAAAATCTCAACTGTGCTATGGAAGCACCTATGAATCTAACTAAATTTGATTCCCAACTTTAAACATTGATTATTTCTCAAACCTGACAATGATGGCTTATGACCTTCAAATTTTACCTCTTTTCCAGATGTAAAAATCGTTGAAGAGGAGGAATCTGCCTTGTTTGTCTTCATATCTGTAACCCATGGCTTGCACAATTTTCAAATGGATTTAGGAAGGTAACTGCTACAAAGATTTAATTTTAAGCCTTCCTGGAAAGTCACAGAGAATCTAGAAGAAACTATCTTCAGGAAAATAGAAAAATGGATTTGGCTTTTCTTATCAGTCAACAGGCACAACCAGCGATTTCAGAACTTTTTATTTCCTGATGCTAGTACAGTCAGATCATTAGGTAATAAGTATCCTTTGGCTTTAGCCTCAGAAGGGTAACATCCATAGCAGTGTCCTCAGAGTAGAAACCAGTTATGCTGCTATACCCAAAGAGATAGCCCTAAGGTGGGATACAGTCATGCAAATATACACAATTTAGCAAAATTCCACCAAAAACAAACAACAGCAGCAAAAAACAAAACAACAACAACAACAACAAAAAAAAAAAATACATCATGCTTGACCAGTAGTACATCATCAGGGTGGCATCTGCAGTGGGACCAAAGAATTGAATCTGCATGTGCCTGGACATTTCAAAGCCCTTTAGAGCCCCTCTGACTCTCTGGCTGTATAAAATCCTCTGGTTTTAGAGGAACCAAGGCCAGACTGAGAAAAGCACCTCCACAGGGCTAAAATTTCTGTATGGGAGTTGTGAAGTGTTGGGAGCCTCCCATGGCATCCTGCACTGAAGTCCTAAGTGTCCAGCTCTAGTCAGTGTGGCAATTCTTTGCAAAAGGTCTTCCAGAATCATCTAAGACACAGTATCACTTACATGGAATTGCATTCCCTTATTACAGTTTTAGGGAAGACTGAACAGGGCAATCAGATTCAGAGTTTAGGTCTAAGACTCAGCAGGAATTTTAAATTGCTGCAGGTGTTTGTTGAAATAGAAACTTCTTTGACTATGCTAGCTTCCTCAGGGGTCTGCTAATCCTGACTTCATTCTCTCTGGTCAACCTATTTCTGCCACTATCAATATTCTTTATACAAATTTCAGAACCTCCACTGAAAATTCCTCCTGATATTTCTTAATGTTCAGCACTATGTAGAGCTTTGGTATCCATTCTAGGAAAACTGAAAAGAACTTCAAACTTTCCGCAGGGTGATGTACTTTCTACGAGACCCCGTCTAAACCACACCTTAATCTTCTCATCCTAGAATCAGAATCTTTTCAATTTTCTTGGATCACTCACTCCACAAATATTTAATTTCCTTCTGTGTGCTGGGCATTGTGCTGCTCATGAGGACTCATGGAGCTGAAAACCAGCCTGCTTCTTACAGCAACTGAGCTTACAGCCTCATGATGGGAGAGACAGATGGCAATCAAAAATTCACCCAAGTTTAATTGTGAAACTGCATCTGTGAAGGAGAAGACGAACATAATACAAGGAGAGGACAGTTAGGGAAGGTTTTACTAAGTAACTACAAGATGAGCTGAGCTCCAAGGCCTGAGCATAGGCATACGCAAGTGAATACCTTTTCAGGTGGTGAACAGCGTGTAGAAAGAATCTATAGTATGAAAGAGCATAGAGGGAAAAAAAAAAAAGAAAGAGTATAGAGGAAGAAGAAACTATTTTTAAAATACTAGGCGAAAAATGTCTTTGTGGGCCATTGGAAAATTCTTTAAGAACAACAGGTAATTCATTTCATAGTTTTAAAGAATTAATGGAAAGAAATGAAAAAAAAGTGTGCATTTTGAAAAAACCATTCTGACTGCAGTGTGGGAAATGATCCATGACACATCAGAATGTGTCAAAAGTCATCATTAGGTTTCTGAAACCATGTGACAGTCTGAGTACCATCCTCTGAATGTTTCAACACTGCCAACAGATGCATTGTGAGGGGTAAGGGTGTAAATTTGAATTTTCATGTGTTGAGTTTTAAGATTTCCCTTCACTAACCTCTTCTTTTCCCTACTTTTAAGTAACTTTTAATTTTTTTTTCTTGTGGAATCTGTATAAGTCAAAAAGAAAGAAGGTGCAAAGATATGGGGCAACATCTCTTCACATTTTATTTTACAGATGGTAAGAGGTTTTCAAACACCTGCCATGTTTGAAAATTCAACTCTATTTACTCTTCTAATGCATATTAAACACTCAACAAATTGCAAGTAAAACAAACGATGCCTCACTCACCCTCCGCACGATTAACTCATCAGTCCCTATGAGCACAGTGAGGCCCATGGCACTTTCCCCACCCCTTACTATATTACATACTGATCTGTTGATGACAGTTTTACTTAAAGTTTTATGTTTATAGCTTTCTCTCCAAATTAACTATAAGTTCACTGATGGTAGAAGTCACATTTAATTTCTAAGGCATTGTGGAAAATGCTCTAGAATAAGAACTTCAATGAAGATACAATAAATGTTTGCACGTCCCAACCTCTAATACATTGGTTAAGATATCATGGTATGTGGAATCACAAAGGAGACCTGTGTTTGAGGACTTGAGTTCTAATGCCCCTCTTGCCACTTAATTAGCTATGTTAAGTGGGGAAATTATTTCACTTCCTGGGCTTCAGCAGCCTCAGTTATAAGTCTCGAAGATTCAGCTAAATGAGACACTATATTCAAAGCCCAAATATGTATCACAGAACCTAGGATAGCTTTGCTTATCCTTCTTGAGTAAATGTTGAATGAATAAAGGTGTGAATGAATGAATATCTGACTGGGAGAAGCTGTGGGAGGAAGCGACGAGTGAAAGGGTAAGCTTGGAGTGAGGCAGGCAGGCTTGTGGCCCCAGTTCAGCCACATGGACTCTCCGATCCCTGGTCAGTCTCTTCCCCTCACGCACCTCAGCCTTCTCCCCTGTGCCTCTTCTCCCAGTGACACTGCACATTTTTTTCTGACACCTCATTATCACTGTCTAGAACCAGGAGTCACAGAAAGAAGCTCAATTATAACCCCTTGAGGATGAAGCAAGGGCCAAAAAACTGAAAGCATTGTTCCTTTCCAGGATGAGAAGACTTCTTTCAAATGAGAAATGACAGCTCTTAGATTCACCCCTAAGTTGCTTTCTATATTATTTTCTTCTCCTTCTTCAAGAAATGGCAGGAGAAATTCTACTTTAGGAGACACAACCGTTTAACAATTAAGTCCTTAGCAATTCTAAAGGCAGAAACTTGTGGGGCAAGGATGGGTAGGTATCAAATCACCTTACAAAGATTAGCCTGGCTTCCAGGTGAACAACTTCAAGGATTATAGAATTGCCCTATTAACAGTTCACAGGACTATAGTTATACCAGAATTTCATTCTCTGGGTTAGATGATCTCAGTGCAATTTAAGTTTCCCTGAGAAAGACTTTGCTGTACCTTAGAAATCTAATTTTGATCTACAGTATGCCATATAGGTCAAAACTCAGAGATATCTTCATTAGCCTACAGAATCAACAAATAGGACTGATAATGCAAAATGAACTGTGAGAGGTGGATGATTCAGAGAAGTCTATGACATTGTCTCTACATTCAAATACAAATGAATATGGTCCCTGGACAAAAGCTGCTTCCACTTTAGCACTGTATATGGCACAGCATAGATGCATGGTAATTTATTGAATAAATGCATGAAGCAATTGAGATTAGCTGTGTTATAAAAGAAAAAATAGGTTCAGGGTAGACAAATGTGGATTAAGGTGGGTGCAATCAATTGGAGTTGTTGAAGATAAAAGCATCTGAAGATGCCCAACAAGTAGTTACAGATGAACTGCATCTGTGTTATAGAGGAAAGAGGTTGAGATTATACATATGATGTTCTTCTTTGGAGAGAAAATAATAAAAGCATTGGTAGTATGCTGGCATGATGTAATCAATTCTGAATTAGCCCTCAGTAAACCCCAAATCTCAGTGTTTAATTCATTTATTCAGATGATGCCAAAAGAATGCTGCCAGGTAGTTGAGATGAGCCTTAACTGAAGAACTCTGTATCATTATCCGATGGAGAAACAGAAGCCACATGCTTTCTATCTTTACTAATGTGGTCTTTCATTAAACTGAGAGAATGAGTTTTACTTGGGAAGATTGGATTTTAGGTAGACTTATGACAGAGAAATGAAGACAGGTGCAATGATAGCCATCCTCTTTGTAAAATGTGTAAACACCAATTACCTGGGGATAACCTGAAGTGAGATTTTTGTTGTTTTGTACAATTCCTAAGCCCAGATTTGATTTAACACTATTTTAAATGGAATGGAATGAAACAATCTTTGCTTCTCTTATATAAAAATCTCCCCAAACTGTGGACAACCCTATATAAAAAACATATTTAATAAAAACATAAATAATTTGAATAAATATTTATTCAAATTATTCAAATTCATAAATATTTTATGAATTTACTCAAATTCATAAAATATTTATCCTAAATATAGGACAGTAGTAATAAACAGTGCTGGAAAGGTTGAGGAAGAGCTTTGAATACTTAGGTTAGTATTTAATTTTATCTTTCAGGCTACTGAAGATTTTTGAAAAGCAGGTATGACACTATCAGTATTCTGCTTTAGGAAATGCAGCTAATCATTTTATTTCAGCTTAATATTTCAGATAACATTTTGCCTAACACCTGAGTTCAAAATGTCTCCTAATGTGCCTCATAAGCTTTAAAAACAATTTTTTTAAAGATCCATGCTAGCTCAGTCAAATCTGCACTTAGTTCAGACTTTGCTTCATTCTCATGCTTGTTTATTTCACATAAAGTAAGTCTAGATGGAAAACATCCTCGTGGCCAAAGGCTGTTCTGTGATGTATGTGCAAGGCTCCAGCTTATGAGAATCAGAAAAGCAGCAAGTGGACCCTGTAGCAATGAGAATGTTCAAATGGGACACTGAGAGGCTCTGGTCCTGCAAGGTGCAATGCTGGCTTGATACCAGGTACTGGGCTCCCCCAAGCCCTCACAGACCTGCGCTCAAGTTTAGGGACCATAGATTCCCAACAATTCCAGAAGCCCCAGTAGTGTCTTTAAAATAATAAGGCTTTACTAGATCCCAGACATTTGCATGAACTTTAATGAGTTGATTGAAGGAAAAAAAAGTAAGAATAACCATCAATCTGTCTGCCTTATTGAGTTCTGCAGCCATGTACTAAAACCAGTATGCCATGAACTGAAAACTGTTTTCTCCAGGGCTCTCCAGTCTGACCTTGAGAGCTGACCTTGGGAATAGGAGAAAGATTTGAATGTAATAGTGCTGGAAACTGAATTCATCCTCTGCCACAATTCCTCTATCTTCTCTCACCTCCCAATGCTTCCCATCCACTAGGTTTATTAGCAGGATTGCATGCATTTGATTATCAGACCACCTTTTTCCCTTTGGTCTTTTTTTCCACTTGCCTTTTGTGTGAAGCTCATTCTATTTCCTCCATGGAGCCAATTGATCCTAACATTGTTTCTGGAACAGGATAATGTGACCTTCAGCATTTAGACAAGACTAGAACAAGTTGGAAAAGAGCAGAGTATATTGTCATTCTGTGTTCTAAGAATAATTCAAACAAGGCTGTTCCATAATGCTCACAGGACCTCCCTAGATTCTCTGCCTTCAGACACCAGCACAGCCTCCCAGCTCAGATGGTGCTTAAGAGGAGACCAGGAGTGGTAGCACAGTGCCACCCTGTGGACTCAATGGAAAACGCTTCACTGTGAACTAGGCTGAACTGCTTTTTAGTTCTCAGAACACGTTTAAGAGAATTGTGTTTTAAAATGGCTTGAACACGGTCCAGTCACTGAAGCGAAGCCTGAATTTATGAATTCTTCATCCTAGGTATTCTCTGAGTAGAAGCAGAAATATCTGTACGATGAATCTGTCCTCAGGTAAAATTTAAGGTAAAGGACAACCCTGGCTTCCCTTCTCCAATAAAGGATTTTGAACAGCCAGAAATTCAAAAGAAAAAAAATTACCAGTTATGCAGATTACATTCAAATCAAAATTTGCATAGCATCTGAGCAATAAATTCCATTCATGCTTCAAAGTAGAGCACTAATTACTACTTTTCTATTAAATCTTCCCTAGAAAAAATATCTTCTTTCCTTGGAACTATCACCCATTTTGCAAAAGCAAGTTATATTTTCATATTTAACACCAACAATTGTCAGAGGAGTGGTTTATAGGCTATTTGCATTGAAATCACCTATAATATTTTCTTCAAGTGCAGCTTTTGGGGCCCCACCCAAGATGAAGAATTTCTGATCTAAGAATTTCTGGTCTAGAAGACAGGAACAGGCATTTGAAGTTACTGTCCTAGCTGACTCTCTTGCATACTCTGTACCCCAGTAGTGAGCCACTACTTTCTGCATGGGATCCAGAAATTAAGCATTTTAGGAATAGAATCACTTTTGTTCTTGCATACGAAATTATTAGTTTTTCATAGCTCATTTTCCTACTGTACTTTATCCAGTAAGTTCCCAATTTATTTCAGAAAATTTAGATACCTCTCTCTCTGAGTCCTTCATACAAGTCATAAGTTTACACAATCATTTTATCATTCCTTCCTACTTTATTTTCATCATCAATCTGTTTCTTCACTGAGAAATCTGAGGATGTGTGGGCTCTCACTCATCTCTTTATGACCCCCTACAATACAATATGTTGCAACCTCTTACACATGACAAGATTTAAAGAGTTCATCCAAACTCTTAGGAATTTGCACATGCAATGTTCTGGCTTCAAATAATTAGCCAAGCAAAAAAATTTGCAGTGCGGTCACTAGAAAACAAACTTTCCACCCACCCTAAAAGCAGCAGAGCAACTGCCACCAGAAGGAAATTGTTCCTCTCCTCCACCACTCAAGCGTGGTGACTGCAGTTATTCAGACACACCAATCATGCTGCAACTGCTTGGCTTTCTGCAGTGCCCCAGGAATTCTGAGCAACAAAGGAAACAGTCATCTGTTCCACAGCCTAGCAATTGTGTCATTAAACAAATTGCTCCATAACGTCAAAAGAGGCATTCTTTGTGACAGCCAAGTGATATAATTTGTCTTGATTCCAGACATTGGAGGCATCTGTCTGGAATTTGTGCATGTCATTTGTTGTTGCAAGTTTATCTACAGAAAAGTGAGACCAGAGCCAGACATTGAACAGAAGTATAAACATTAGGTGACTACTTAAAAAGCCATAGTTTTATCTTTTTAGTATAGATGCATGCAAACATTTTTCTAAACTACATTGCTGTACACAAAATGAAAAACACATATTATTATTCTCTAGACAAACTGCTTTCAGAATAGGCAAATCAATTTACCTTAACTGCTGGAATATAACAATAGTTCCAGGTTAAGCATATAGTTCATTCAGCTCAATGGGTCTGTTTCTAATAGTGATGTTTCAAGGAAGAATTAAACTAAGCAAATGTTCATTGAGCACCAACTGATGTAATAAGCCATTGGATGCAATGGGATTAAAGAAATAAAAGCATGTATTGAGGTGGGTAATTCAGGAATGGTCTCATAGAATATTTTATGCTTTGAGGCCTTAAAAGATGCACAGTATAGGTAGGTGAGGCAGAGGAAATACCATGAACAGCAACTGCAAAGAAAACATCTTCCCTTCTACCCTCCAATATCACATTTCTCCAATGAGGACAGCACCCAGCCACCCAGCACTGACTCTGACATCACAGGCATCTTCACCTAGAATGATCTCTTCCTCCATCCTACCTAGCAACCCACACCCATGTTGCATGTGGACTCGTGCCACATGTCAAGTCTTTAACTGAAATGTCCTACCCAGATTTGCCCTCATATCCTTCTGGCACTTTCCTCCACCACTCTCCAACAATTCCTCAGTCTTGCTGACATCTCTGCTCCATCGTTCTAACCACTGTCCAGCATCACATCTCCTGTTCTTTCACAACTGGTGGGCTGCTCCTCATCTATGTGAACTTTGATTAAACAAAACTGTTTTACCAACAATAATCCTTTCCTTTTAGATTAGATATGGTCCCCCTGTTACATGTGCCTTCCGAGCACCCTGTATTTTTTCCATGTTCAACCTAATTAACCTTCTCCAACAGAGAGAACAGGAACCAAGAGAACATAAAATACTATCATTCTTACTGTTGTGGTGTACCCAGAATTCCTAGAAAATAACCGATGTTTGAAAATCATTTGCTGAATTAATAAAGAAAATGATAAAGCCTAATTTGGTCAAGGCACAGGGAATACTTGGAGAAGTGGGGAGAATTCAGGCTGCAGAATGATATTGGAGCCATTTTCTAAAGTACTTGAACATTCAGAAAAAGAAGGTTTGTTGATTGTCTGGGTAATGGTAACCCTGGGGTCTTTTCAGATGAAAGAAAAATCCCCCATTTCTACAGCATTACTAGCATTAGACATATTTTTCCTAATCTTTTTTAGACATTAGTTTTACATAGTGAGGATAATATAGTGCACTGAAAGTTGGACTTTAATTTGTTCTCTCCCAACACTGTAAACCAAGAATTTTTTCTTTACCATTAAAACTTGGTAAACTTCACATAATGACTACCTCACATTAAATCATAGTACTATATTGTATTTTACTTCAATTTTTTTCCATTTTTAAAAACTTGGATTTTTACAAATTTTTAAATATATTTATTTAAAATATTACATAGATCAACTACGCTGAATCTTACCTCTTCTACTCCATAAAATTCCCAAATGTCTATTCCCATGTAGCTGCTACTCAGATCAAGGACTTGATGTTAATTGCATCCCAAACCTCCTAGATGTTTGTTCCCAGGCAATACCATCAAAGGCATATTATCCTGACTTAAAGCATCATAAATTAGTTTTGCCTGTTTTTGAACTTCATAGGTTTTTATGCCTGACTTCTTTTGCTCAATATTATGACTGTGAGATTCATCCATGCTTTCAAGTGTAGCAGTTTATTCATTTTCATTTCTCTTAAATAGTTTCTTATGTAAATATACCATACTTTATTCGTGCCACAGTTTATGGATACTTGGGTTATTTCTAGGATGGGGCTGTGTTTTAATCTAGTAATATTGTTAGCATAAAACACCTCTAGTTGAAATGGGCTGCCAAAATCTATCAATGGTGTGTAAGACATTATTTTCTTTTCTGAACCTGCCTCATTCAGTTGTTATGAACTCTGTCCATAAATCATCTTCTGATGTTAGAGCTAGACAGCCAAGTCAAAATCAATTTCTGCTTAACTCTTTTTTACTTCTAGCATCAAATTTCTAAATTATTGAGAAGTAACAAAATGCAAAGTTATTTACTTTTAGCATCAAATTTCTAAGTTATTGAGAAGTAACAAAATGCAAAAGAAAATCTACAGCTATAAAGGTGGAAGAGTATACCATATCAGGAGGGAAAGCAGCACATAGACATGAAAGGTCCAAAGTGAGCATGCATTTTACCAAAATTACAGCACTTTGACACTATCCTGAGCTTGGAAGAGACTATGGTTTATTTCAAAGTTAAATGCACAGATAGTAGAATCAGAAAACTCTGGATCTGAACCCTGGTTCAACTCCTTTTGTATATGGCCCTAGTAAATTACTGAACCCCAGCTCCTCATTGTAAAAATGGAGTGAATAATATTATTAGCATCAGAATTAAATGTATTTGCATGCCTGATGTGTAATCAGATTTCTATAAGTATCATTTTGATTATGAAAAATGGCAACCATATGCAATGTATTTTACCTTAGGAGGTCCAAATAAGTTTAAGTTCAGGTACAATATTGCCCAAATATAATCTTGAAACAACTTCTCTAAAAACAAACATAGAAGATTAGCTGCAATACAATCTGTCCAATCCAGCTCTGGCACTATAGATTTATTTCAGTGTCACGTTTAATTATATAAATTATAAATATAGCAAGTGTGAATTTTAAATTGTTTCAGAATTCACAATGCTTTTAAATTCAAATCTAACTCTATTATTTGGGTACCTTCAGGGATATGTCTTCATCTGTGCAAGTTCTCAATTTGTTGTATCTCAGCTCAAATCTCCATCCTTCATTACCTACTCTGTACTTATAGATTTGAACCTTTTAAGTGTCTCTTTGCACCAACCATGATATTAAGCTTTGTCAGTGGAGGATGCTAGAGGAAGTAGCATTTCCTTCTATTTCCAGAGTACTACTATATTGATATTCTTATTTTTCCTACTGCATGGCAGCCAACAGCTAGTTTGTAAGGGGAATCCAGTGGCGCTCTGCCCCGTTCACGTATACAGAACATGCAGTCCCTTGATGAGTTTGTGGCCCTGGTCCCAGCCCAGCATGGATATCCTCATGTGGATATAGCGCATCCTACGCTTCACATCGTCCTGAGCCTAGCAAGTCCTGCTATGCCAACTCTGTCTGTGCACCCGGCAGTGCTCAGCTCCTGCAATGCCTATGCTTTTTCCAGCATTAGACTCCTGCAGAGTACAGTTTCCCCAGTGCTCCATTCCTACAGAAGGTGACTTCTCTAGCCTCTGGTTCCTGCAGCATCTGGTGGCCAGCACTGCCCAGTAGCCAGAAGCTTCCCTGAGCACTCCTCAAGTATCTCCGTAATACATCTTGTGGTACAACACCTGCCTGTGGATTGCTTTCCCAGCACCTCAGAAAGTAGGTGTTTAGCAAGTCCCAGTAGTGAGGCAGTTCTATTATTATGACCCAAGTTCATACTCTCTTCAAAGAACTCTGAAGGTCAGCCTGGGGTTGGGTTAGAGAGCTCTACCTTGGCTATCTGAGCCCTCTGATAGCAGCTGCTCCTTATATATAATATGACTGCATTCTAGAGAATTCTCTTTACTTCTTATTAGCTGATTCTGTTACTTCAATCTGCATTATAGTTGGTCAATCTTATATTAAGCTTTCCCTTTTCAAATTACTGTGTAGTTGCTGTGTCCTGATTTGACACTAACTGATCTATCATCTTTCCAGGTGATGAAATTCCAGTGCAGCTCAGACAAAGGCAGGACACAAGCCCAGATTTTCTAAACCCCAAATATCATAATTTTCCCATGAAACTAAATTCCTCTTTCCATAAATAAAAGCATATTGAGGGAAAAAGGAATATGCACTAAGTCAATAAAATAATTAGCATCAGTTTAATTCTATTGCAGCCCTCTTCCAACTCATTCTCTTAGACATTCAGAGACAAAAGCACTATACCACATTATATGCTGCATGGAGACTATGCACTACAGGCTTGCAGGCCCCCACTGAGGAGCAAATCATGAAAGTCAATACTATCCATACACAACTTTCATCACAAAACAAATTCTGGAAGCCACAGTGGGTACTTAACCCAGCTAAAACTGAACACAGATCACAGGTAAAACTGCATACAGAATATGGGATAGACTGACACCCTAAGTTTTGGTGGAAATAACTATACAATTATGACAAACATGGTATAATCAGACATTAATTTTATTTTACTCAAATAGTAATCAAGGGTCACTTAATTAGTATATAAGGAAAAGTGGATTTTCAGACTAGGATCTAAAGAAAGCTCAATACAATACCATTGAGTGAATGAAGCCTCAGAGTTACCCAGGTGGCCCTGGTCCCGTCTTCTGATGGTGAACAGAACATTTAGCCTAGGTAATTAATGTCAAATACAGTAAAAATGTCAAACTCTGTATCATTTCCATACTTCCTCATTCAAAGTATTTCCCTTGGTTGTATTTGCCACATACGTTCAACACACCTCTGTACCTTTGTGCTATTCCTGGTTCAGATATTATTTCCATTGTGAAGCTTCTGCTAGTGTCCAAGAAAATAAACTGATGGCTCCATCACTGGAAGCCCTATAGAATGACCTATGTTTCTACTGGGATGATTTCTGCCCTCTGATCTGCGTGTTCACCATGGATGTATCTTCCTTAGTCTCCTGAGGAACTGTAATTTACTCAAAGATAGAAAATATTTTATTGATATGAGATATTGTCAAAATTGCAAACCCAATAGTTTTTGCATTGACAATGTGCAATGGTTAATATTCAGACAATTTTCCAAGTTCACATAACAGATGTGGAGAATGACCAGGAATAGAATCCAAGACCCTTCTAAAAACTCTCTTTAAACGATGCCATTGTAAGCATCAAAAGACAAGATTTAAAGACATAACACCACAAAGGGGAATGAAGAGAAGAGGCGGGTTTGGGAATAGGAAAGATAGTAGAATGAATCAGACATAACTTTCCTGTGTTCACATATGAATATAAGACCCGTGTAACTCCACAACGTGTTCAACTACAAAAACGGGATCCTAATTAGAATAAGTCATACTCCATGTATGTATAATATGTCAAAATACATTCTACTGTCATGTATATCAGAAAATAAACAAAAAAGAAAGATATTAACACCAGGTTTCTGTCAAAGATAGTCAAGAGAATTACCAATCTCACAGAAGAGTGTGTATTATGTTTGGCAAGAAGAAAATTTAAAAGACTGGTCTGGCTAAACCTTAAAAATTGAAACCAGCTTATAGTACTTGGGATTTTCTTCTGTTATATGACTATTAAGCAGGAAAGTATCATTAAAAGATACATTTATAATGATTATTTGACACAGGGTATGTAATGAAATGAAGATCAATTGTTTTGAGGGGTTAGGAGATTATTAAATTTAAGAGATTACTAAAAAGTCCAGACACAACTAGTGTGGTATGATATTATCTATAACCAGCATATTTGCTTTAATCTTTTGCAATTTTGTTTCACTCAACAATCTGTTTCTTACATTCACCCATGTGTATCACTCATGTAGCTACAGTTTATTTATTTCATGACTCTACTACATTCCAGTGTGTGAATTTACTAAAATTTATTTGACCATTCCACTGTTGATAAAACCTGGGTTGCTTGTAGCTAACATACATAATTTTGCTACAGATATCCTTGTATGTGATATATAAAAGTTTTACCTAGAGAATTTTCCTCATAATAGAAAATATAACTACAGGGCTGAGGTTGTGGCTCAGGAGCAGAGTGCTTGCCTAGCACCTCTGAGGCTCTGGTTTGATTCTCAGCACCATATAAAAAAATAAATAAAATAAAGTTATGATGCCCATCTACAACTAAAAATATTTTTAAAAAAATAAAATAGAGAATATTCACATTTTCAGCATTAGTAGGTTTCTTTTTCCTCCATTGCCTTTTTATTCCAGCAAGTATCTCCAGTACAGTATTGAATAGAAGCAGTAAAAATGGATATTCTTGCCTTAGTCCCGATTATAGTAGAAAAACATTTAATACTTAATCATTCATTTTTAGGTAAGTAAGCTACAGTTTTTCTTGTTTTGGTTTAGATGTCCTTTAGAAAATTGAAAAAATATATTTCTAGTTTACTGAGAAATTGTTTGCATATGTGTCATGAATGAGTGTTCAATTTTGTTAAATGTGTTCTCTCTGTTGAGATAATAATGTTTAGAGAATAAGATTTAAGAACATATATACTGTTAATATGGCAAATTACATTGATAGATGAGTTTCAAATGATAAACCAACCCTGTTTTCCAAGGATACAGTCCACTTAACCATGATTTATTATTCTTTTTTACATATGGCTAGACCTGATTTGCCAATGTTTTATTAAGGATTTTTGTGGCTCTGTGTTAAGTATTACAGTCTGCACTAATTTTAATATTTTTGTCAGGTTGTAGTAAGAGGATTATATTGGCCTCATTTCTGGAGGTTGAAATTACTTCTTAGTTAACCAAATCTTCTTTGGGTTATTCTTTTACTATTTCATTTTTTTGGTTCTTTATTCATTTTTTCATGCTGAGTATTGATGGGTAGAACTGAAAGCATGCTCTACCCCTGAGCTGCGCCCCCAGCCTTACTGGGGCATTTTTAAATGATAGTGCTTTGAGATCTAAAGTTCCCCTTATGCTGCCTTGGCCAAGTCCAGGAAACAGAAACACCACACACACCACATACTGTGTGAGTGGCCTTCCACTGGAGTTGTTCTGAACACAGCCCATGTGGATACATGCAGTTGCCTTGTTGGTAATTCTCAGAATGCTGATGGTATCGGTCCATTGGCTTCCTGCTTCTATTTTTTAGGAATTTGTTTCTTTACCTAATTTACCTAATTATTGTTCCTTCACAGCTAATCAGGTCTTTTCTCTCTGGCTGCTCCTAAAAGCTCTTTTTCTTTGTTGTTCTATAACTACACTATAGTCTCTTCAGGGTCCAATTATTGTATTACACACATATATATAGTTCTTTTTATTATCCTAACATATATGTTCTTCTGAACATCTGTGATGCCTTTATACAATTCAGACAATTTTTAGTTAATTGTTTTCTCAATTAACTTTCCTCTTTCCTCTTAGGACTCTGATTGGATGAATTTTAGAAATTTACTGTATCTTCCCTATCACTCAACCTTTCTTCCATATTTTCTATCTTCTTATCTCTGCATTATGATCTTGGTGACCATATCATATCTCCCATTTTATTTATTCCCTTTTTAGCTGTGTCTGATATGCTTCTAAATAATCATTTTATTTCAATTACAGTTTTGGTTTTTAAAAGTTGTGCTTCATTCTTTTTAGAAACTAATTTGGTCACATTTGAAAATCTATTTATTCTTCATGTGAACTTTTAAAAATCTTAATTTAAAAATATTATAAACATAGCTCTCTAGTATTCTGAAACTGGTCATTTTAACATATGAAGCTTTTGGTCCTTGGGGGGTTTAAATCTGTTACTTTTTGTTTCTACTGACTCTCATTAACAAGAGCCATTGAAAAAGGAAGTTGGGTGAGACTTTGAGCTCATGTTTAAGGACCTGTAATTTCTTTACATTCCAAGGACTTGTTTGTCTTCCAGGGAATTGCATTCCAAAATGAAAATAAAAGCATTCTAAATCTTTAAAGCATTATTCAGAAATGACTAATTGAGGTTGTTTTCCTTTAGAGAAGATTAGCAGTTTTTGTCAGAGCAGAGGATGCTATTGATGCAGGACCTCCTGTGAGTGTTTGGGTGTAGGTGGGTCCTCTGCTGCTTGGGCTCAGCTCTCCTTCCACAGTAGCTCATGGAATTAAGTCTCCCAATCTCACATTCACATTGACTTTTGCTATAATTAGTCCATTAATCAAATCCATTTATGTAGACAAAGTTTAATGAATTTAAGTTTAAATTCCATTTCTTTATCAGCTTAAGTTATTTTTAAAAATATAATGTCTACGTAAATAATACAAATTTAGGAGTGAGGAGATTTTTCTTTTTTCTCTCCAGTGAAATATCCATGGCCTATTATTTTCTTTCTAAACAGGATTTGGCAAAAAGCTAATCATGTACTGTTAGGTCCACTCAAGATTTCGCGTTTCTTCTTGCAAGGCAAGTGCAGGACGTATAACATGGCTGCCACCGAGGGCCGCAGGGAACTAAGCAGCAAGCAACCCACATGCGCAAAGGAACAGCCAACCAGACGCTGACAGGTAAGCAGTAATGGCGCCTCCTACCAAATCAGTGGATTTTTCCTGACTCATCCCAGAAGGACTCTGACCTCAGCAGGATCCTCTGACCAATTCCAGAGAACACAGGACTCTAGATCACCTCCTTTTCCTAACTCATAGCTCTTCTCTTCCTGCCTTAAGCCTTCCTTTTCCGGACCAGGCCCTTTAAATTTTCTGTATTTAGGAACACATGCACGATTCTCCGGGACCCCTCTCTGTTGGAGGGGAATTCGCTGGAAAGCATTATTTCCCAATAAAGCCTTTCCCAGTGATTTTATTTACCATCTTTTGGTCTCCTGGCTTTACACATACATACCCATATTTCTCTTCTTAATAAAGGCTTTCATGTTCTAATTCTACAGTTCTCACACGAAAACACCAAGACTTTGCAGTTCCATCAGAAGAATAAAATGCACATGGGACATTTTTGGTACAAATGTTGTCTTATGTACACTAAAAAAGTAGAGATACTTATACAAAAAGAGAAAATAATAGGATGATAGAGGAAATAAAAAGCAAAAGTTCAGGAATAGAAGACCTACTTCATAAGCTTAAAAGGAGGTGAGTCAAAGGTTTTAAGAGAGAAATGTAACATAAAGAAGTTCAAGAGTTCCCTTGAGAGTCAGTAAGGACAGAAACAGCAAAGTGTCAAAGCACATCTGCCAGACTATATGGTGCAAAGGCTTTTGATATGGAAAAAGAAGTTTCCAGAAAATAATAAAGGATAACAAGCCATTATCCAGTATTTCACCAAAGTTAAAATGATACTGGTGATTAATTATTGCAGATTCAAGGAGGGAAAGGTAACATAGTAGTGAGAGGGTCAGGAGATACTCCAGTACATAACCCACAATCAATTGTAAACATAGTGTTAAAAGAGACACCACAGGCTCACTACTTTTAAACTGCGGCTACTTTGTAAGTCTTTGGACCTGGACAATGCTATTCCTGAAACTATGTCTAGTACTAATTTCTATGGAATTTATACTAATATTTATTTTAATTTAATTATTTTTCATTTGAAATGGACATGGCATTTCTATAAAATTCCCTCAATCCTAATGTAATTTTTCTTTCTGGTGAGAAATTTACTTTGAACTTCTAACATTAAGGATAAGCCAGGAGACTATTTGCTTGGGAATAAGTGGGAAAGTACTTCCTAAAATTAAAAGTCTATAAAGTAAGAAAGTGGGTATGATGTACAGAAAATTTCTACCAGGAAAGGAGATATAAAAGTATTTTGGATGATACACACCTGTAATACCAGAGGGTCTGGAGCCTAAGGCAGGAGAATCACAAGTTTAAGGCCAGCCTCAGCAATTTAGTGAAGCTCTAAGCAACTTAGTGAGACCCTGTCTCAAAACAAAAAAGAAAAAAGGCTGGGGATGTGGCTCAGTGGTTAAGTGCCCTGGAGTTTAATCCCTAGTACAAAAAAGAAAAAAAAAATGGAGGAAAACTACTGAGTTTCTTGGAGAAGAAGAAGTGGGTCAAAAATGGTGCTAGGAAAACTGGAAATCCATCTGTAGTAGAATGAAACTGAACCCCCATTTCTCACCCTGCTCAGAACTCAACTCAAAGTGAATCAAGGAAGTAAGCATTAGACCAGAGACCCTGAGCCTACTAGAAGAAAAAGTAGGCCCAACTCTCCATCATGTCAGCTTAGGAATTGACTTCCTCAGTAAGACTCCTGAAGTACAAAAAGTAAAATCAAGAATCAATAAATGGGATGATACTGAACTTAAAAGCTGCTTCATAGCAAAGGAAACAATCAAGAACATGAAGAGAGACCCTACAGAATGGTAGAAAATCTTTGCCAGCGTTAATCTCCAGGTTATAAAAAGAACTCAAAAAACTTAACACCAATAAAAACCAAATAACTTAATCAATAAATGGGCAACGGAACTGAACAAGCACTTCACAGAAAAAGAAATATGAATGGTCAAAAAATATGTGAAAAAAATGTTCAACATTTAGCAATTAGAGAAATGCAAATCAAAACTACACTGAGATTCATCTCACTCCAGTCAGAATGGCACTTATCAAGAATACAAGCAACAATAAATGTTCGTGAGGATGTGGTGAGAAAGATATTCTCATACATTACTGTTGGGACTGCAAATTGGTGCAACCACTATGGAAAGCAATATGGAGATTCCTTAGAAAACTTGGAAGGAAACCACCATTTGATCCAGTTATGCCACTCCTTGGTTTATGTCCAAAGAATTTAAAATCAGCATACCACAGCGATGCAGCCACATCAGTATTTATAGCAGCTCAATATAAAATAGCTAACCTATGGAACCAACCTATGTGCCATTCTGTTAGATGAATGGATAAAGAAAATGTAGTGTATACACACAATGAAATATTACTCAGCTACAAAGAAGAATGAAATTAGGACATTTGCCAGTAAATAGATGAAACTGGAGAATATCATGCTAAGTGAAATAAGCCAATCCCAAAAACCAAAGGTTGAATATTCTCTCGGATATGTGGATACTAACAAAAAACAAGGGAGGGTGAGGAGGGGAAGAATAGAAGTCCATTGAATTAGACAAAGGGGAATGAAGGGAAGGGAGAAGGGAGGGGAATAGGAAGGACAGTAGAATTAATTGGACATAACTTTCCTAGCCTTCTATTTGAATACATGACCAAGGTAACTCCACATCATGTACAACCACAAGAGTAGGATCCTAATTAGAATGTCATACTCTATGTATGTATAATCTGCCAAAATACATTCTACTGTCATATATAACTAAAAAGAACAAAAAAGGGGAAAAAAGAAGGTGTTCAAAAGCTCTCTGAGACTCCTAAGCTCCTGATGCATCCATCACTCCAGTTCTTAGCTCAGTTGAGGTGATGGCAAGAAGAGTAAAATTCCTGCTGAGGAGGAAACTGAACATACACAGGACTGTGATCCAAGATCTTGTTTGGAATTCTAGGAAAGAAAGGCTTACAGAGAAGCTGCACATCCACATAATATATTGAGATGGCTCCCACCCGTCTTAAGATCTCTATTACTCTCCACACAGTTCATCATATTTATAGCAATAGATAAGATGATGACAGTTCATAACTATTTAACATTAAATAACACACAGGTTTTATTGTTCTAAGCTTTTCATAACTGTCAATAACTGATTATTCCAATCAGTTGTTTCAATATAGTCTTTACACTGCTATTGCATATGTAGATTATTTTCATTTCCACTATCATAATTATGATATTTTCTCTTGTGAATAAATAGATGTAATCGAGAATACACTCAGATTGCTTACATGCCTCTGTGATACCGTGAACAGTTCCATTGGTTCCCCACATGCAATTCAATACAGATGCATTATAAACCACAAGATCAAAACACACTTCACCCAGCTCACGGGTGCTCAACATAGAAGCCAAGTGACTACCAAGGTGCAACTTGCACAAGTGGTCACCAAAACCCAATAACTGCCTAGTCTTTGGGGTTCATGTCATTAACTCACCTGGCTCACTGTAGGAGCACTCTCCATACCTTCAACCCCTCCCTTCCATCTTTCCCCATTCTATGCTAATAGACTGTGCTCTTGACAGAGAGCACCCCTTTGTTTGTAACTTTGGACCTCATTGGTCCAGGAGTGTATATAAGTTTCTGCACTTTCTGGAATAAACGGTGTTTCTGCTTCTCGCTCCGGTGTTCCTGCTTCACACTCCAACAGAGCAGTTCTTTACCTACACCCCAGGGTCTGGGGAGAGTGGCCCCACAAATCGTCACTGTCCTGGGAGACCCCATTTTGTCTCCTTCCCCAGAGATCCCTGTTTTCTTCATCTCTCAGGACCCCAGCTCGTGGAGTGGACCCACGCAGCGCAAACCCTTAAAGCAATAGCTCACATTGCATAATGCTGAACAGATGGATTGATACATTAGATAGCAATGTCTTTTTGTTCATAGAGACAAAGTAAAACACAGATGGTCTGAACAAAGCCCTTTCAGTTAATTCTGGGTACACAGAAAAATCTGGGAGATGTCAAAAACATGGTAACCTCTATGAAATTTTCATACCCTATGAGGCATCTAATGTAGTATTTTTGAAATTTAATTGTGCTCTAAATTAGAAATGTACTGTTATCGTGCTATAGACCTATTCAAATATCAAAAACTAATTTCTGCTCGTCAGGACTATGAGTAGCAAAAACTGGAAAAACAAAATTTTATGTCACTGAGCAAACATGAAATTAGGAGACAGAAGAAGAGTGGCTGAGACTTAGAGATATCTGAACAGGAAGCCTGGTCCCAAACAGAGCTGGAGGATAGAATCCTATTGCAATTAGAGAGTTCTGCATAATTAAATAAAGATATTTTCAGAAGATAAATCTTTCTTATTATAAATGTGCTCCACCCTTATTGTAGGAAAATTTCATGGATATAATTTTAAAATAAATGAAATCACTTAAACCCTACCACCTAGAGATAACCAGCATTAACACTCTGCTTTTCTCTCCCTCCCTCACCCCCTTCCCCTTCCTCTGTCTCTCTATCTCTCTTCCTCCTTTTCTCCCTCTCTCCCTCCCTCTCTCTCTCTTATCACTAGGTATTTTAATCAACATCATTCTCTTTTTTAAAAGTAAATGACTTATTAATGAGTTATTATGCCTGGTGAGTTGTTCTTATTTCTGGTAAGAACATTGATGCTGCAAAATGAACTGCAGTGGTATCTCATTTTATATTTTATTTTTATATTTCTTTTATCAATAAAAATTATCAAAACATTATACATAAAATAGTTACTCAGCTCTCATTCTTCACCAGGCGCTCATCTATTTATCACAGTAAGACAGACTCCCTTCCTCCTGTAGTCTCATTGCACACTTGTCCCTCATCCATGTTGGCACATTAGTAGACTCAGAGTTGTGTTAAAAGTCAGTTCATATTTCTATCTCCCACACTAGTCTATGCACTCTTTGCAAATAAGAACTATAGTTCAAGAATCACACTGGCAGTGTTGAGCTCTGAGTCTCATTCACTGTAGATCTTTTATAAATATCTTGAAGACGCAGTCAAACTATTTTCTAGTGAATAGAAATCTCTCTGTGGGGATGCATGATCCCTGTACCTTCAAACCCAAGACACTGTCTTACAGATTACAAGATGCAAAGTTATGCATGCAGAGATTTCATCTTGTTTCCTTTTGTAGCATAATTCCTGGCATCCCATAGGAATTCAGGATTAAATTCTCAAATATTTTGGCTATTTGGTTTCACTCACTCAGTTAAGTTAGTGAACTTCCCACCTGATTGAAAAGTTTAGCCTCAGTTTTTGCGACAAAAGCTAAATGGTCAGGCCACAAGAGCTGGCATATTTTATGTCTGATTTTCTTCCATTTCAAAGGAATTGCCTGGCACATAGGAACGATAATTTGGTCAACTTGAGGTTGTTTCACTCTTGCTGATTATGAATGTTACATTCAAAATAAAAGAATCTGGAAAATTCTATAGAGTAGCATCAATCACCACACCATGACCCTTATTTCATTTATTTCTGTGGTTTGATTCCCATGAGACCCACGCAATTTAAACTTCCTTGTTTAAAAAAAGAAGAAAAGGAAAGGAAAAAGCACCCTTCTGCATGAGCTTTGCATTTGAGCACACCATGCACGTTGATCCAAGCACTAAAATGGAGTGACAATAAAACCTTTTTAGAATGTTTGCACGGTTTCCAAAAGGAAACAAATAATTTTGAAGATGTATGTACTTAATTTTAGTGATTAAAATACAGCAATGCATACATATTTTTTAAGAAAATTCTTAGTACTTCAAAAAGCTTATTGTGTGTGTGTGTGTGTGTGTGTGTGTGTGTGTGAGAGAGAGAGAGAGAGAGAGAGAGAGAGGGAGAGGGAGAGGGAGAGAGAGAGAGATTCAACATAGTTTTTTTAAAAAAACCTTTATTGAAGATGGGTACAGTGGTACATACCTGTAACCCCAGCAACTCATGAGGCTGAGGCAGAAGGATGGCAGTTTCAGGCCATCCTGGGCAATTTAACAAGGGCCTGTCTCCAAAATTAAATAAAAAAGAACTAAGGGGTGGGTGTGGTGGCACAATTCTGTAATCCCAGAGGCTCAGGAGGCTGAGGCAGGAGGCTCGCAAGAATTGCGAGCTCAAAGCCAGCCTCAGCAAAAGGAAGACGCTAAGCAACTCAGTGAGATCCTGTCTCTAAATAAAATACAAAATAGGGCTGGGGATGTGGCTCAGTGGTTGAGTGCCCCTGAGTTCAATCCCCAGTTCCCACCCACCCCCACTCCAACAACAACAACAAAAAAAGAACTAGGGATGTAGCTTAGTGGTAGAGTGGCCCTGAGTTCAAATCCTTAGTACTGGGGGAAAAATCCTTTATTGAGCATTTGAGACCTAGTTGTATGAGCCACTTGGATCACAAAGATGTCACACTTATTCATGTTCAGATTGGACAGGAAGAGGGAGTTCTTTCTAAATTCAGAAACCTGCCTTGGTTCTCTGAGTTTTGCTGACAGCCTATAGAGTCAGAAATGACAGGGAAGCACAGAACATCTACTGAGAAGCAGGCAGGCCTGCTTGGCCACCTGGCTACAACATGACCCTATGCCTTCACCAGAGCTGAGAAGGCTTTCATCTATAGACCCAGACACAAAATACACAGTATGCAAAAGAAGGCCTAGAGAAAGCCAGGCTGACCTGAGCCATATGTGAGGCTGTCTAGGTAATGTTTACTTATATCAAAGCTAAAACTCCAGTGTACTTGTCAGAACTAACCTCATGCTTGACTAATAGAAGATAGTTTAAGGAATGGATTTTCTTCACGTTCCTACATGAATTTAACCTTGGCTCTCAACTTTCAGTTACCCTTGTAATTATAGGGACAGTAATGCTAATTTACCTAACCCAGACATGAGCTTCAACTTGGCTTAAATCTACCAATGCAATTCATTAAATTTCCTGAAAAAGCAGAAACCAGTAATGGCTGGTTCTGACAGTGCAGTGTGCTGGGAGAAAAACTAATTTGAGAATATATATGTGAGCAGTGGAGCTGTATCTGTATTAAACTGCATTTCCTGCTGCACCAGCCACCCTCACTTCTCCCTGGGTTCAACATGTCCTGTCTCCTGCAGATCTTGCATCATTCTCAGGATTCCCTTTCCCAAGTGGCAAGTTCTTCATGGTAACCACAAAAGCCCTTGTTGACTGAAATCACACTCAAGGGAAAGCACACATCCTCTTTCCTTTCAACCTGTAGACTGTAGTCTGTTTACAGTGTTTTCTGTTTCTCACCAAGGGAAATGAGAATGAGGTTTTCTGCAAAGTTGATTGAGAAAACAAGCTTCAGCAGGAAACTGCAGATTCCCCAATGAACTCATGACACATCCCTATAGCACATGTTTCTACAGTTTTATTTTGGAGCCAGCAAGAAATGTAGGAAGAAAGGATTTTGAACCTGCAAGAATTAGCCAAGGATGTAAGAGCCTAATCCATTGAAGTAGCATCCGTGAAAGCCAGGTTATGCATGTTACACAAGTAGATAATATGATTATCAACTGGAATAAAGAAAGCTTTCTAAATTAAAGCTGTTTTGGTGATTTTGCTCAGTAACAAATGACCCACGAATGCAGCATGGCATGTGTGCTGACTTAGAACTGAATGTAGGGAGCCCATGCCTGTAATCCCAGCATTTTGGGAGGCTGAGACTGGAGAATCACGAGTTCAAAGCCAGCCTCAGCAACAGCAAGGTGCTAAGCAACTCAGTGAGACTCTGTCTCTACCTAAAACACAAAATAGGGCTGGGGATGTGGCTCAGTGATCAAGTGCCCCCTGAGTTCAATCCCCAGTACCAAAAAAAAAAAAGAACTGAATGTAGGGAACATAGGGCAACGTGAGGCTTGGGCAGATCATGTCTTTGGGGATCCACTTTCAAGTTTTGTGTAATTTTTCTCCCCATCAGTGACCAGAGAAACATTTAATATATGCTTGTTGAAGCTAACATTAAAAGGCAGAGAACCTGGGAAAGAATTTCTTTTGATCTCCCTCGAACATTTGAAAGGTATCATTTTTTTCTTTACCTTTAGAAAACATCCACCATGCATTCAAGTAGTGCTTCCCCATTGAAAACTTCTTTCCCATCTATTCTTTGATTCTTCTACAAGTTCTCTGAGTTCATTAGTTCAAGGATTAGGGGGCCAGGGAGACGAAATGACTCTCTAGCCTTCACTTAAATTGTATCAGAACAAAAAGCCAAGCATTTTAAATCTTATTTTGCATCCTACATTGGTTCGGTGGCTTCCTTCTCAACCAAAGCACATATATTTACTAAGTACTTAGTATGTTTCAGAGTTCATGTTTAGTGGCACTGGGAGAAATTTGCAAATCAATAAGCCACAATCTCTGCTTTAAGGAACTTAATATTCACTCAGGATCATAAAATAAGTGTCATAAATAATACATTTACCTGGAAATTGCAATCATATAAACACTGCGGCATTTGTGAATAAACAATGGAAAAGCATTTTTGAATAACAAACGCAGCTTGGCGGGGAACATGTCTGAGGTGTGGAACACATGCCAGAGGCATGACCCATGTACATATTTCCAAATCAAAAACTTCAGATTGACATCGAGAAAAAAAAGATTGAACAGAATACAGAATGCATCAAGTTTATAAAAACAATTCATAGAACAATTGAAGCACACTTCAATTTATAAAAACAATTAAAAATTATTAGTACCATGATATCAGAAATGGTCAGCACTGGCTCTGCCACTGCAACTTATTTTGTAAATGTTTCTCTTTTCCTCTCTCCCTGCTCCTCACTAATTTCGGCAACTCCCTGATCTCAGGGGATACAGGATTACTTTTCTTCCCCATTTTAGACAGATTCATCTGTCCCTGAGTACACACCCACCATTGGAATGAAGTAATCCAGATTTTGGGATGGCACCAGAAGATCTCAGAAATGACTATCTCCCAAATTAACAAGTGAATTACAACTCCAACAGAGAACTCAGGGAAGGTAGCCTTTGAATCGCCTCTTGAAAAGTTCCCTGTTCTCCCGGATGGGCAGAATCACAGCCTTGGGGACAGCAGTCCCTTGTGTTTCTCCTTTGCTAGCAAAGCAATAAATCTTCTTTTTCCTTTCCCTCAAAAAAAAAAAAAATGGTCAGCACTAATAATATGTCCAAATTCTGCTAAATACTCTGTGGTAAACAAAAGCGAAAAGTTCCTGTGAAGAATTAATAATAATTGGAACTGCATTTTATTTATGAAGGAAATTACAAACTTGGATTTACCAAATCCTATCAGGATTTCTATACCATGTGATATTTCTTTCCTTAATTTAAAGAAATTTTGTTTTCATTCTTACAAGCAATTCAACTGAGATTATAACTGAATTCACTTCCCAACTATAGGCCCTAAATAGAATTGTGTATGTGGTGATGGGGAGGAGGGGTGTTTAAAAGAACTATTATTTAATACTTATTGGATAATAGGGAATAAATTAAATTAAAAATATGGCTTATTTCATTCTAAAGTTAAAAAGATATGTTTTTAAAACTCACTACTAACTAAAGAAGCATACATTAAGAACAATGTAACTAAAAATATTGAAATTAATACAAATGCCTAATGTCAATAAAATGATAAGAGTATAATAGCTCTGGACAGAGGTCCCCAGGAATCTGGCTGGTAAAGAGGCATTACCACGATTCTGTAGGGTGAGAAGTCACTGAGAGGGCACTAAGCATAAATGCCCCTAAATTTGATTTAGGAAGACCATAGGAGAAGTAGCTTTAAGTAAAG
Source organism: Xerus rutilus (assembly GCA_028644305.1). NCBI lineage: Eukaryota > Metazoa > Chordata > Mammalia > Rodentia > Sciuridae > Xerus > Xerus rutilus. The sequence goes on from CM053409.1 coordinate 53,723,302, forward strand.
AAAAATAAGAAAAGAACCAAATTTACAAAGTTGTACCTTGATAATGATATGTTTTAATCATATATATGATTCATCTTTAATATTTTAAATTGTTTACATGAGAAGTACTCTGTAGAACCTATATAACAGTAATGGCATGTGACAGCTTGCAGGGACATTAAAAATAAGGCAAGAGTCCATGAAGACATGGAAAGTTCATGAAGACATGAAGTTTTCATGCTATTGTGTCAAATAAAAAGGGCCAGCTGAAAAATTACAACCATAACAAAATCCCAGGTTTATTTCTAGTCCTTTGTGGGAGACCACAAAGGACTAGAAATAAACAGAATAACAAATCCCAGTTGTTACTTTGTGATGATAGGTGATATTACTGTTGTCCTCTGGAATTACCAACATTTCCATAATGGAAAAGTAAAATTTGATTCTATTCACTGAAAATGCTGTTCATTGTTTTACTTTTGAGGAATGAACTCTTCAAGTTTATCTGGCCATTCAGGAAAGTTACTGTCATATATCGCAGGAGTTGCACATGCTGTGAACTGGTGGCTCTAACCTGGATAGTGTTTGGGACTTCACTTCTAGAAGCTCTGTGTACAATAGGGGACCACCCAAAAGGATGATGGGAAAGGAGAGGAACCTTGGTTAGAGCATTAGCCCCTTGTCTCACTTCAACCAGAGCAGCTACTCTCTGTTTTGTTCTTTGGTTTCCTTTGGCAGAAAGAGTCTCTGCCTTACACATCTGAATTACAACTTTCTTTTTTTTTAAAAATTATTTATTTATTTATTTACTTTTTTACTTTATTTTTTTTCCCAAAAGTTGCATTTTAATACATGTTATCGAACATATCAGAAAAAAATAAATTTTCAGAAGCTGTACACACTATTCACTGAAAACATTTGTTGAGGCAAATAGAAAAAAAATTGTTACAATCATAATTTTTCTAACTTTGCACAAAATTATAAGCAGATTACATTCTTCCTATTAAACATCTTTATATGCACTTTCAATGAACAGTATATATATATATATATATATATATATATATATATATATATTTT
>CM053409.1:53724460-53766086 GCA_028644305.1 Xerus rutilus
AGCAGCCACTTCAATGTTTATAGCAGCACAATTCACAATTGCAAAACTGTGGAAGCAACCCAGATGTCCTTCAATAGATGAATGGATAAAGAAACTGTGGTACATATACACAATGGAATATTATTCAGCAATAAAAGAGAATAAAATTATGGCATTTGCAGGCAAATGGATGGAACTGGAAAGCATTATGCTAAGTGAATTACAACTTTCTTCCATGGGTTGGGGAAGGTTTGTTCAAGCCTGTTTGTCTATATTAAAGAAAGAGAGGTGTGGCCATGGAGACAGTGTGTACAGACACACCTCTAAGAGGCCTGGCTGTGAAGAAGAAAAATGCCCTAACATTGAAAGAGTAAAGCTAAAGCACAAAATGAAAACAAAAAATTTCCTCTGCTTCATTTCAGTAGTTTTGAAGTTAATGAGTAAAGGTTGAAGTCTCCAGAAATTTTTTTCATCGTAGTCTTCCTTATTAGAGATCAGATATGTTATAATTAATGTAACATGTTACAACTTCCTTTTAACATAACAATGATATTTCTCTGGGCATATATTAATATGAATTCTCCTTTGAATCTAAATTAAGACACTTTAAGTCTCAATATCCTGCCAAGGCTACAGAAGAATTTTTACATTGCAGATTTTTTTTTTCTTAACCTAAATGTGAATTAGTGGTTAAGAAGGCAATACTATGAAAGTTCTCTCATGTTTGAGTCCACTGAAAACTTTTCAAAGAAGTGCTCAGCATCACAACAGTGACAGACCTAAATATCTTCCAAAAGTCTCAGATTCTGAAACAGACATGCAAATATACAATCAATCCAAATAAGAATCTGAGAATTATCATACACACATCATGTGAATACATAAAGTACCATGACAATTGATAAAAATAAATCCAAGATTTACCCTGTACTCAGACTCCGTAAAAACCACCTTTACTAGATTGTTTCAGTTTAGGGCACAGAAAAATATTTAATAAAGCAGGCCTGAGACTATCTTCAGAAAGGGTGTTTTACAAGGCTGGTCCTTGGCTGGCATCTGGAAACAGGGTTTTATTCTATGACTTTGCCAATAAAAGTGGTTCACTGCACAGACGGATTCTATGAACAACATGACTGAAGCTGAATACCCACTTTACTTTTTTAATAGTTGTGAGACACAGAGTGTCAATGTGACCAGCCCCTCAGTTAAGTCCTTCGATGCGGGGTCTCTGACAAGCTTCCCTGAGAAACACTGCATTGTATTTACTGCAATTATTACTACCACTGGGGAAAAGAGCACACTTGGCAGGTTCTGTCAAAAGAGAGAGAAGATTAGAAACCTCTACGTGGACTTCTACAGTCTCCACCTGTCTCCCCTGTTGACCCTATTACCATTACCCTGCAATGAACTGAAGTGGCGAATGCAACAATATTCTGAGTCCTGTGTCTTTCCAGAAAAATCACAAAATGTGTGGGTGGTCTTCAAGATCTCCCAGATACTTAAGCACACATGTACAGGCACACTCAGAGGCAAAATTAAACATGTAATAAATACACACATAGGCAGTGGCCAACAGTAGAGCCCCCCAGGCCATACACGACTCTACAGTGTGAGGCCAAATGCATTTGTTATATGTACTTACCAAAGGCTCCTTCCTCTGCAGGACAGGAAAGGGAGTCTACAAGAGCTTTCCATATCTTTGATGAATTTCTTTACCTCATCTCAATTTGGTCCATAATAACAATAAACAGTAAGTATAATTCACGTGCTTTATAGTTTACAGCCAAATTTACCTTCATTTTCTTAATCTTTGCAAAATTCCCATGAGGAAGGTATTCATTGGTACAGATGAGGGAATGGACGATAAAAGGAGGGAAGTCTGGGTTGTGACCAAGGTTATACTATTTCACATTAGTAGAATACAGAGAATTTGAAATCGGACCTAAAATCCCTGGCCCTTTCTTCTTCCCAGAAGTTCCCTCAAATGTGGCTTATAAACAGGCATTTATACCATCAAAGTGATGCATTAGCGATCATTAGAATGAGAAAAAATAAAAATGCTGCATAAACAGTTTTTGTACAATCTTAGGGTTAAAATATTCTTACTATTAGAAGCTTATACAAATTATAGGGGCTGTTTCTATTTATATTTTTTAGTTTTTAGTTTCACTGTTTGTAACATATTCATAGAGTAAAATAAAAGAAAATTTATATAGACAGGATCCAAAATGGTTTTAGAAGTTTTCAGTCAGTCAAATTTCAAGGATGTGGAATCTTCTTCCTCTTATCATATGTCTGAAAAATTAATTTCAACCTCACTGGCCTGGGTTCTGCCCCTAGTCTATCACTGATCACTGAGTATCCCAAGGCGGATAGCTCTTCCTCCCTATGGATCAATTTCCTTATTAACAAAGGAGTCAACGTAGATGCATTCTGGGGATCTTCCTCCTCCTTAGAGGTTTATGATTCCGTAATTCCTGGATCTGTTTCCGCTTTGAAATCAGTTAGTTGCCTGACACAACCATAGCTAGAGTTGACCACACGATGGCAGCAGAATTCCACTTTGGCCAGATTGTGAGCCAAGTCCAGGTGTAGGACACCCAGAGACTGTACTGACAGGGACACCAGGAAGGTTATATTGCAATTACCTTAATAAATGAAAAGCATTCAAGTGTTGGCTGCCTCCAACATGCTATATCAGGAAACAGGAATACTCACAGAGAGAGCACCTACCCCGCCCCCCCTATATATATTTCAATTCAAAAGAATACCACTGGTTTTAAACTCAGAAACAAAAGCTTTATGGCTCTTTTAAAGATAGGAAAGCTACACCTACAAAGAATACTATGTGTCCAATTCCTTATTTTGAGGAATGGCAGAACCCAAGCTAGAAAAATCGGTCTTTTTACTCCAGACTAATATCCTATTCTTAACACATATCAAAGCTTTCTCAGAAAAATGTTTATGCTGCAATGTTGAAGAAGTTCACAGGGAAGTTGTGTGCCTAAGGCCACTAAACTTGGGGTCACTAAACTTGGGGTCACTAGAGACACTGGCTGCCATGGCTCACTCAGGAGTGGGTAAATGTAAGAAAGATTAAATGGCCTCTTCTTATATGAGAAAGAGGAGACTTGGAGTTCTGTGGCTATAGGGTCAAGGCTTCCTGTAGGGTAAGTGCAAGGACAATCTTTTTTTTTTCTTTCAACTTTTCATTTTAAGTTAATTTCAGACAAAAGTTTGAAGAATTAGTGTAGTGTTCCTGTATAACCTCCATCCAGCTTCCCCTAATAATAAATGCCCACACAATTACAGTATAGTTACTAAAATGAGTGAATTAGCACTGGTGCCATATTAATTAAACTGCAGGTCTTAATTTCACCAGGATTCTCATTAATGTCCTTCTTCTCTTCTAGAATCTTGTCCAGGACCTCAAAATATACTTGGTTTTTATTTCTCCTTAACATCCCTCAGTCTATAACACTTCCTCAATCTTTCATTGTCCCTCATCATTTTAACATTTGACATTGACAGTATTTGGAGAATACTGACCAGTTATTTTGTACACAGTCCCATGATTTCTGCTCTTTTCACATTAGCTTGAGGCTAGGTGCTTTTATGCCCTTACCTGTCCTTCCTTTTTTTAAAAGAATGCTATAGAAATCCAGTTGCATCCTTCTCAGTGGATCTGACTAAGGAGTTAATGATAGCAGTATATCTTATTATGAGTGATGTTAACTTTGATCACTTGGTTATGCTGATATCTTCTGGATTTCTTCACTGAAAAGTTACTATATCCCCAGAGTGGGCTTGTACATAGTGATGTCCTCTTTTCCCTATGTTTATTAATTGGAATTCTTTAAAGAAGAAGAGTCCAGTCCCTTCTCTTTGATTTACTTACTCATTTATTTTATCATATACTTACACCAGCATGGTCTCAGAGATATTTGTTTTGTCATATGAATTAAATCTAATACTATACTATCACTATTTCTTTTCTTCCTCAAATGGTCCAAGCTTGAGATCTGCTCTGATGTTCTTTTGACAAGTTTCGATTCTTTTTAGAGCATTTCCTTATCTTTAGTATCATAGGATGCTCCAGGTTCATCTTGTATTCTGCTTGCCCCAGCCCAGGAATCAATTACTTCTCCAAAGTGTTTTGGCTCCTGTTACTGGAGAGTGCTGTTCAGAAAGTTAAGCTCTGCTTGCTGAGTGTGTTTATTATAGCTAGAGTGCCTTTGTTTCTAGAACTGCTCAGCCACTAGGTGTAGAAAATATATGAATATTTACTAGTGCATGCATATACACACATATCTGTCTTTACGTCTGTCTAATGCTGAATTTATGCTGACACCTTTAAGTTCAGCCAATCGCAAGGCTCATGTTAGCCTTCCTTCTTTATTTGTAACATTTTTTCTCCGATAATGAGCAACCTGGTTCTTAGAGAGCAATGCACAGCAGCGCCTGACCTTCACTATCACCTACTCAGCCAAGACAAAAGGGCATATGTTTAGCAAAATAGGTAGAATTGGGTAAGATGGGAACTAAGTCAAATGAAATTATATAATTCTATGTCTCAAAGATTAAAGAAACCATTCTATGCCAAATACCCAAGATCTATAGAGGAATATGTAGAATAATGGTCACTGCAGTGTTGTCTATAGCTGTAGAAACCAAAGACAAGCTAGGTGTTCATCACTGGAGGAATGGAAAAGTAAAAGTTAATGGAGGTTAAATAAACTAGATTTAGCTAAACTCCAAACACAATGTTGAACAAAAGGCAGGAGATAAATAGCAACATAATTTATGCAAATTAAAAGCACATACCTTCATAAATCATTTTCATTAACAAAGATAATATGTTCTTGGCATGTGTCAGCTCATGCATATCATGATGGGAAGGGGAATGAGGGTGAGGAGTGGCTATAAAAGATAAGTATTTTAGAATAAAATGAAATAAGAGAGATGTGTTTTCATTAATCCAAGGTGATTATGTGTGATAAACTGAAGATTATAATTAATTATAAATTTCTTCACTTAAGGTAAAAATAAAAATAAGCAATGTATTAAAAGTCAGTGAAAATGAAAAGGTCAATAATAAAATAAGCATTTAACTTAAAAATTTTATCTTTCTCCCCTAATTTTAGATCAACTTCTGCATATCAGAGAAAACATTTGACCTTTGACTTTCTGAGTCTGGCTTATTTCACTTAGCATTATAGTTTCCAGTTCTATCCATTTACCAGCAAATGACATAATTACGTTCTTTTTTATGAATTAATAAAACATAAAAATAAAACATAGTCATATTAAATTTGTCAAAGTCTCAAGAAGCTAAAAGTTAGAGATTTTAAAAATCCAGCAGTGAAGATATTTTAATTTGAAATGTCATGTTTGAATTGTTTAAAGTTCTTACAAAGCTTTGAAAATCCAACATTGGATCTATTAAATATATTATTATTTTTTAAAACATTTATTTATTTTTTTAGTTGTAGGTGGACAGAATATCTTTATTTTATTTTCATGTGGTGCTGAGGATCGAACCCAGTGCCTCACGTGTGCTAGGCGAGCACGCCACCACTGCGCCACAATCCCAGCCCCGGATCTATTAAATATATTATTTTAATTTTAGAGTTTGATAACTAACATGAACATTCATTATTATCAGAGCTATTATCTATTATTCCTCTAAGCTCTAACAGTCAGTCTTTTCCAGAAGGGAAAGGGGCTGGGGCATAGCACTCATGCTTAGCATACATGACAAGAAGCCCTGGGTTTAATCTCCCACACCCCGTGCCAAAAGAAAAAGAAAAAAGAAATAAAGACGACCTTCCACAGAAGAAAAAATAATCTCTTCATTCACCATGTGCATTTTACCCCAGCCACTGTGATTTTCCTCTACATTTTAGTCAAATGAAGCTTATTTTCTTTGCAGATTTGCTACTTCTGACCCTCCATCAGGACTGCTCTCATCCACGTTTTCACAACACTGACTCCCCAACAATTGACACTTCCCCAAACATCTTGTCTGACCACCAATCTAACATAACTCTCCCTCCATCACATATCACCTGTTTGATTTGTTTTCTAATTTAATGTACTTTATTTTACATCATTATTTTCACAAACTCCCTATTAGAACATATGGCTGGCTGCTATCAGGAATGGTGCCTTGCAAATACTGAACACTCCATCAATGTCATGCTGTGGTTGCAGAGGTATATTTCATGGAGAATGCCTTCTTCAAATGCCATCTTCATCCCAGGACAGAGCTGGCTCTGCATCCCTGCCTCTATTAATTTTAGAGATATTAATAGAAAAAAATTGCAAAGTGAAAAATTAATTTTACTAAATCTTGTATATTATCAGATCAGAAATAATCGAAAACTACTACATAAAATACTAATAAAAAATAAAACAATGCCATTAATGTACTTTTTTAAAAAAGGAAAAAAATGTAAGCCATGGTTTGTGTTTTACTTTACCGTTTTACAGATTAGACCAAAACTCTCCAAGGGGTCACAGAATTGAAGTAACTCAAGGGATTTCTTTATCTTCACAAACCTAGATATTACCATTTTTTCAAATCTATTTAATTCCAGGGATGGGTATGTTCAAACTGCACCCAAAGTGAATTGGGATATTCTGAATCATTACTAACTTATCTTCAAAATGAACATGTGTAGCTGTTTGCACATATTGACAGCTGACTGTGTAACTGAAAGCCTCCAAGTTAACTTCTATGTAGTACAGTGCTTTAAAGGATAAGTAATTTTAAAGTGTGCTAATTTTGAGATTTTAAAACTGACAGCAAGCAATGCAGCAGAAGGCATTTTAAGGGAGAAGTATGTTATCACTGATATTTAGAATTACTGCACATGCTGAAAATAAAAAGCATATGGATTTTACATCATTTTATTTTTGTTTTTAAGTCTTCTACATTCATCTCATCCCCTTATTGCCACAACCAGGACAGGCTTCTCTAGCCACACTCTTTGGCTGTGCCGTTGTTCAAATACTTGGAGTGGAACTCGGTGCTTCCTCTGATAGCCTTCCCTTTCACATGGTACCTGGATGCCACTTCAAAATAAAATAAAAATAAAATCCTGCAGTCTTAAGATTGCTCAGAAACTCCCAGATGGCTGGTAAGGTATCATCTTTGAAGAGGATTCAGCTGTTCCAAAGAGGAGGATGAAAAGGAGAGGAAGGATAACAAGACTCTCTCCACTCTGGGAAGAGGAGTCTGGTCTTCCCTCTTTTGCTCCTGTTTGGCTCCTCAGTCCTGTCACCTCACCTCCTTCCACAACATGTTCTTGATTCCCACCAGCAATGCTACAAAACAAAGAGACAAACACAGCCTACATACCTGTAATTTCAAGTTTATACTTGCTATTCCCACTACATGGTACTTCCTAAGCATAAATCCAATTCCCACCTAAATATCTCCAATTCTTTTATTCATTCACCCACTGCAGCACATCTGTCTGCCTTCTCATGCCAGGCTCCAGAGATTTATTTCCTCTTTCATGCCATTTCTATACTTAAAAGCAACTTCTATAATTTACATGCTATTTACTCTATTTACTGTAGTTTCTTTCAGAGGAGGACCTATGAATTTACTCACCTTTATAATCCTTCTAGTGTGTATTCAATGAATAAATTGTTGTTAGATTGAAACAAAGGAAATCAAGACACAGAGTATCTTTAGGACCAACAGTAACTGAGGATTTGAGAGAAATTTTCAACCACACCTCACCCACTTAAGCCACAGAAGTTTGAATTCATCTTAGGAATGGCTGACATGTTGATCCCCCCTTGCCTCCTGCGAATAACTCTTTAGGATCAGCTGACTTTACATGAAACCCCTCACCATGAGTGGATGATGGCTATAGGGTAAAAAAATATATAGTATAGTATTCATGCAGGCTGCATAGATAGCTGGTGAATCTAGGAAATAAAACACATACATGACATAGCCACTCACGTTCTAATTTTCATCTACTCTAAATATTTGTCAATATTTCCTTTACCAAACACATACCAAATTAATGAGCGAAAATCCAATATTAGTTTGCAAGGTATAGCACTTGGAGTGACTGTTCTCCATCACTTGTTTCCTCTCTATAGGAGGATCAGACATCTCTAACTCACTGTCATGTGACTTGTCATGCATTCTATGGGAAAAGACCACATTCCTAACTCCTTGATTTACAGCTTGGCCATGTGACATGAATTGGACAAAATAATCACATGCAGATATTTGCCATGATTCAACAGAGGCTTTTGCAATAATTGCATGGTTCATCTCAAGGATTCTTTGCACCTGCCCACCACCATGAGAATATCACATCTCAGATAAGTGTTACTCCTCAGCATGGGTTCCACAATTAAAAGACATATAGACCATAACTATTCTGACCCCAATGCCCTATGGTGCTTGAGGTATGTAAATGTGAATTAAATATTTACTGTGTCACTAAGTTTCATGCTTAGTTAATATATGAGACATAAAAGAAAATCCCATACCTAGGGTAAATTATTAAAAACTAATTTTCTGAATCTAAAAGTAGGGAACATATAATATTTGTCATTTTATAACCTGGCATATAAAAACTACTAAATAAATATTTTTGAATGAACATAGTTACAATAAGGTAAAACAGGTTTTGTTTAATTATGTAGAAATTAAAACTAAAAATTAGTTTGCCTTTGTGTATTGGACATCTGTTGTTTTGTCAGTTCACAATCTCTTCCCCCACTTCCAGTGACAGCAACCACTCTTTCTTAGGAGTAAGGGATTCTTATAAGGCTCCCAATCAAAAGACTCTGGCCTCCTAGGCCATGGAAGTAGGCACATAACCCAGATTTGGCTAATTATAGCACCCCATTTTCTCAGTCACAGCAATTGGTGCATGGATAGGCATATGACCAGGGATGACAGAGTCCTTTCTTGAATTTTCATATACAGAAGTGGTTGGAGAAAACTCCCACTTTTTTTTTGAGTTCACAGGTGCAGCAGATTGCAGCCACACCCAAACAGCATGAAGAAAAATGGCTCCAAGCCAACTGAGAGACAGAGAATAGCAAATTAAAAGGTTCTCATGAGGGTTCTTGAGTCCTTTTCCCAGTTTGAAATCCCATATCTAAACTTTCTTTCTTCCACATAGTTCTTTCTTTATGTGGGCATTCCTGATATCCTTCTAAAAATTCTTTTACTGCTTAAGTAAATTCACATTAAGGTTCTGCATCTGTAACACAGAATACTATTGCCTACAACTTAAATTAACATAACTTCCAATCACTGATTTCATAAACAAATACAGAGAAAACACTAAATTGATCAATTCCAAGAATTTGAGTTTTCAAGCATGATGCTCTTGTAAGCATGCCAGAGAACCACAAGCCTGTGGTGTGTTCTAGTTCTAAATCAGTAAGCACTGAGGATGGGTTGCTTCTGAACACTTCCAGAGCCTTCACCCACACCCAGAGAATTTCCCCCTAAATCTATAAATTAGATGAATGAGATGCATAAAAATGATGCACTTTTAAAACATGCAACTTGTATAGTACAACGAACATGGCTGCAGACCTTAGAGGACTGGGAACATGCTCTTACTTCTAGATTCTCTCTCCAGAAATACTGAAATAAATGCAGACAATATAAAGAAATCACAAATCAAAAAATGCTGCTAACAGGAAGGTTGTAAACCTCCAAAAACCAAACAAAAAATGCCAGAGTCTATTAAGTGATTATGCACTACAGCATCATTAGGAAAGTCCCAGTGCTTCTAGACCAAATCTCTCCATTTCGTGATTCTTTAATAATAAGGAACAGAAAAGATTACAAATCATTGCAGAAGCTATCCTTTTGATAGGAACATTTAGAAGTACAAGACACATCTCCTATGTGTCTAAAATACAATTCTGACTTAATAGCTAGAAAACATCCTTCCAAAAATTACAACTCGCAACTCAAAAATCATTATGATAGATAGATAAATAAAATCCTAATGAAAAATAGCTTTGGCAGTTCAGCGAAAACAAGAGAAATTGAATCATTTGATCTTATGAGAGCCTATGGCTCAAGCTGAAGTGAGACTTGGTGTGGAACCTTAAAACAGACCCAAGGTCACTCAGCTGGACAAAGGTCTTCCATACATGGCCTAAACATTGTATTTAGGGTCACGTATGAGCTTTATTCTTCTAAAGGGAGGAAAATATAAAAACAGTAGTGATAGCTAGAATTTTGAAGATTTTTTTCTGTATCCATTTATCCAAATGACTCAGCATAGTGATTATCTCATTCATTTCTCCCAGCAACCTGTGAAGAAAATAGTATTCATCTTCAGAGAAGAAAAAAGGGAGCTCAATGACCCCCGATTAATAAGAGGTACAATCCAGTCATAAACCTCAACTGTTTAGCTCCAAAGCTGACACTCACTACTCCACATTCCTCCTGAGGAATTACTCATCATTCTATCATAACACACAGGAACCACTTGATAAATACTTGATGAATGAATGAATCAATGGCATGAAATCTAAAGTCCTCAAAGAAGTCTCTAATATGTCCCCTACTTACTGTGCTAGTATTAATTTCAACTGTGATTTCTTATGGAATGATCAATACAGGTACCACCATCATGCAAAAGTGCTGGAAAACAACTTAAAGTTTAGGATCTGAGAACAGAGAAGTAAAGTGACTTTTCCAAGATGAAATACTGAGTATTGGAGTAGTACTGGGCAGTCCAGTTTTGATAGAAGAAAGTGTACCTAAAGGAGAATACTGGGAATAAAAAAAAGAAGCTCTAATTATAGCCAAATTTCCAATAAGCTTAGATTATCTTTATACTGAAGGCAACAGAGAGCCATTGAATGGCTCCTGAACGAAGGAATAACATGATCACAGCCAAATATGAGCAAGCATCTAATAACAGCTTCCAAATGACTTCTGTTGGTATCAGACTGGATCCAAAAAAGGCAACATACAGCACTCCTAAATTAGGATTATTTGAGGAGGGTTTATGTACAAAGGAACTAATTATAGAAAGGAGAGCAAGGGGAGTACAGAAACTTCCAGGAGCATGCGGAGAGTGGGAGCTGGCCCCAGCAGAGCTGTGATGCTTCACAGCAACACGAACAGGGCAGGGTTACTCAAACCCAGAAGAGAGAATTGTGTTGTGCAGGGTAGCCAGAAAAGAGCAGTCACATTTTGCCATGGCCAGCTGGAGCTGGCTTCACAAGGAAGAAACTAAAGGAATAAAATCTTCAATCTGGATAAAACCAACAGGAATCCAGAATACACAGAAGGACACTAAGAATTCAAATAGGCCAACCTGCCAGGGAGAGAGTCCAGTCAGGAGAGTGGAGAGGGGACCTAGAGGCTCAAGTAGAAGATAACTGGCTCAGGGTTATCCAAATAATGAGAAAAAATTTATCACAGTGTAGGACACAGACAGCTTTTCATTATACGTATTAACAGAGATGAAGACTGCACAGAGGCAAAGTTGGCATAGATGACATTACTAACAGTATACAAGGTCATTCACTCTCAATGCTTATGTAACATAATTGTCTTTGTTTCAAAACATCAGACTCATTTATGTTGGAGTTCCAGTTTCTGTAAGTATACCAGCTACTGAGATGGAGAGTCAGGGTAAGGAGAGGGAAAAGCCAAGAATGGCTCCAGAATTTACACAGGGTAATTTGATCTAGTGTGAAAAATTAGCTTGGAATTATTCATAGCAGACAACTGAGCATGGATAATTAAAAATTAACTTCACTTGAAGTTACATATTGATATTAATAGTTTAATAGGCCATTTGATCAATTATATTTTTCTAGTTCATGACATAATAGAAAGCTACCATAACAGGAATGTTGGTGCTTCCTAATCAGGACCTAAGTGAGTACAGCGTTTAATTCAGCACTGGATTCAGTTCCTGAGATGTGGCTTTTGTGCTTGGGCATACATGAATTGCATTTCCACACCAATGATAAGCACCCTGGCTTGTGAAAAATGTAGGCCAAATTTCTGCATTTAGTTCTGGTGAAAACTGATAAAATACCTTTGGTAAATTTCTGAGACTGGATCCCATTTCAGCAAGTCTTTTGACCCTTTCATACAAATATCTTTGCCCTATCTAATCTCCCATGGAAATATATTTTGAGCAATTACTACTTTCCAAGCACTATGTTTATCTCCCTTACTTATTACAACAACAAAGTAGGTATGATAGTTTTCTATAATTTTACTGATAAGTGATGGATAATTAAAAATTAATTGTCACATTAACATAGGTTAAGTAAATGATCTGCAGCCTTGCAACTGGTACATGATAAAGAAGGATTTGAACACAGACCTATCCTGATCACAAACTATGTACCATAACACTATGCTTTCCTCCTTCCCCATAATAATCTTTTGGTGTTTGAATGAAAAAATCATACACTAAAATACATCGTTATGTAAATGTACTTATTTTTATGTTATAAATTTCAATATTCAACACTACTTCCTAAGTATACCTTTTTCAAAGAGGTTATTCTACATAAATAATATTCACATAACTATTTCACATAAATAATTTCCACATAAAAATATTCACATAAATATTTTTATCCCAGGTTAATGATCTCAATCTTTCTATGATTGAAGTAGAATTCTTAAATACTAGATTGTGGGACATAAAAAAATCTTGAAGTAATTAAAAGGTGAAAACTGGCTGAAAGAAATATGAAGGCTAAAAGATTTTAAAAATACACCTTTTTTACCATGATTATAGAATTTATTTGTACTTCAGAATTACGTTACTATTTCAGTATAGCTATTGACTTGAATCAACTAAAAAAAGAAATCCTTCATATTCTGGTAAGCATGGAACATGTTATTGACATTGTCTTTATGTTGTGCAATGGATCTTAATTCTTACTGTAAGTATTCTCTGCTCAGAAACTGCTCAGCCCACTTTTCTGTAGAAGAGACATTACAAAAATAAAACCAATTTCTAGTTGTTCATATCAATGAAAATACAGAAGCCTAAAAGAGGCACACTGAAAAACACTGTGAAACATCATACTGATATGTGTTATCAACTAAAGCTCAAGTCTTCCTCCTTCCAGTTCTTTTTCTAGATATAGGAAATATATTTCTTTTTAAACAAGCAATATGGCTAGGCCTTTCTCCTCAGCATCGTCCAAAGGGAATTCTCTCACTTCTAAGTCTCATTTGATGCCACGGAGATCCCATTGGTGCAGCCTGTGTTTAGAATCTGACACCATCATCTCTCCAGCAGGCAGCAGCTATTGTAAGAGACAGAGCAGCAGATGGTCCCCCAGCAGATGCTCACCTGCACAGAGTCCCAGTCTCCATCTTGGTCAGATGTTGCAACATATGGCCCATTAAAAGTCACATGTAGACTCAGTAACAGTTTTAGTCTGCTTCTTTATTTCCATTGCCCAATTCAATGAAATTTGAGGGACTTTTAAGAATTACCTAGTTTTTGCATCAACACACACACAGACAAATGAAAAATAAAGATCTATAAATCTTCATCTCCCACAGTAAACAATCCAACACTGACAGATATTCCTTGCTCCTAAATGGTGGATGTGACTAAAATGGAGAGAAAAAAAAAATAGAGCAATAAACCTATTAACCTGTTACACTTCAACAAAGTCATGTTTTATTCTCTAATCACAATGTTGCCTGGATCTTTCCATCTATTTTCATTGAATTCCTCTTGTACACCCCAATCTGGGGATTTGAAAATTGAAAGATTTAAATTGTATTTCCCATCCTCTAGATTATTAAGGCTCATAATACTTATAAAATGATTAAAGAGTAAGATGAGTTAGGCTAATGAATAAAAATTATAGGTGATGAAGATCCTAAACACTCCAACTCATAAAATCAGGAATTTACTATAAACTAGAGTATTGGAAGGGTTTGTGACATAGGTATGAGCCATGCTGAATTTGAAAAACAGGTTTTGAAAAGTGTTTTCTGGGTTGCCATGAAGGAAGAGATAATAGCATAGAGGACATCAGTATTCTGGGTATATTGGCTGGCACCAGTAAGGAAAATTATGTTCAGTGGAGATGGAGATGAAGAAAGGGGACCAAAGAACCTACTGATGACCCAACTGAAATTACCTCAGTGCTACATGTTGATAATGATACAGACTGAATAAAGGGAACAGGAACAGCCACGAGACTTAGTGAAGCATCCTCACCAGTCTTCTCGCCTTTTCTCATAAAACTCCTTTTTCTTCACAAAGCCAGGACTGTGCAATCCTAACATTCCATTGGATTATGATCACCTTGAAATCTCAATGTTAAATTCCTTCCATTCTCCTCTACATACAAGTAAGACATTGAATATCAGTAGGAGATCCCAGAGATAATTCTAAGAGGTCACTTCATGTGGAAAAGATATCTACAGCCATGTGACTGTTGGGAAAAGGATATGTTGATGATTAGAGAATCTATGCCTCTCTTCAAGAGGACACAAATGGTAATGTGAGGTAAAGAAACAATGAAAGAGCAAGATATGTTACAAGTGAAATTGTTGGTGAAGGGGAGTAATTGCTAAATGCACAAAGTAAGTATCTACAGAGGAAAGCTGTAAAAGAGGAGATCTCTTCTCTCTAAACCAAACAGCAGAAAATCTGCTGTCCAAAGTCCTAACTGTCAGCAATATGGGACACAGCAAGAGTTATCATCTACATGAAAAATAAAAGATAGCTCAGTGCATTTTGAAACTTAGAAGGGAATCCAAATTAACTTAACTGCATTATCTTTTGACAGTTACCCATTACTATTGATTGATCAAAGTGTTTTCTTTGTCTACATGCAGAACTAACACAGATTAATTACTCCAATATCCATTTAAGAATCAAATCAAAGGAGGCTGCATTATAATTGTTTAGATCTAATCATGGAGGCAGGCAAGGGGGATAGCCCTGGTTTATAATCCAAATGTTTATTTTTTGAAAAAATAAATATCTAAACTTACCCCACCCAGTAAATGAATTTTCTGTAATGCTAACAGATGAAATATTTCATCTGTTGTATGTCTTGCTCAGAATACTGTATATAACAGAAATTTCACTTGAAAGGCCTCTAGGGCTCGTTTACTTCACCGGTAGTCTCTAAACTAAAATTTCACATAAAGGTATGTTCACAAATTTTTAAGAAAATTTTTTAAAACTGGAAAAAGCAAAATGGTTTGAAAGCTTAAAAAAATTGTTTATCCTGATTATAAACAGTGGGCACCAGTCTTCTGTTTAGTATCCACTAAACAGCAGCCACTTTGGATAGGACTCCCCACTGTCCCCAGCGAGGGGTCAGTCCTCATTAACTTACACTCATAAGATAATCCTAGTCACCTTGTTTGCTTAAGGTAGACTACACCTACACCAGTGCATGAATGATAATTCTCTGGCCACAGAAAGTTCTTGAGCATTTTTCAGTGACACCCACTTGGTCCGACTATGTGTTTTTATCAGTTTGCTCCAGGCACCTCCTCTCTGTGGCCACAAGGTCAACTAGCCTAAGAGTAAAGTCAACAACACTGTAAACAGCAGAACTAAAGGTGAGGAAAAACCAGTTCTGGAAGAAACAGCTGTGTTACCTGACCAACCAGCCCTGAGGTCTGATCTACCTGTCAACTGCAGAAAAATGAGCCAGTCATCATGGTGTTTAAGCCAAGTTGCAACATATTTTCTGTCAGTTCTGCTCAAAACTCTTTTTACCACTATGCCATGTGTGTTGCTCAAATCCTCAGAGAGCCTATATTTAGTCAGAGATTAAGAAATTCCATCTCCAAGACTGCTGAGTATTCAAGCATATTTTTATGCCTAAATATGAAGAGGTAAAAAAGAGGCCATCTGAAAAAGGCAGAATGATTTTTAGAGGTTGCAACTAATGGTAACTCCTGGGTCCAAGGGCTTAATGCTATGTCATTATCACATACCAATCTCATCACTGCTAAGGACAGTGAGAACACTGCACCTCATTATAGGGCTCATTATGAGTTTCCAAATTCGGGTCTTGAACCTCATTGAAGAGACTGCAACCTTAGGCTTTTAGAATCTGAAAGAAACTAAGCAAAATGTGCACAAGAAAAATATGTATACAAAAATATGTTCTTATGTTATTTAAAAGTCTTTCATAAAATAAGGATTTAAGTTGTATTGGAAAACTTAAAATTCAACTGACGAGAGGTAACACAGTAAAGAAGAAAAGAACAGAGTGTAGCTGAGACATGGTAATACTCTCTACCTTTTAGCTGTGTGACCCTGTGAAGATTACTTAAACGTCCTAAGGTTTACTCCCCTCAGCAGTATCAAAAAGGATAATGCTATAATTTCCAAAGGATACTAAGAGGATGATGTGAGATAATGTGAAAGAGCTTAAGTATTTTTGTGATTTATATATGACTTCCCGATGATGAACAGCATCCAATTGATTTGGAAAATATGAGCAATGCATGCTGTATGCATGCATGCAAATATCACAGTAAATCTATTTATTCATTTTAATTCATATTAATAAAATCAGAGGTTTGTGAAGTGCGTGGTAAAACACTGACTTATTTCCTTATTCAAAGCTTTGAGGTTTTCCTTGTCTAAACAATAAAATCCAAATATCCTAGAATAGGAGTCATAGTTTTCCCACCCTACAACCCACTTCAATATGTCTCCAGCCTCTTCTCCTGATAGTCACGTACAAACTGCCTGCTGACAAACTTGCAATCCTGCACTCTGGCCATGTTGTTCTTTGCATCCCTCACACTTGGCCATTTAAATGAACTGGCTCTTGTCATTTTTCTTCTAAGGACTCCCCCCCTCCCACAAGATCTACCCATGTCTTCATGTAAATTCTTCCTTTATTATTATTTATTATTTTTAATTGACTACCAATGTCTAAAATCTCGGTTCAAATGCCACATCTTTTATTTGGTTTCACATACTACCTCTCACTAGTTGTGATCTCTTATATTTGTATATATGGCCCGCTATTTGTATCTATGGCCCTCTATTTGTAACTTGTTTGCCCTTATAAGCAAAAAATAAATACAAATAAAAAATTTAAAAAAATAAAAAACAAAAAAAAACAATCCATAATGGTCAAATGTGCGAACGACTTATTTCTCTTACTGACCATGAACCCTTATAGGAGAATTATGACTGATATAGTTGATTCCTTAAGATGCTAAAATCAGACAATTCACAAATAAGCATATTAGTATATACCAGCTTCACTAATAGACACAAGTAACAGAAGGAGGAAATGACTATTACCATACAGGGTTGAATTCACTTTATAAGCTACACATGGAAGTGGTGGGAATTAAAACAGAAGAGTGATCATTCCAGTGTTGATTAAGAGCAAGTGTAAGTGTGGCTGAGGCATAGCCTAAGCAAGGATAGGATCTGGATTAATTGATAAGAACCTGAAAGGCATTCCAGTCAGAAAAAATATATATGAAGGAACCTAGAGGAAAAACATGTTTCATTTGTGGCAAAGGTAGAGAAGCAACCCATCTAGCAATCACATGGGCTATGCCAGACAGTAGTAGAAAAGAAGAATTGATGAAAAGTCAAAGCAGGTCTAATGAATTAGCCTTCATACTGTAGGTATGAGGGAGTCCTTATTGCATAATATAAATTATAAAGAAAAAGTGCTAATTGCATGTAACTTATCAATAGCAAAGCAAATTAAAATGAGATCTTAAAAGTAAATCAAAGAATTTGAGACTAGAAGATTGGGGAAACTAAGAATATCCCTGTATAACTAGAGGAGTTTCAGTTAAGTAGATGAGACAAAAAAATCTATTTTGGTCTTGCTGCTGAACAGGAGAGGAAGGCACTATAGGGAGACTTAAAGCAAGGGTTTCTCTGAGCAATCTGTCTCTATATTATCACTGCTGGGGTGCAGAAGTTTCTTCTGTTCATGCAAGAGAGCACCTAACCATTAGATGCTCCTTTAATCTAAGATCATCCCCTTTCTCCTAATAAGAGAGACACAGAGAGATGTCTGTTTTAATTGATTTAGAACTTGCTCTAAAACCTGATACAAACCTAGCCTCTGAAATGCCACAGAGTCCTTCAGTCTAGCCTGACATGTGATGGAAGTATAAGTGATACCAACTACAGCTCATGTGTCCTTCACAAAAGTAAACTACAGTCTCTTGTTCTGCCTTATTACTCTATGAGTGAAATATTCATCATATACAGGGATTAACTCTTAGCCTGAGTGTCTCTGTGAGACTATCACCAAAGTAAGCAGTTGGCTAGGACAGGTGGAATGGGAAAAGTGCAGGTCCACTGGGTGGAAGGAGAAGACAGTTGCCACAGAGGTAGGGGAATGTTACACATGAAGTCTAAACAGGCTCGCATCACAAAACTGCAGGTAGCACTATTCCTACTGGAGTTATGCGAAATAATACATCTTGAAGCACATCCCAGAAAGTCATAAGAATGGTGTCCCCAGAGCTGTGCAATAATATGTTAGCTTTTCCCCTGACTAGAACTCAGTTCAAAGATGTCAATGTGTTTTCTGGAGGAGTTGCAACTTATTTGTATTTTTATTAAAGTCTACATGTTTCAAGATTGGTTCAGAGCGCCACCTTCCACCTAGATTTCTGAGAGTTGAAACACAATGGATTTTCCAAATCCACTCCTTTTCAAGTTAAGGTAGAGGAGGAAGGATCCATGGAAATTTAAATTTAAAATTTTACATGTATACACACAAACTTCCATCCATTCATACATATTGAATGTAAAAATATGTGTTTGTGGGTACATAATATGTATGTTTATATATTTGCAAGTAGACATATTCTAGAGCATCTGGATGATAACATTATATCTATTGCCAAAAATATTGAAACCAATGTTTGTTTTTGATCACAGTCTGTTCAAAGTTCCAAGTAAATGTCAGATTAAATCACCAGGCACTCCGTAAACAACTCTATGTGGTAGTTTGAATTAAGATAATGGAGAAATCATCTGACTTTTGAAAACTCAAAATTATTTATGCTTAAGCAGTAAGGAGAAATTTCACTTTGAGTCAGCAGAAATTTCAGTCATTGTGTTAACAATTCATTCTAGAAAGAATAAATAGTAAATATTAAATGAGAAATTTCTCTCCATTTTCCAACAATTTATATAATATTTAACATAGTTTTCATTAAGATTTCTTATTAACTTTATTTTTAAGTGAAAAAATAATTGGAGTGATGTAATGAAATTTAACATTTTAAAGTTGCTGGCAGACCATAATTTGGCTAAGTATAAGGTCTAATTATTCTCAATTAACAAATAAAATCAAGAATGTATTAATACAATTCTGTTCAACATGCTTATTCTCTATGTAAGTATTATTTAAAAATACTAAATAAAAAACTGCATCTGATTAGGTTCTAAAATGAGGCAATTTTATATTATTATACACATATAACAGTAAATTAATATTATTGTGAATTGAACTGGTTTGTATAGACTTGTATATAATTTAAGTTATATATTATCTACTTCAGAATTTCACAAGCATCATAAATAAGAGAACGTTATGCCATCAATATATGACAAAATAATCTAAATTGACACTGGATGGCCATTAATATGGTTTTTCACTAAAAGAGGTGAATACCTTTCTGAATTTGAGAAAGAATGCTGTAGAGAATCTAAATTCAAAGAATCCAGCAGCAAATTAACATATGAAAAGAACAAAACTTGCACGTCCTCTTATTCAGTAATGCATATTCACCCATAGTTATTAAATACCTACTGGGTGTTAGACACAAAAGTTAGATTAATGATTAAGATGACATGTTCTCAATCCTTAGGGAGCTTAAAATCAAAGAGCAAACTAGATAATTTGCATGGAAAAATGTAATCTTTAAAAATCCCATTGCATTCAGTGTGTGACCCTATAATAACAAACACAGTAACTGGAAGGACTGGTTCAGATTAGCCCACCTATGAGAACCTCCTGGAGGGTACAGTACATAACATGATCCCTAGAGGGAAAAAAACGTGCCATGTAAATAAAGAGTAGACTTGGTTGGTAAGGGTAATAATTCCAGAAGAGGGAATAAAAACTTATAGGCCTCTAATTTAGAAGTTTAGCATGTCCTAGGAAGCAATAACAATAATAATAATAATAATAATGTGGCTGTAAAACTGTGAGCAAGAAGACTAGCATGAGCTGAGTTTGCAGAAGTAGGCAAGGAACATGATTCACGCCCTTGGAAACCTATTGAGGAGTTTTTATTTTACCTCGAGTGGAATGGGAAGCATTAAGGAACATTACCTCATTTATATTTTGAGAATATCAGGCTGAAGTGGGTAAAATAGCTAGACAAACCATTGATGCAAACATGAAAGACTCATAGATAGACAAATAAATACACAGCCTCCTTCCTCTGGGCCAAAACTGCCTTAAAAGGGGGCAAAGCCAAGGTAGTGTTTGTAAGTGTGTTTTATGTTTTAATTTGGGTTGTCAACCTTATAAAAAGTGAGAATTTTACCTAAAATATCTGGATTTCATGCAGGTGTGGAAGATCCAGTGACCTTGAGCCTGCATTCCTGCCTACAACCAATGGACTGGAGCTGAGAAGCAACTGTTCCATGTCGGCATTTGGAAACTGCTGTTCGCGTTTGTCACAGTTCTCTCAATGCCTCCACTCCCCTTTGTCTAAGAATTAGCCACCTTCTCATCTGATGGATACATCTACATACATTTATTTTGTCACCTCTTCACAGGGACTGCAGCAACAGTATAGCCCTTGGGAGCCGTCCCTTGTGCTCCCTCAAAACCTTGGGAGAGACAATGCCTAAATTGACCTTAGCACAGACCAACCCAGGGTTGTTTTGTTCATTTGTCCCTCCAGGACCACTAGATATGAAATGTCACCTTGTCGCATCTCAGAGCTCATCCTATTAAATTGGTCATGAGCTTCAGTTTTGGAGCTATTCCCTGAGTCTCAAGCTCAACATTTGACCAGGCTTCTCTCTGAAGACATTCACACTTGGACTCTGCACTGTTGACATCTGCTATTCAAGTCATTTCTGGGGCCTTTGTACCATCAAGTGTTCTGAAGCAAAATACATGCTGCTTTACGCGCTTTATAATTTAACTGTAAACTTCAAAAGCAAGACACAAGCAATTCTTATATTACGTTCAGTCTCTTGAGGTTGAGATTAACTGAAGTCTGTTTCTGATTTTTATCCCTTTTCTCTCATCTTCCTAGAAAGCACACGATTTTAAGTCAAGACTAATGCCATGAAACATGGCTTCTAAAATCACTCAAGGGTATTAATTTGTTCACGGCTTTACATATAGTCTCTAGAAGAGTTGTACATGGTTAGCTTCTCACTAAATACTTTGTCGAATTTGGGAATGAATATCAAACCTTTGTACAAACAGGCCAGTATTGTGCTTTGAACATATGAAGCTACAAAACAGAAAACAAGCTTGGACTTTGTGAGCACTCACTTCCCCAAATACCACTTTACTTCATGTGAGCTATGGCTCCTAGCTTATGAGTTGTTTTCTGAAGCTTATTTACATCTGAATCTGCAACATCCCTCAGAATAACAAGTTTATTCATTAATTACCTCTTGATAAAAGCAAGGTCCCTTCTATTTCTATGCATACTGCTGAAACAGATCAATAGACACATATTTTTGAAATTAGGAAACAATCTTAGTAGGAAACATTTCTAGTAAAGAAACACTATACTCATCACAAATAACCACATATGGAAACAGAGTTATCCAAATATTGAACCCAGGTCTGAATCATGGCTTCTGACCACACTCACATTCCTTTCTTCCTCTTCCCCCTAAATGAAAGTTCTTGAATAGAACAGACATTCATCATAATCAGTATGAAATTAAAATCTAAGTCCATTAGCTCTACCTTTATCAATATTACATTGGAGATGACATACTTGTGATTCTGCTCTTTCTCTTCAGTTCCACCAAATACAAAAAACTCTAACCCTTTGCAAATTAATACTATCACTATATTACCTAACAAAATAATGAACAACCAACCATAAGAGGCAGATGTATGTTTTGCAAAGCATAATTGAATAATCATTTTATTTTTCTGCCTGTAGGAAATAAATTGCCAAGAAACAAAATGTATAAACTGACCTGATTTCTGAGACTTGGAAACTCATATGACCATTTTTCTCTTTGCAATGCAGTACATAGGAGTTTTCAAATACTATTTGAATCAATGTGCTGTCCTTCTGTGAACTAACTCAAGTGATTTTATACCAAATTAATTTGTCAGAAATCAACAACTGTAGGTTAGAGATAGAAATAAAGTCACATGAAAAATCAAATTGGAGCTATTTTGGATCTGTTAGCCTTATGATGGGATGTTTTAATTTATGCATCATAGAAATCTTTCTGCACCACTCTGCCTGTAATTGCAACAGCTCACAATGCCTGCCTGCTCTTTGGTTTCATTTTATTCTTCAAAAGGTACTAAAAAGTCATTTTATGTGACTGTTGATTTTTGGAACAAACTCACTTTAAGACATAATAGCTGACATCTTACTTTCTATCACCAATAATAATAATAGTGATGAAACAAATATAATAGAATAAAAAGGCTTAGTGAGTTTTGAATCATCATGTAATGATATATTAAACTTCTCTATAAGAATTTTTATCTTTCCTAGTTCTCTATGTGAAGGGATTCCACATTACATGAAATCTCTTCCCAGCTCATTCTTCTCTCTGAGGCCATATTGCTAAGGAACACCTATAGAATTGATATCCATTTCTTTTTGTTCTTTGCTAAGAGTCCCAGTTCTCTTCAGGAGAAGGCTCTGCTTAGTCTCAGGCAATGGACCATACTCAGTATAAGCCAAACTTATGTATGCTGTGCCCCAATCTCTACATCTCACCTATTGCTAGGGGTCACCCACTTTTGGTAATGATAATTGGGAAGAAGTCTTTGGAGGAATGTCTGGGAAACTTAACTCCTGTCATGAAAGTGAACTGATGTGACTGGAATCATCTGCCACCCTCCTTGTCATTTTGAATTTATGCTTGACATTTGAAACTGTAACAACTATTTCGAGGCTATAAAGCAGCATGTAAGAATAAGAATGGCAACCTGGTAGGAGGCCGCAGCAGAAAGAGAGCTCCTAGGTCCTGGTTGAGTTTACTGAGGTCTGTATGAAAACCAGCCAGATGCCTACTTCCAGACTTGAGATCATGTGAAGAAAATCAATTCTCATCTGACTAAGACACTCACTGGAGTCTCTGTAGCTTGCAGCTGACTGCCTTTCTAACTGTTACAATTAGCTTTCTGTAAAATAGCTAAAGGTTTCTCAAAAATCTTCACTTGTTCATTGTTTCTCTCTTCAAAGCTACACTCTACCATAGCTCTCAAACACAGTATATTCCAGCCACTCAAATTGTCCATCACTCTCTGATTTTTCTGTGGCCCATTATGGGTCTTTGTAAATGGTTCTCCATCAGTGAAGTACTTTGCCATCATTATTTTTTCCTCTTAAAAAGTGTTCTGGGGGCTGGGGTGGTGGCTCAGTGGTAGAGCACCTGCCTAGCATGTGTGAGGCTCTGAGTTCATTTCTCAGCACCACATATAAAGAAATGAATAAAATAAAGGTCCATCAAGATCTAAAAAATATTTTTTTAAAAAAAGTGTTCTATTAGTATATGCATAGTCCATGACTCAGCAAACCCACTCCTAGAAATATTTCCATCATAAATGCATGGACATCTTCACCAAAAGACAGGTACAAGATTATTTACAGAAGCACTATTCAAAATAATTCCAAACTAGAAACAACCCCAATGACCAATGATGGTAGAATGGATGACTAATGTGTGGTATATTTGAACAAACTGTAACTTCAGCAACATGCAATGACATGGCACAAACACAGTGTTGAACAAAGCATTCATTCACAAAGGAAGATCTACTTTATTATTGCATTTAGAGTTTTAGAACAGACAAACTAACCTGTGTTGTAAGAGCAAGATAATTGCTGCCCCAGGGGACAGCTATGACTAGAAGGAGGCACATGAAGAGCTACTGGGACGCTTGTGATTTTTTTGTTTTTCAGTCTTTGTGCTGGTTACATGTGTATGTTTGACTTGTGAAATTATATTAATCAGTGTATTTGTAATTTGTGCTCTTGTCTGTGATATTTACATATTTTTCAAAAGCAAAAAGTTTACCCATGCTAAAAAAGAATTAACATAATCATATTTCTTCCACAATCCTTCCTCTGATTGCATTTTCATTTCAGTTTAACCTTTTTCTCTTTTCTTCGACCATAGAATTTTATCTATGCTTACCCTACAACATACATCCCAGCTGCTTCTTACTAAAACATTCATATGTGTAAATCCCCTGCTTCCCCATATAACAATGACCTTTGGAAAAGTAAGGATCTCATCTGCACATCACACTGCAATGCACCAAACAGGTCAGTGAACATCTTTGAATGGAGTGTTGTTTCAAAACAGCTTCCTATAAAGTTTACATACTGAAGACTAGTTGTTATAGGGAATGTTTGTGTTTCTGAGTTTTAATTATCCAGTAATATGAAAATTTGAGATTCTGGAGGCAGCTATATTGCTATATTGTAGCAAAAGATGCATTGGTTCAAATATATTACGACTACTTTCAAGCTTTCACCTGCCTCTACAGTACACAGCAGAATACTGGCCAATTCCCCTCTTAGATCTGCAGTTTCTTCACCTGAAATATGTGAATAACAAAGTTTGCCTCACAGAAATGCTATGTCTTAAGAAAGTTGAGGTTATGTAAACTCTAAAACATTGTACAAACTAGAAACACTGTTCTTCATTGTCTTATAGTAGTATTTTTTAGCCTTTTTCATGTCATGGCAAACCTAGAAAAATATAATTATCATATAACACACTAGAGTAAAATAGCAGGGCTCCTCAGGGCTGGAGAGTACATAACTATCCATGCTGGTTAGAAAGCTCTGTTCTAAAAAACTACAAACTTATTGGAATTAAAATAGGATCAAGGTGTTTTATCTCTCCTTCAAGCAACACAGGTATATCTCTCCTTCAAGCAACACAGGTATGTTGAGTTCATACAGAAAAGATAGGTCATGAAATGGATTGTTTCCAGCATCCAAGCACCATCTAGAACCAAGTAAGAATGTCATCTGTCACATAAGAAGGATACTCAAATCCCAAAACGTGAATTTGGAATGCCATGTTTATTTATGTTTGCACAGACATTTCATGGCATCACTGAAAGAAAAAACTCCACATTGCCTTCATTTATACCTTTTTTTTTTTTTTTTTGGTAGTGAGGATTGAACTCCGGGGTGCTTAACCACTGAACCACATCCCCAGCCTTTTTTTCTATTTTTTTGTTTTGAGATAGGGTCTCACTTAGTTGCTTAGGGCCTCACTAAGTTGCTGAGGCTGGTTTTGAACTTGTGATCCTTCTGCCTCAGCCTTCCAAGACTCTAGGATTACAGGTGTGCTCCATGGTGCCTGGCTTCATTTATAGCCTACATCTCTCATGAGAATAAGTTTGTAAACAAGTGATCAATATTTGAGAAGGAAGAAAATACTTACTGCACCTGCTTTCTTAATCACTTTTTAAAGTCAAGAGATCCTTATCATTAGTTAGTGTATAAATGTAACTTGATTCACTCACTTTCTAACAAATTATTTTCAATTATTTTCTCCCTACTTCCTCTAACCAATGGAGAGAAAAAAAAATCACACACACACACACACACACACACACACAAAGTGGGAAGGAGGGAAGGAAGGAGGGAGAGAGAGTGGGAGAAGAGAGATAAGAAGGAAGAGAGAGAAATAAGAGTTGTGGTTATTTCTCTGAAATTACTGAGATTATTGATAATGAGATGAAGAGGGCAGAGAGGGAGAAATAATTAACATATATTACTTTAACAGAGAATTTGTTAAAATAGTCTCATTTCTTTAGTATTTCCCAAAGCATGATATGAGAAATTATGTCAGGTGACAGACACCCAGATGAATCCTTTAAAATATTATGGTTATACTGAAGTAACTATTTCTACATTAGAAAAAAGCAATATATTCAACTTGTGATTTTACAGATATTATTGCAAGAAGCACAGAGATTCAGTTAAATTGTACAGGAGGTGTGTGAATTTCTAGAAGTTTGGGCTGCTGTGCTTGCTGATATTTGCTCTTTGCATGTCATTACATAGGAGAAATCTCCTTAAAGATGCTCTCTTCTAAGTCAAACTCAAAGACTATGCCAATCATATTTATGCCAACAGAAATCAGAAGTGATGCTTTAAGATAAAATTACTTCAAGGGAAACTAAAAAAATAATTATCTTAACATGTAATCAAAGGAATGTAAATTTAGGAGATCGATGTGAGTGTGGAGAGTTAGAACATGCCTCATAAAATGGATGGTCTTCAGTTCCGAGATGATGAGCCTCTTGACAAGATTCCTTCCTTGAACCTCAGCTTGCTTATCTGCAAAAGAACTAAACTGTCTGTAAAGTTCCTTTCAGCAACATCAATCTGCGAGTTAGTATACAAAACATCAATTCTGCATTGAGCACAGTTAGCTGTTGAGGATGTTGAATGGACTTATGGATAACTAAGCAGCCCACAAATTAAATGGTTACTTTTACACTTAATTTATCTACTTATTCAGAGCTATGTATTAAGGTTCTATTATTTTACAGAGAATTTTACCCCTTGAATGAAGATATAGAAGGATAGAAAGCCTCATAGGCTGGTATATTCTGTCATTTAGAAGAGATTGACATATACACTAAAGACACTGTTCTGAAACCTGGATCAGAATAGAATGCACCCAGTGATTTATCTAAAGACTTGAGAATTGAAATGGCAAGTTTTATGTTCCTGGCCACCTTCTGAACTGAACTCAATGTCCTTTTTATTGACTGGCATAACCACACACTCCTTGCTTCTCTGTCTTCCCAGGTAGCCTCCCATCCAACCTTCATTGGAGCCCAGAAAATTCACTAGTTCTTCCTCTCAAAGCATCTTTAGATTTGACACAGAGTCATGGAGCTAGAAGAGACTTCATAGGTCATCTCTTTTCACTTTGTATCAGATGTTTAAATCCCTCTGCAATATCTCTGCAGTCATTCAGCATCTGCTTGTATAATAACAGTAACTGGCAAGTGACAGGCAGCCAAAACATTCATTGTGCATTCTCTACAATTGTAGTCATTATACTTCCTGTTGAGCCAAGAGTTGCCTTTCAAGCTCAATCTATGAAACCTACTTCTACTTACTTGAAATCACCAGAATATCATCTTCTACTGTAATCCTTCTTCTCTAAGCTAAACACGGTCACAGTCTTCACCTGCTCCTTATGAGTCATGATTTCAAATCCCACTAATCCCCAACTCATCATCCCCTAGATGATTCCAATGTGATAATATCCCTTGGAAATCATGACACCCAAGATGTAATGCAATCCCCTCCTTCTCACCTGCAATTGTTTTGTGGTCATCTTGAAGTACCATGGAAAAACCTGCTATATTATTTTCTTCCCCTTCTCATCTGTGAATTTCTTCCACAATTTGTGGAACATAGATTGAAATCTACCTGTAGTACAGACAGAGATACGTGTGAAGCTATAGGACTTGTCTCCAAATTTGAAAGTGCAGTTAGAAAAATGTGGGGGACACTACTAACAGATAATTTCCACAGTCTTATTAAGCATAATCCAAAAATGATTCTAATGTCTAAGAAAAACTAACAAAAATACTTAACAAAGACAGACACCAATATATGCATGTATGTATGTCTACATATGCACCTATATATATTTGTATTATGTATGTGAATATATAAAATGTGTGTACATATACATTTTAATCAGCCTTACTTTGCCTCACAAGTATATATACATACATAAATACATAAATATTTCTCAATCATGAAATATTTTCCACTTATTTGCTTTTCACCACAATTTTAGCATGGAAACAAGGAACAATTAGCACACTCAATTTCATATAAACACACAACTCTTGTCAAAATTCACAGTTTATAAATTCCAGAGCCAAAACTTTAAGCCAGGTTTTTGGATGCCAGATCCAATATCCTTTCAAAGCATTATTTTCCCTAAATAATTAAATGTTGGAACATCTAGTTTGGTCCTAAGACTTAATTTATCAGGTGTAAATCTTAACAGTTTCTGTTAACTCATTTACTTGAATTTATTTGAGCTAGATTTGGCAGTTTCATGGCCATTTCTATATATTTCTACATGAGAGGAAGGCACTTTTTAAAGGAATACACATTTCTTTAAATTACTGATCAAAGTTTTTCTTATCACTAATATTGAAAGCTAGACAATTCCATAAATACCTCCTGATAGAGCCCACATAAACTCCAAACCCAATAGCAACCTCCAGTCACCAATGCTACTATCTTATTAAGAGGAGAAATCCAAAAACTGGAAAAGTCAAAGCCAAAGGATTAAATATTTATAAAGTCCAACTCTCCAGCCCCATCTTCTGCCACCCAAGCCTAAAGGACTTTCACACAACTGCAATACCTTATATTGCTTAAAACAAAAGTTTCCAAATCTGGCTGTACTTTATAATCATGGAGGGAGTTTTTCTGACACTTGGGAGGTCTAGTGCAGGAAAAGGCAGTCTGTTTCCTTAACAAGTCTGATGTGACTCTGACGTAGCTGTACAAGCCCGGTATTTGTTAGTCGTGCAAACTCTGCCCACCTCCTGCAACTTCAGCTTTCCCTACTCTAGTGAGTCATTGTTAATAAAATATGCTGTAATATTTCTCACAAAAATGATTCTCCCCTGATATTACATTCCCTGATCTCTACATGAAACTTTACTGCAAGACATATAGAAATCCTTGCCTGTACTTCCTGTTCTTCTTTTTTTTTTTTTTTTTAATATCTTTATTTATTTTATGTGGTGCTGAGGATCGAAGCCATAGCCTCAGCTCCTACTTCCTGTTCTTCACTAGCTCACTCTATCATCTCCTGCTCCCATTCAAATCAGACTTTCACACCCACTTACCCATTGAAACTGCTCACCCAGGCTGCCAAGGTTCCCAATCTAAAGATCTATTCTCAGTCCGCATGCTTCTGATATCTCATTGTCCTGTGACCCAGTTGGTCATTCCTTCTTGCCACTTTCTTCACTGCTGTGTTAACACACTCTCCTGAATTTCTTCCAATTCTCAAGTTACTCCCTCTCGGTTCCTCTGATAGGTTTTAACTTCAGAAGTTTAAATATAGGAGTATGGAGGCTTAGTTCCTCAATATCAAATCAACTCTAACTCCTTACTTGAATACATTTCTACAATCCCAAATACTATGTATAGATTGGTGAATCACACATTTCCCCAGCCCTGGCCCCTCGTAAATTTTAGAATTTCATCTCTTTATTCAATGTCTCTTCTCTGCTCTGTCAAATTCAATATACTCAAAACAGAATACTTGAGTTGCTTTTGCACAAAATCTATTATACTTCGTTTTTCAACTCAGTAAAAGGTGTCACTCTTCCACTAGCACTCAGACCTAATTACTTGGGTCATATTCGACCCCTTTCTTTCTCTCAAGTCCCACTGTCATTCAATTAGTAAATATCAGCTCCACCTTCAGATATATCCTGAATCAGATCATGTGTCACCACCTAACACATTACCACTCTCTTTCAGCCTTTCACCAAAAATACTGTAATACTCTGTAAAATGGTCTCCCTGCTATAGTCTATTTTCATACTTCAACCAGAATGATTCATTTAAAATATAAGTAACTTATCACAGCTTTCTTTAAAACCCTCCATGACTTCCCATAATTCCACAACTCCCAACATAAATTCAAAAATATATGCTATGACCTATAAAACCACTGTGTCAGTCTGTTTTTTGTCATTGTGAAAAATACCTGAGAAAAAACAACTTGAAGAAGGGAATATTTATTTTGGCTCACAGTTTGAGAGGCTTTAATTCACAGTGGGATGGCTCCATTGCTTTGGGCCTGAGATAAGACAAGACATAGCAAAAGAATAGCAGAGGAAATGCTCAGCTCGTGGCACTTGGGAAGTAGTAAGGGGCTGGGGGCAGGAGAGGGGAAGGGGCCAGGGACAAGAAATGCCCTTCCAGGGACCACTCCCAAGTGACCTACTTCCTCCAACCATGGCCCCACTGCCTATGTTTTCCACCACCTCTCAGGGATCCATTCCACTATCAATGGATTAATGCAATGATGAGGTCAGAGTCCTCATGACCCAATCACTTCCCTAAAGTCCCACATCTGAACACTGCTGCACTGGGAACCAACCATTCAAACATGAGCCCTTAGGGAACATTCCAGATCCAAACCTAACAACTATAACCAATCCCTTGTCCTACTGTCCTTCCTCATTTTGCTCCTACCATGCTGCCCTTCCTGCCTCTCTTTGCCTTTGCTAAGCTTATTCCTTCTTCTGGACCTTTATACCTGTGGCTCCTTGCAACGAGAGCAAGTTTTCCTGAGGCACTTGCAGGCTGGCTCCCTCACTTCCTTTGGTCTCTCCTAAAAGGCCATTCCCTCAGACTGTTCTGTCTTAAAAGTTCTTCCTCTTACTCTCCATCCCCTAAATGCACTTACTTCTCTTTAGAGCACTTACCACCAACTGACATATTATATGCATGCTAGTTGTTTATTTATTTATTGTTTTACTTCTGCACTAGAAAGTAAGTTCTCAAAATAGATATTGTCTTGCTCACCACTGAATTCATAGCAATTAGAATAGTACCTGGTAAAGAATAGGCCATCAATAAATGAACTAAGGAATGAATGAAAGAATACGCAAATTCATTAGCCTTACACATGCTCTTTCTTGGCACAGTGCCTTGGTACATATTTTTCCCTTTAACTAAAATGCTGTTTCTCATCCTCTGTATGGCAGGCAGATGACTAAATATTTTTTGAAATATAACTCAGGTGACACCTTCCCCTGAAGTCTTCCCAGATAAGCCTCCCTGACTACACACACACACACACACACACACACACACACACACACACTCCCATGCCATCACCATATAGACAGAGCTGCTCTCATCTTTCTTTGCTCTAGAGGTAAACTGTTCCTACTTTTAATTTAACAACTATCTTTGAAGATGTGTTTTTTGCTTATTTTTTAGCTCCCTTGCCACACTAAGAACTCCCTGGGGCAGGAGTTGATTTATCTTTATATGCCCAAATCCCAACACATACCAGAGTGTCTAAATTTGATTGCTAGTGCTCACATGAGTTTGTAATGTTTCCTTCTTGGCAGCTACTATTCATTAATGTGGTTACCACACCTAAAAGTAGCTCATCTGTTCTCTCTGCCTCACAGATGAAAGTGCCTGTGGATCCTTGGAACTAAATCCCACAGATTATATATGTGCTCACAATTCTCTGAGAACCAGAATGGCACAAGCTCCTAATAATAATAGTTAGTTTAGATACAGGAGTTCAATACCACACATGGTAAAACATGAGGATTTTGAAGCTTGGAGGGGTTAAAAAAAACTTGTCCAAGTTCCTCATTGGGTGAATGAAAAAACACAGGTTTCAAACCAAGACAATAGTCTCCAAAGAGAAGTGTACTAAGAGTAAAAAGTCCTAGATGCAAAGATTCCACCTTTTTATACATATAGGGCTTTGAACAACCTTCTCAAGTTTACCAGGCCTCAGTTTCTTCATCTACCAAATGAAAGAGTTTCTCCAACATCTACTATTGTTGGAGAATACCCAAATACTTTAACTTTGCATTTTGAATCACTTAAACTGTGCATAATGTGATAATTCATGACAAGATTACAATCTAGAGATCCTAACTTCTGTGTTGTGATAAAAACAGAAGGGTACATTAGAATTTTTGAAATTTGCTGATGCCAAAAATATCCATGAGGTTGGGAGATCAGTTGGGACAATGTTCTAGCTTAGTTCTAATGACTGCCTTAAAATGTACTTACAACCTTTTTAAGCAAGCTGGTTATTTTCAGTGATAAGGAACCTGCTCAGGAGGCCCAGGTGGCTTGGAAAGTAGAATGGACACAGATTTAAAGTCACTGGGGGGTCTTGGGCTCCACCTACTCTCTTTCATTTGTTTTTCTTCTCTCATGTCCTCACTCTAGCTCCTGTTTAACTGAGAACTGCTCCCTCTCGATTTAAAAGGTGAGATGACGAAGTACACCTATTTATAATTCCTGCAAACATGAAGGGGAAAGTATAACATACAATCAAAAGGAAATGGAAATGGATTTCAAACTCTTCTCAATTGTCCTGGTGCTGTTGCTGATGCAATATATCCAAAAATTTATATAAATTTTAGAAATAAAACATTATGCATAAGTTGTGTTAAGAATAATAATACACGATCTGGAGGGACAGGCACCAAAATTGTTATATCTGAGGGGGAAGAGAGTCTGGAGTTCAACGAGGGTGGCTTCTAATGATTTTGATTTTATCAGTAATGTTTGGCTGCTTCATTTAAAACAAAACCAGAAGAAAATGACAAAAGTTAGCAATCTGTTCTGAGTCTTAGGTGCATGTATCAGCATTTCTCATATAATTTTCTCACCATATGTTAAACTTAAGAACAATATTTTGCCTTCATTTCTGTCTTGTGTCTTCCCAGTTCCAATGCTATAAATACCATTTCTAGTTGAGGTCATGAAATCTATAAACATTGCACTTTGGAAAGCAAAATTATAATGATAACTCAACTAGGCTAGTTAGCCTAACGTTAACTACAACAAGAATATTTCCAGTCAATAGTGATGACAAGTTAACCAAACCACTCAACTAACTGAACACAGGAAAACACAGTAGCCAACAGTAATTGTCAAAGAATAAGTCTGAAAACAAGTATTTGGGGAGAATTTATCTCTACTCAAACATAGCCGTCTATTCTACAACAATGGCAATGCTAAGCCACATTCCAGATTTTATTAATTAACACAGAGTTAAGATTAGTGGTATCCACATATTGTCTTCCTTGTCTAAATACACATTCTTTTATAATGGGATTCATACAGTCCTACTGCTTTGGTGTGGCTCTGAGTAATGTTGGTTGTGAAAAATATAAATAAAGCAATGTATCGTAATGTCTTTGCTTTTCCAAATCTAAAATATTCAACTCTCCAAGTAACAAGATAACCAGTAGAGGGTGAAGTTGAATTTCTTATGACGAGATAACCTTTTGGTGGATTATTAGTAATTTTTGATTCTCCTTGAGTTTAGAAATTGTAATATGCCCTTTGTCACAGAAATTGCTTTGTTTTGAGAGAGACCTCCATTTGGAGCCTTTCTAATTAAACAAATAAAGTCAACTCACTTTTCTATTTTCTTAGTATGTCCCCACTACCACTGTTGTAGCCAATGCTTCCATCTGAGATGTTAAGGATTTTTTAGTTGTTTAAATTGTGTATATTTTGAGTTGAACCAAGTTCATAAAGAGTTAAAGAATTTTTCCTAGCATTTAGGCTGTCCCATTTGAAATCCTTCATTTACAGTCTTAAAAGGAACTGTCTTATTTGTCCTAAGAGCTTGTGAGAACAGATCATGCCAAGAAGACCATGCCAGACTCATCTCCTTTGCAATCTATCTTGAAAGAAAGACAGTTGAAGGGTTTAAAGCTACCTAAGCTGGACTCCTATAATCCTCAACTAGTATTTAAAGTGGAATTATATGAACATTTAGAAATGTACTGATAACTGAAGACCAATGGAACAGATTAGAAGACACAGAGTCATAACCACAAAAATACAGTGATCTCATACTAGTAAAAGGTTCCATAAACATACAATGGAGAAAAGATAGCCTCTTCAACAAATGATGCTGGAAAAACTGGAAATCCATCCATAGTAGAATGAAGTTGAACCTTTCTCTCTCACCTACTGCAAAAAATTCAACTCGAAGTGGATCAAGGACTTAGGCATTAAACCAGAGACTGCACCTACTAGAAGGAAAAGTAGAACCAGCTTTCCATCATGTTGGCAAAAACCAACTTTCTCAATAAGATTTCTAAAAATGAAAGAAGTAAAATCAAGAATAAATAAATGGGATGGTATCAAATTTAAAAACTTCTTCACAGCAAAGGAAATAATCAAGAATATAAACAGAGAGCCTACAGAATGGGAGAAAATCTTTACCAACAAAACCTCAGACAGAGCATTAAGCTCCAAGTTATACAAAGAACTCAAAAAACTTAACATCAAAAACACAAATACCCCCAAACGATAAATGGGCTAAGGAACTGAAGAGGCATTTCACAGAAGAAATAAAAATGGTCAAAAAATACATGAAAAATGTTCAACATCTAGCAATTAGAAAACTGGAAATCAAAACTACACTAAGATTCCATCTCCAGTCAAAATGGCAATTATCAAGAATACAAGCAACAATAAATGTTGGTGAGGATATGGGGAGAAAGACACACTCATACATTTATATCTAGGACTGCAAATTGGTGCAACCACTATGGAAAGCAGCATGGAGATTCCTTAAAAACTTGGAATGGAACCACCATTTGACCCAGTTATCCCACTCCTTGGTTTATACCCAAGGGACTTAAAATCAGCATACTACAGTGACCCAGCCATTTCACTATTTATAGCAGCTCACACAATAGCCAAGCTATGAAACCAACCTACATGCTCTACAACAGAAGAATGGATAAAGAAAATGTGGTATATATACACAATGGAATATCACTCAGCCATAAAGAAGAATGAAATCATGGCATTTGCCAGTAAATGGATGGAACTGGAGACTATCATGTAAGTGAAATAAGCCAATCCAAAAAAACCAAAGGCCAAATGTTCTTTCTGATATGTGGATGCTAACCCACAGAAAGGGAGGGGAAGATTAGAAGTTCACTGGACTAAACAAAAGGGTATGAAGGGAAGGGAGGGGGGATGGTAATAGGAAAGACAGTAGAATGAATCAGACATATCATTCTTGTCCTCATGTATAAATACATGATCAATGTAACTCTACATCATGTACAACTACAATGATGGGATCCTAACTGGAACAAGTTATACTTATTCTATGTATGTATAATAGTTCAAGATATACTCTACTATCATATAAAATAAATAAATAAATAAATGTTCTGATAACTGCTGTAACTGCTCTTTCAAGATGGATACTAGCCAGACCACATCCTGTGGTGGGAAAGAGTGTTCCTCCTAAAGGACATGGATAAAAGCAGTGATCCCTGGAACAAGAGCAAGAATAACTTCATTGTCCCTTGGGAACTGGAAATTGTGCCTAATTGCTAGTAGGACAAACAATATTCATTATGGAAAATAGACTGGAAGTTAAGGGGAGATGACCAGGAGGCTCTCCTAGAGAAGAACATACCTCTGGGCTGTAAGAACAGTGATAGCTAATATCTGTCTTTAGATTTGCATTCAGTGCCCCATTATACACTTCTTTCCTCAGAAAATTACTCCGAAAACCCAAGCTGGCTGTTCTTAGGAGTGAAAGAAGAGAGTGGCAAAGTTATTGCCTCTCAGTGGTTCAGGGTGAAGAAGGTTGGTGGATATAACAGCAAATACAGGACAACTTTGCAGAATGCATAAACACTAATCACTATTTCCTATAAATTCCTTGGTGAGGGAAACCCAGCAAAGGAATGAAAAATCAGCAGTCTCCTGAAGGAGCCTAACTGCCAGAACTTAAAAGTGAAAGTGAATTAACTTTCATAGTCTGATGAAGCCAAGAGTAATTCATTTACACTCATTCAACAAAGTTAATAGAACAGGACTTTTGCTTGCCTCCAAAATTTGATCCTCTAAATTATCTACAGAAACAACAAAGGCTTGAATATTGATTATCATTTATTACTAAAAATAAGTCAAGCAAGTATCATGGACTATCGATTACAATGATTATTCCAAAAATTGTGTTATCCAAAATAACATTAAAGCGTATCATTCAAATCACCTATTGTAGACAAATTACTTCCTGATGCTATTTTAAATATATTTTTATCAGTGAAATCAAATTCAGAATTTTCTTTAATTTTATTAATATTATGATGATTATTAGTTTTATGGAACTAAACAAGAATGTTGGCAAAATGAAATTAGCTGGAAACAGATTCCAGGGTGTTTTTTCCAGCACAAAGGCAGTAAAGAATAAGTTAAAATTGTATATATTTAATAGTAACCAATATCTTATATAATAAAAATTTTAACTATATTCAAAGATTTAGTATTGGTGTAAATTTTTGCCACAATAAGAAAAATAATAAGTTAGGATAAATTATACAGCAATGGCATGCATTTGGCACTTTATGATATCAGGAAGGATGAGAAGCAGGAACACCAGAAAACACTAAGAACTGACCATGTACCCAGGATTTCACAGGTTTAAACACCCTACAGACATAAATACAGTTAATCCTCAGAAACATCCTAAGTAGTAAGCACTATTATTGTGCCCCATTTCCTATATGAGGCACAGAAAACCAAGGGACTAACCTAGAGGCACAGTCAGTGAGTGCCAGAGCTAAGATGTGAATTCCTGTTGTGTATCCAACACCTTTCCTCAATCTCCACAGGTTGCACCTCTCACTGTAAAGCAAGTGTGTGCTTGGAGGACCATCTGGAGGTCTTGTGGCCTTAAACATGGAGCACATCCCATTAAGGGTCAATTTAAGTCCCAGATTTCAAATACGACATATCTAATTTTGACCCTCAAACTCATCCAAGTACCAATGACACCAGGAAGTTCTTCCATTCTTCCATCTCTTCCACTCAGCATGTAAAAAAACAGTTTCTTTTAAATCAACTCTTCCTTCCTCAGTTTCTCTCATTATTGCTTGCAAATGCTTCATTTGTGGTAGCTGATTTATGGAATAACTGGCCCTGAAAAACTGCTTTAGAAATTCTAAGGTAGGGATGTAGCTCAGTGACAAGAATACTTGCCTAGCATGTGCAAGGCCCTAAGGTCAATCCCCAGTACTGAAAGAGAGGAAAACAAAGAAAGAGAGAAAGAAATTTTAATGATCCTTCAAACACCTCTCTTTGGGATTTCTTCTGCCCCTGCCTCGCCTTTCTTCTTCACCCTATAGACCATTTTGCCATCTGTATCTAGCCTCTCTCTGCCCTTGAAAATAGAGTCCAAATAACTTAATGTATAAGAAGAGGGGAGCAATTTTGAGAACTTTTTAAATATCATTTTTTATATCTTCTAACTATGAAAATTTCAAATGAGCTGTATGCTTATTTTAATACACGGAAGAGAAAGGAGAATCAATATAACTGTATTTCCTTTTACAAGTGTGAGAGATGCACTATGATAAAGAGAAACAGCAAGTGGATGTGGATGGGGTAGCACTCTGCTCAATACCCAGGGCCTTCCTTAGCACCAAAAGAGAGAGTAGTTGGTCCAGACCAAAGGAAGCTTTAACTATCTATATAATATGCTATCCCTCCTCCTATGACACACCTAGAAAGCTGCTCATCTCCAGTAATTAGTTCTGGAAACATCCAGTAACAGAGACTACAAAGCTAACAGCAAGATACCAGCGCTCCAAGTTGAACCTTAAAAGAATTTTCCTATACAAATATAATTCATTAATTTAATGAGAAAATGTTTTTGTACTCCTTACAGGTGTCAGGCACCATGCTAAACACTAGACATCAAAGTGTATGGGGCAAGGGCAGTTGCTACCCATAAGGAGATAGATACATAGGTTGACAATGTATAGAAAAATACTGAAACACACACATATATAAATATGATATACATATAATAAATACGTGTACACATCCACACATGCACACATATATATCTGAAGGATTTACACTATTAGTTATGCCACCCACACATAAGTGAATACAAAACAATCATTACAAATATTTTAAAAGTATTTTAACATATAATACTGATGACACAATGTTGTTTTAAAAGTTTACAAGTATTATATGGAATGATACTATTTTGTAAAAGAGAAAAATTACATCAAATGTAAATAACAGTTATTTGACCTGAGGCCATAGATAATTTTTACATATTTTTTTTTGTTTTTCTGTTCAGGTTACCAGAATTAATTTGTTGGGTTTTATAACTTTAAAATACATAAATAAATACATATTTTGGTTAAAGGTGAAAGATTTACAAGATTCAAAGAGAAACCAGAGTATATACACATATTTTCAAAAGCAAGACAGTTAGGGCATCCGTGTGTAGTAAGAACAGCATTATCCTTCGAGTGCATTATGGGGAAAATCCGAATTTTTTATGAATAGGTGGACATTTAAAGCCAAGTAGAGGCCAGGGAGCTTCTCTCCCCACCTCCACCACTCCCTCTCTCTCCATCCTAGTACTAGACTAGAAAACTGGACATCCCATGCCATTGCCTCTTATATCCAACATGAACAAATAAAATTTGCAAAGAAAAGGCACAGGTTCTACTTTGTTAACAGCATAAAAGAAGTTGATTGGATAACTATCTCCCTAGAAATTAACCTGACAAAATAATTCAAAAATATTAAAATGTCTAGCTATTTCTTTATATACCTTAACTAGTACAAAGAAATTCCAAAGGTCAATAAATTATGAGACAAGATTTAACTCACACCAGTTATCAAAGACATGAAAGGATATGGCTTTTTTTTTCACCTAAGTATTTAAAAGGTACACGTATTGCATAATAGAAAAGATACACCTAGTAGAAAGAGTGTCAGGAAAATGTTACATGGCTGGCAGAATGTAACTCCCTGGAGGACAAATCAACACCCTTAAGAATATTCACACCTTTGAAAGTTACACACTGTAAGAGCTACCAATCATTCTACGATGTTCCACATTTACAACTTGGTTCACAAAAAAAGGTGCTTCTGCCTTTTCAGGAGTACTGTCTCTGCCCTTCCACCTGCTCTTCTCCCTCCTTCCTGAGGGAGAGGAAAATCTTACCTGATTGGGAGAGGAGGGGGAAGAGATAAGGTGGCAAGTCTGGACTGGCTGTGGATTCTTTCTTTGTACATCTGCCTGCTCATAGACTGGGCCCATTCTGAGCTGCTAGATGGGTACCTAGAGCTGTCTTTACAGGTAGATATAGAATCCAGATCTCTCTGACTTCACCACAGGGACTCAACAGGGAAGAGGCTGGAATTTTCAGCAGGTGGGTCTAGTGAAAGCTTCCCTCTGGTGAGTTGTGTATGACAAGATTTATTCTGAGAGAAACCTATCTGAGTTTAATCATTCATCAGTCCAGTATGGTAGCAATCCAGTAAGAAAGTAAATACACTAATAGCCACCCGTTTGGCAAAGCTTTGTCTATTTTCTCAATTGTTTTGAACTCAGGATTAAGGAGGGAAGAAGAGAAAAGGAGGAGAAAAAAAGTTATTACTGATATCCTTCCCACAGCCCAGAGCACACAAAGATTTCTACATAAGAAGATGCATCATGATAAAATCTAAAGGTACAGAAAAATAGATATGAGCTAAACATTCAACAAGAGCAATTAGACTGATAATTATAATATAGATGTGATATCATCCTATTAAGCAATTTAAACTTATGTATAGGAGAATTTTATGTAAAGTGATATGTTCATTAGTATTTTTAATATAAATTGTTTATAAAACACAAATGATCCATAATTTCCCACATATGTGATTAAAATCAATATGCACAAATTATTAGGAGCAGCATAGAAAGAATAAAACTAAAAGCAGGAAGCTTCCTTCCCTCCACCTAAAAATCATGCCAAGAACTATTACTAACAGCTTCTTTTCATTACTTTTTGGAAAAAAATTTTCCAAATACTTCAATATGTATATCAATCTCCATATTTACGATAATTGCTTAATCCCACTAGAAAGAAACAAATAAGACAATGTTTGTGTAATAACTTCTGCTTAAAAATTCATATACATAGAATGAAAGAGATTATATTTGGATTATGATTTTATAAGCAATTTTCTTATTTCATAGAGTTTTTACATTTTTCAAAGTTTTCTACTATGAACAGAAAAGCGTATAATCTGAAATATACATCATTAGTTTTTGTTATAGTTAGAACACATTTTCATAAAAGTTCAAATAATATAGACATAAAGTAAAAACTATATATTTTGTCTTTACCATCACTCTATAAAGGTCTGTCTTTTTAGCAACTTTGAACTCACACACACACAGTCACATAAGCACAGACATTTTAGATAGATACAGATGTACTTATAATTTGAAAATTTCCAGGATTAAACAAACAAATGCATACAGAAATATAAATCTTTGCCTGGAGAAGCCTTTGTTTCCTAATTTGTATTATATAACTCTAAGGATATATGCTTTCGTACAAATCTCATAAGATTTACATGCCAAAAGACCAAAGGTAGTGATGGATGTCTTCCACTTTCCATTTTGTTAGTTTTAGAAAATGCAGCAACAACTTTTCACTCCACTTCTCACCACTTCCAGATAATTTTTAGGCTGCTTATGAATGTAGGATTGTCATCAAGTTAGCACAGAATATTATTGTCCCAAATTCCTGATGTGAGTTTATCTTCTGACTTCAGCCTTTGAGTAGCTAGAACCTGAGGCACACGCACTACTCCAAACAATGTGTTATTTACAAAATGCTGAAATGTTTTGGGGGCCAGGGGGTCATCATGATGGTTTTGATAATGGCTTCATAAACTCTGTAACTATGCTGCATACCCACAACTCCACAGTGTCAAGGTCAGACACTGAGTCAATGTGGCAATTCACTGGCTCTCAAGTTCCTCCAAGTTAAGCAAATAATTAGTGCCTTACAAAGTGATGCAGCTAGCAACAACCCCTCTCCCCTCAAAAAAGAGATTCATTTTGTGCCACTAAGTTTTATTTAAAGACCATGCAATCGCATCCCAGCTGGCTTCATTGAAGCAACAACGTGGGCAATCAGTGGCACCAACTGCAATGCTATCGTTTCTATAAACAGTAATGAGTGGAGAGGGTAGGATGGTACTAGAAGCTTATGTACAAACAAGAAAAATCATTTCAGCAAGAGAGATTGTCTTGACAGATTCATAGTCTCTTTCTGATTGGTATCCTAGAAGATTCAAATGCCCTGTATTTAATGGCATTAGACAAAATATTCAGATGTGATATTTGCAACATAGTGCAATGAAAATAATGGCATAAAGATAGCAAGTGCATACATTAAATTGAACAAAGCAAAAGATTTCCATTGTTTGAAGATTTTCCACAGAAATGGAGAGAACAAATCCATGAGCACTCTCTGAATATCTTTTTGTAACTCTGGCACCACAAAATAGAACTTGCACCCTTATAAGAAGCTGATGTATTATACCTGGCTGTGAATAAATGGACATGTGGAAGGAGAGGTAGAGAAGAGGTATAATATAGATAAGTAGGCAGGATATCTAAATATGGGCAGTGCTAAGTAGGCTTCAAATGAGTAGTAGGGCAATTTTGTAAAAGAATTGCTTTTTTTATATCTTCATCTTATTTTCATTCAAACACACTCTTCCAGTAAAATGTACAGAGATATTACTCCCATCCTGTACAGCTCTCATCTGCCATACCTCAACACTTACTTCCAAACTCATAGATGCTTTTCATGCTCAGGGAAATTA
>CM053409.1:53766186-53859841 GCA_028644305.1 Xerus rutilus
GAAGAATGTAATCTGCTTATAATTTTGTGCAAAGTTAGAAAAATTATGATTGAAACAATTTTTTTCTATTTGCCTCAACAAATGTTTTCAGTGAATAGTGTGTACAGCTTCTGATAATTTGTTTTTTTTCTGTTATGTTTGCCAACATGTATTAAAATGCAACTTTTGGGAAAAAAATAAAATAATAAAAAAAAAAAAAGAAATTAAAAGGAATCCTAAGGTGAGTTCATTACTCCTTCCTTCAAGTGATTCTTACCATCAAACATTAAATCAGGTCCAGGTTTGTTGAGCTGCACAATCTGAGGCTGCTGAATTCTTCACTTTGGGAATGTATCTTATCTTGCCTTGTATTAAACCTTTAACTTGTAAGTTTATATGTCCTTTCAGGGTCTCTATTGCTTAAAACAGAATCTAGCATGTAATCAGTCCCCAAGGATTATCTGCTGAACAGAAACAGAAACTCCTGCCACCAGAATGCATTGCTGTAATCCTATACCCTTGACAGGAGAAAGGCAAAAGGAAGGGAGGACTGCCCTTTAGGGAGGGTCAGTTGGCATACAGCAGGTACGCTGGGCTTTGGGAAAAATCTAGCTTCCTTTCTGCTATATTAATGCAGAAGAGGGCAAGTTCATTGCTGATCCATGACCCAGACGGTAGCACAGAGCCCAATCCCTTTACCATGAAGGACTGCCCTGATTTTCTTTCCAATGCATAAGTTTGGAGAAGAAAAGGAGTGTTTGCTTGGATTTTTCTTTGCTTGGAAAAAACTGCAGTAGTGATGAGAAGTACCATATTGTCACTGCTTTTCAGGCACCATAAATAATACTTCCTTTCCCAGATATAATTGGGGGCATCCAAAGGTAATTTGCACATTTCAGGGCGAGTAGAGGAGTAACTGAGTCCTTAAGAGCCTTACAATTAAATCACGACTATGAGAGAATAATCACAAAGTATGTGGAAAACGTTAGTGGAGATTCATTTCATCTTTGGTAAAGAGGAAAGTATCATCTGAAGAACAATGCAAACTAAGGACACATAATAAATTACTAGAAGGGCGAGAACAAAATTTCATTCTTTCTATGCTAAATTAATTATTAAAAGATATGAGCAGGGGCTG
Organism: Xerus rutilus; assembly: GCA_028644305.1. NCBI lineage: Eukaryota > Metazoa > Chordata > Mammalia > Rodentia > Sciuridae > Xerus > Xerus rutilus. Next base: position 53,767,304 of record CM053409.1, read on the forward strand.
AGGTTGTGGCTCAGAGGCAGAGTACTTGCCTCGCACATGTGAAGTTTGATCCTCAGCACCACATAAAAATAAATAAACAAAATAAAGACACTGTGTCCATGTGTAACTAAAAAAATATTTTTTTAAAAAAAGATATGAGCAAAACCAATACACCTATTCATTGTATAACCAGACAATATCATAAAGGAGTCAAAATGTTTTGAGTGGAAATAATCATAAATGTAATTCAATAACACTTCATTAATGTTAACATTTTATCATTTTAAACAGCACAGCCTTATAGAAATCAGAATAGGCTAGATACCAAACTACTTTAAAAATAGAAGTTCCTTACAAAAAGACAGTTTAACTGCTCATCTGTACTAAGTGTCCATCATGTGGTGGAGCTCTCTGCATTACAGACATCCAGGAACACAGGCTAATGGAGTAACCACCACCTTGAACTTGAGCAGCAGCAGCAAAGAGCTTGAGGTGAACTATGCTCTGGGCTATTAAAGCTTCCACAGGGAAGCATGTCACTTCTGCTCACATTTCACTTACCAAAGCAAATCATGCAGCCACATCTAACTTCAAGGAAACGGGATAATGCTGTCTACTATGTGCCCAAAAGGAGAACCTAAAATACTGGCTGAAAAGTGTTAAATGAGAACTCTATAGTGAGGAAGTGAACAGTCTGGTTTTTAAAATGGTCAGAAGACACATCGCCAAAGAAAATACACAGATGGCAAGCCAGAATATAAAAAGACGTTCAACATGATATGCTGCTAAGGAATCACAAATTAAAACAATGTGATACCACCACATATCTATTAGAATAACTACAATCCAAGACACTCACAACACCAAATTCTGGCAAGGATGTGGGGCACAAAAACCTTACATTCATTGCTGGTAGGAAAGCAAAATGTTACTGCCACTTTGAAAGACAGTTTCACAGTTTCTTACAAAACTAAACATGCTTTTATTGTATAATTTAACAATTATGCCCTGGATATTGACCTAATAGTTCAAAATTAATATTCATACAAAATCATGCAGAGTGATGTTTATAGTAACTTCATAATTTCCCAAACTGGAAACAACCAAGATTTCCTTTAGTAGGTGAATGATAAATAAGTTGCAGTATATCCAGACAATGAAATATTATTCAATGCTAGAAATGAACTATCAAGTTGTGAAGAGATATGGATGGAACTTAAATGCATATTATCAAGTTAAAGAGGTCATTATAAAAAAGACTAAGCACCTTATTATTCCTACTATATGATGATCTATAAGAGTCAAAACTATGAAAACAAAAAAATTAATGTTTTTTAGGGGTTGGGGAGAGAGAGGAATGAATATGTAGAATACAGAGGATTTACAGGACAATGAAAAGATCCTATATGATACTGTAATGGTCAATACATGACATTATGTATTTGTCCAAATCCATAGAGTTCACCAACAGTAAATGCTAATATAAACTATAGACTTTGGGTAATAAAGATGTGTCAAGGTAGGTTAATTTCAACAAATGTACTACTTTGATGAAGGATAATGACTGCTAAAGAGATACCAGGTTTATGGATTATCTCTGTACCTTCCTCTAAATTTTGCTAAACTAAAAAGATTAAGTCTATGTAGAAGTTCTAGTGATTATTATATCTATACATAGCAACAAAGTGCTTTTTAAAACTATTATAAAACAAAATAATGCTAATTTCTTGAATTTTCTGACATTCACATTGAAAATCTCATTTAAACAGCAAAAAAAAAATCTTGAAAATAAAATCCATACAAAAGTTATGGAAATTTTGCATATTAAATAACTCATTCATTGTAGTTATTGAAATATCATTGAAATAGTGAAGAATTGTAAGCTAATGACATAAAATCCAGCTCAAAAAATCTACAATAAAGATAATTACTATGAACAAATCAACAATAATCCTTCAATAACATTTTCTAAGACTAGATAACTGAAGACAGTTCCATACAAAAATCAATCATGTTTAAAAATTAAAACAATGTAAACAACTGAATACATGTCTTTCAAAGGTGGTCCTTTGTTGGGGGTACCAGAGATTGAACTCTGGGGAACTCGGCCATCGGGCCACAGCCCAGCCCTATTTTGTATTTTAATTAGAGTCAGGGTCTCACTGAGTTGCTTAGTGCCTCTCTTTTGCTGAGTCTGGCTTTGAACTTGTGACTCTTCTGCCTCAGCATCCAAAGCTACTGGGATTGCAGCCCTGTGCCACCATGCCTGATGTAATTTGTTCTTTGATTTGATAGATTTATGAAGATTGAATTTGAATCTAAAACTGTCATCAATTAATAAATTAATAAATCTTTTTGCCTAAATTTTAGAAGGCATCTGTTAACTCCATCTTTGAAGAAAATTCAAAGAGATTAAAAAGTGGTATGGATAATTATAGATAAAGGTAGAGTGAAGCTTTAAACAATTGTTTCATGCTCATAATATCCTGTCTTGGAAAAAAAGCTTACACACACAACAACTACTTTGTAAGCAAATATGCTTTCTTAAATCATTTCACAGTCCTATTGAATACTCAGCGCCTACACCCCTAACATATGCAAGTGTCTGATGTAACTTGGCTGTACATTGGCAGTTTTCATCTGGACACCCATGCTACACTTGAAAACAGTAATGTGCCTGCATTTTTGTTATGTGTTTTCTATAGAATTAGTTTATATGTTATTTCTGCCCAGAGTTTTTTAAATTCCACATCCAGGAAACACTGTGATTGTTTAGTTCTATCTGATAGACTTCTAAGAATCCTTCATGCAGCCAGGCAGAGAAGCCCCTACCTGAGTATTGCAGAGGAGTCACAACTATACACAGAAGAGAGGTGATTTTTCTCAAAAAACTTAAAAGTGATACCAAAAGCAAGGAAACACATACACATGCGTACACACACACACACACACACACACATGCTTATGCTACTACTGTTACAGGAACCTACTATCAAAAGTGCTGCCCTCTTCTTTGAGGTAAAGAACTAACAGCTTTCTCAGGAACCTTGTTGTTAGGTCAGGAAAACTCTCTTCTACAACATATGCATGGCCTCTGTGCAAAGTGATCAGAAATCTGCAAACTTAACCTCTTCTTTTTGTTTTTTTTTTTTTTTTTTTTGGTACTGGGGATTGAACTCAGGGGCACTCAACCACTGAGCCACATCCTCAACCCTATTTTGTGTTTTATGTAGAGACAGGGTCTCACTGAGTTGCTTAGTGCCTCGCCGTTGCTGAGGCTGGCTTTGAACTCGCGATTCTCCTGTCTCAGCCTCCCTAAGTGCTGGGATTACAAGCGTGAGCCACCGCGCCTGGCTCCTAAACTTAACCTCTTCTTCCCCCTTGACTTCATCTTAAAAGTAATGGAAGCAGGCAAGAAAGCTATTGTTTTAACCACTGCTCTTCTGTGACCCTGTTTCTTTTTAAAAATCCCCCCTCTAGAGAAAAATGAACAGGCTTTACTCCCCCTTCGAATGAGAAACTTACTATTTTATCAGGTTAATAAATGCCACATGCCCTGAGCAGGACAGTTTAGAATTTTAACGTCTAATATGTCTTTTAATGGATGAGTTCTACATGATTTTAAAAAATTATTTCATTTGGAAAAATGAAAAACAAAAGAAAAAAGTGATCATGATAGGTTAGAATTTAGTCTTACACAATCAACTTAACCTTGTTTGAGAGTGTTTTCTGTTTGATATCACATATTATCTTCATCCTACTAAAAGACAAAGGATGTATGAACTAATAAAATAAATAGACTAGACAAGTCATTAATGTTTTATAATTCAGAGGATGGACAGAAAGAATAAAATACTTAAATTATACTAAAAAGCTTAAAAGTAATGATTTGTTTGTATTTTCTTAGTTCCATTTATTTGATAAAATCTAAAAAAATTAAGATTTTTACAGTTCCAAAACTTCAGCCTCTGTTAGTAGCATGCCTAAACTTATTTTTAAAAATTATATCACTTCCTTCCTGTAGCCCTCACTTACCTTAACTATAAAATAATGGGGAAGAATTTGCTGTTATGAAACTCTGTTACTACATGCTGATATTGTTCAAAATATACTGTATTCCTTTCAGTTTTAAAAGTTAAAATAATTCAGTTTGGCTCTATTTTTATAAATTGCTCCATGGAAAATTTCTGATGTCTTTATTCCAATCTGTGCGTGAACCCGAGGCATACCAATGTTACATGAAGAATTGCTGTGAGGTCTGGTCAGTGGCACAAGCCACATTAAAGAAATCAACTTAAAATAGAACACAATAATGATAATATCTAAAATATGATAAGCATGTTGTGCATGGTAAGCTTAAAGTCCTTAGCACAGTGCCTGGCATACATTGAGAGCCTGATTAAATTTTTAGCTATTTTTGATTCATTAAATCTTTATACCATATGAGCTAGGTACTATCCTCATCATAATCTATATTTATACATAAACTGAGAAACAGCAAAGTCATATTAGTTATACACAATCATAAGCTAAAAATAACCACAATTCAAGCAAAGGTCGTATAATTCCAGAAACAATTTCTCAGTAAATAACTACATATTACCTGTCTGTGGAAAGGGTAAGAAGGAATCCTCATCTCCTCTAACTGAGGATTTATCATTTCACAAGAATTCCTCTAGAGAGATAATTCCCCAAAACAAAATGTATACCCCACTGAGTAAACATACATGTCCAAATAAAGCACAACAGTTTTCACTGAATCACATGTTAAATCCAAGGCAAAGTCTGATACAGGAACCTGGGGAGAGCTATCATTATTTGCACTTTTTTTTTTCAGATTAAATTGAGTTTCAAAGATCTGTGGTGACTCACTAAGACTGCCTTGTAACTAGATATCTCCACTCTTAAGTCCCAGGCCTGCTACAACCTATGCTGTCCCGTCATAGAAGTCACACTTTCTATTTGGATTTATTACTATTTAGGAAACTAACCCTGTATATTAATTGAACATCTTACCTAATTTTACACAAGGAAGTGCCTGATCTTTATTACACACCATATACACTTAAATTTTTTTCACATCTTAGAAACATGTGTACAAGTTATAATCTATTCACACTTTAATGTAAATCAAGAAAAATGAGACAATATTAACATACATCTCTGCTGGCTCTCTGCATATGTATTATCAAAATTTAACACTTCAACATAAAGCTTCTTACTTTAAAATGTAAGTGGTATGATATCTTTTAGCCCTTACAAATATGGTGGTAAAACAAAAAGAATGTCTAAATCTTCTTCTGAATTACATAGAATTAAGAACGTGAGATCTTATTGCTAATTTCATTTCAAAAGTGTGTTCTCAACTATCACAGAGTTAAATTATCCTTTAAAATAGTTTTAGTTTTCATTCTGACAAGCGAGTAACCAGAAAGTCAAAGTTTTTGAAAGGATGAATGAAACCTACATGTATTCTAATCTTTCCAAATATAATTTTCATAGCACCATAACAGAATGAAAATAGGAACCATTACCAAATGAATCAGATGTCCAAAAATAACATGAAGTTTCAAACACAAAATCCATTATAATGCATTTGAATTTTTGAATGTTAAAGTTATTTGAGATTTGTGAACCAAAAATATATATCCTTTTAGAAAGAGAGACTTGTTCAGACATAATAGTATGCTTTCCGCTTCCTTCGCACTCCACCCCCATTTTGAAAAAGAAAATTAAAAAATTTAAAAAACCATAATGAATTAACACTTCAAAATTAATACATGACTGTTTTGAAGTGAATTTACAGCTTTAAGAAAATAGATAATAGAAAAATGCTGTGAAACAACACTACCATTTTGCAAGGTTTCTGCAGAAAAGAATCACTTATTTGGCTTTAGTTCGGAGCTTTTTAAATTAAATTTTTAAATGACTTTTCTCGATATCACAGGTCATTCAAGGATCTCATTTTGTTTCTTCTCCCACCTGAGCCATTCCTGAGGGACCCTGTTGGTTAAGCACGGGGCTGAGACTCTCCTGCTTCAGCACCAAGGACAGAAACAGCTTGATTTCCAGAGAAAAGTACCCTAACCGACCATCAGAAGTCTGCTTTTCAGACAAAGAAAGAAGAAAAGAAAAGATACCTGCCTCTCCAGCCACCTGTTTTCAAGTCCCCTCTCCTGTCTAACGCACCGGCAACTTCTTGGAGGAAGCACTGAACAACGCCAAGTCTCAAGCCGCCCTCGCAAATCACAAGGAGGAAGCCGCGCGAAGTGTGAAAGCAGGTCACTCAAGCACCCCTCAGAAAGGTACCCGCGGGTTCCAGTCCAGGCGCTGGGCGACAGCTAGCGCGTTCTATAAAGCGCCGATGACTTCAGAGATGTTAAAGACACACACACACACACACACACACACACACACACACACACACACGCAGGCAGCGGGGCCACTACCTCGCCCCTGCAAGGAAACGCCCTCCCTCCATCACTTACCGCGCTGAGCGAAGGAGGGAGGAAGGCGGAGGAGGATAGGGGTGTTGGCAGTGTTTTAGGGCTGGGGAAAGAACGTTTGCTCACCACTTGGGCTGTTGCTGGACCTCAGGCTCCTTCCACAGAGACACTGCAGCATATGCACTCCTTTCCTCAGAGAAAGCTCAAGAATCTTCATGGAGAAGCGCGTGTGTGGGGTTCGCCAACTCCCCGCCCACCTCCGCTAATTGTCCAACCAAAAAGCGGCCTCTCTTCGGAAGCCGGGTCCCGAGTCCATGGCGCGCGAGTCGCAGGTGCAGGGTGTCTTGCACATGAGTCGGGAGGGAGCCCCGGCGCTAGGAAGGAGCGCGGCGGGCGCTGCGGCCGGAGCAGGAGAGGAGGAGGAAGTGCTGCTCCTCCCGGGCCAGCCCTCCTGGGAGCCAGAGGCGCTGCCACACCTTAGTGGATTGAACGTGATACTGTGGGACTTTCCGAAAGAGGCGGTTCAACTGCAGGAGGCTGGGGGGAGCCTGAGGGGGCAGGTTCGGCGGAGGACGTCTCCAGGGATGGGTGCCTCCTTTTAGATGCCGGCGCCAAGAGGGGCAAGGACCAGGTCCTGTACTGGTCCCGACCTTGCGGACTCAGGCTTGGGGCACCCTTTCGGCTCCTGCTCTCAGTCCCGGACCGTGACCCCGGGCGCAGGCTTGCGCCAGCCTCCCGCTATCCGCGGCGCGGGTTGTGTGCAGAGGGGTTCGGCGGGGTCGCGGCTGCTCGGCGGGCAAGCTTGGAGGCAGGGCTCCCGCGGGCCTCTGGTGGAACCAGCGCGGCTCCGGCGTGGGAATCCGGCGGAAGGGAAGCGCCCGCAGGAAGAGCTGGACCCTGGAGGCTGCGGATCGTCAGAAGGACTCCAGGGAACTGGGGATTGGTGGCGGGGAGCTGGCTTGCGCTATAAAGAAAGCTCTTGGGTGAGGGCAATAAGAAAGAAAGTGTGCCTAGGCATGGGCGGAGCGCTGATGGGGGCGTCTGGACCTCTGGGGGTTTTTTGTTTTTTGTTTTCATGGGTCTGTGTGACCTTGGGTAAGCCACTTAGCTCCCAGGGCCTCTCCCTAAATCTGGGCTGAGAAGAGGGTGCGAAACGAGGCTTCGCAGCTTCCTCATAGTTTGGTGTCTTCCAGTCTCTGGAAAAGCTTAGTATATAGGTGCAGTGGGACTTGGGACGTGAAGGAACGCCAGAGTTAGTGAAAGAGGCAGTTGAGGCGGGAAATCTGAAAACAATTGCGCTTCACTTTGGCTTGAGCGTTGTGATAGGCTCCGCCTCTTACGACCGGCCCAAATAGACAAGAAGTTTCTCCATGACCAAGAAGCTTCTCCGTGAGTTTAAGAGTCTTGATATTTCCCACAACAGCCTCGTCCCGCAACCGAATTCCCAGAGTCCATTAGTGCCTTTTTGGAAGTGAGATGACCGAAGTGTCCGAAGCATGCTGGCATGTGACAGGATGCCACCCTATGTAAAACCTCAGTGCAAAAAGGCAATACGCGGTTAAGAGCACAGACGCTGGAGATAAGCAATTTAAATTCAAACTCCTACTAGCTGTGTGATCTTGAAGAAATTAACTTCTCTATGCCTGAGGGTTTTTTAAAAAATCTTTAAAAAGTGTTAATGATAGCATCTATCTCATACACCCCCTTTGAGGGTTAAAAAAATCTTGTTACAAATAAGTGCTATAATAGTGTTATCAATTTTTATTATTTAGCCCCCTGCAGTAGGATTTTGGATCACTTTCACTTTCCAGTGAATGCCAGTATCCATACCTATATCTGAATTTCTATTTGAACAATCCAGGTGATAAAGAATTCAGCAGCTCCCCAGGTAATTCATTGCACAAAGCCCGTTATAAGGTTTACCCTGACATTGAGCCAAAACCTGACTTCATCTTTCCTCCCATGGTCTCAAGGCTATCACTAACTGCTAGGGAGTTCTTTCCTACAAGGGAGTAAAAATGGCTATGCCTTTTTCCAACCCTATAGGTTAACCCTTCACAGTTCCTCTGATGTTTTCTACAAGTTGAAGTAATCATTGAATTTGCCTGAAAAAAGTTTCTTCTTTTTTCCTTTCAAAGGTGGTAGGAAAACCAGAACATGTGGAACATCCCCCCAAGCCGTAGGCACCACCATCCCCTTATCCCCTGTCAGAACTGAGCTCTAGGTAGGGCCGTTGTGGGTGATTCTAAGACTCAGGAAGCCATGTTCAGGTCTCTCTTCCAACCCCTTCTTAGTCCAACCATTCAGTGGGATCTCCAGGCTTCTGTGAGCTTCATGGCCGCTGAAAATCTTGCTAAAGCCTGGCACTTTCATCACTGAGGAAGTGCTGAGGCCCCAGGGCAACTCAGCCGTGGCCTTCAGCTTTCCAGTCTCTACGGGAATTAGTGAGAAACTAGGCTCATCTGGGATTCTACCCAAAGAAATTCCCCAAAGAGGGAGAGAAAATTAGTAAAAGGAAAACATCTAAAAATAGTTCTTTGTGCTGCAGCAGAAGACAGGGAGTCTTCTGTAAAGCTCCCCTGCTCTGGAACCCAGTACCTTCAGCTCTTGCTTTACTTAGAGAAAAGGCTATTCCTTAAAAGGTAGCAAATGAATAGGACCTGGCCTTGGTTCCCTCAATGGAACTTGACCAGAGTGAGCAGGTCCATTTTAAAGCACACATGACCTCCTGATTATTAATTTTCATATTTATGATGAGCATTTCTGTCTACCTGGCAAAGCTGTTGCAAGAATTCAATGAGGTGAAACACATGAAAGTGCTTTGAATATTCTAATTATCTTTGCAAGATACATGGTTATTACCACCTTCCCTGGGTTTCAGGTACTGGACTATTAAGGTATAACCCAGTGGCTCTTCTACTTGATTATACAGTTTATGTAATGGATCTTCTCATTTCTCTCAGAAGACAGGGCAGGGAAATCAATTCAGTCATAATTAATATTGAAATAGCCTACTGTCTTGTCTAAACCACTGTTACAGTGATTCTTATGACTAGGTATATTCATCTCAGAGAAAATCCATTATCACAATCTTGAAAAAGAAATTGAGAGATTACATTTGCAGGTTTTTTGTTGTTATTGAATTCTCAGATGAGGTCAGCTTAAACTAAAGATAGCATGTCACATGTGAAGGCAAAATATTTGCTTATTGTGCATTATGAACCTATGAACAAAGTGGGCGCAAAAGGAACATTATCACTGGATATTTGTTACTTAGACTTAATTGAAAAAAGATTCCTTACACCTATCAGGACTTCAATGTATATTCTGTAAAAAGTAACTCCTCGTGTGACTATCATCTATCTCTACAATTAGGCATATAGAGCTCAGTCTTTCTAAAGTAACTTGAGCAGGACTTCAGAATAATTCATTTATATATGTACTATAATATCCCAATGCAAGATGATACAAAACAAATGTAAATTAGAGTAGGCAGGGATATAAAGATGGAAGGAAAGTGGCAGATTTTAATGTGAGCAAAATCTTTCAGATTTCTGCTTTCTGTATATTATTCCCTAAGTCAAAATCCAACTTTACGGACATTAATATATTTTCATATTAATTTTAAAGTATATTATTGTATTAACTAAATTTTAAACTATATTATCTGTCTCTAATTGACATTTTTAATTAACCATTCTTTCTTTCTCTAATTGACTTAGATACCTTAGACCAATCCTAGCCAACAACTCATCAGTGTGGTTTTAAAATGAAATAATTTAGCACTATTTCAGAAGAGTTGAAAAGTACATAGGGATGGATAAACCTGTTTAAATTTCTAGCACCTAAATTTTTTAAAGAATTATATATTTGGTAGTAATCAACAATTGTGTGAAGTTTTTTAGATTTTTAAACGTGGCTGATCTAAGATATTTTCTGTTCATAGTAAACCTAGGAATCTGTTGACTCTTGGCATCCTCTATGCAACTCATTAGTGCACTTATCTGCTTGGAAGCCTACATTGAATTGGTAATGACCTATCCAGAATTTTGCCTGATCCCAGAACTTTAATGATTATGTTAATGAAAAAAATGTGTATTGAATACACCAAAGAAGCAAAACAACATAAGATAAAATATTAAAATCAGTATATCATCTACCATAGTATATTTTTTCTGTCACATATATAACCTACTGACTCTGCAAGGGTACAAACCATGCCTGTACCTCATGTCTTAGAAAAACCTTCAAAGACTATTTTGATAAACAATACTAATCTCTTTAGATAATTTGACAAAAACAGTCACCAGTAGCTAGATTAACTTTATTAGTGACATATAGCTCAAATAACTTTTAACTCTTTCTCAAAAAGCAAACATAAATTATAGTAGTTTGTTTTGTTGTACTGAGAATTCATCTCAGGGCCTTAGTAATATACTAGGCAAATGCTTTACCCTGAACTACATCCCCAGCCCACATAGGAAAGTTTTTATAGTTTATCTTCTTCCTAGCGAGACATGGGTGGTGCACACTTTGTTTTTAAGTAAGTTTCAACTTACAGAAAAGCAACAAAATAAAAAGAGTCCACATATACTCTTAACAACTTCTAATGTTAACCATTTAAGTAATCAGTGTACAAATATCAAACCCAGAGCATTTACACTAGTACCTAGTGATGAAACTACAGATTTCTTTCAGTTTTCACTGGTATCCCCCCTTAATGTTGGTTTTCTGTTTCAAGATTCAACCAGGACCCTCACTGCACTTAGTTTTCATATCTCTTTCATCTCCTTCAAAGTGTTCTGGTCCCTCAGTCTCCTCTTGTCTTTCTGGAACTGACCTTTCTAATTAATATCAGTCAAATATTTATGGAATGACTTTTGATTTTCTAATTATTAGTCAAAGTTTACTTATTTGGGAAAGAATGTCAAAGAAGTGATGTGTTGTCCTCTCATTTTCACAGGATTGCATATTGTCCACAAGTGATACTAACCTTTATCAGTTGGTTAAGGTAGTCTCTGCTAGGTTTCTATATTGTGAAGTTATATTTTAAATTTATAATTGAAAAATATATTGCACACATGGACAGATATTTTCATTAGTTTTAGTTGTGGCCTTAGTTTTTTTCAATATCATGCTGTTATAAATAAATAACCTGCAATAAATAACCTCATATGCAGTATTTTCATATTGTTTTAGATGTGTCCTCAGGGTACATTGCTAGAAATGGGAATGCTGGTTCAAAAATAAGTGTATAGATAGCTTTACTAGGTATTGTTGAATTTCCCTCCAGAAGGATCTACAAATTGGGATTCTGAGCAGAAATACATGAGAGTGCCTATTTTCCCATAAGTATCACCAATATAATTTATTGTTCTACTTTTTGTTTTTCCATTTGATTATAATATTGTCTCAACTTGCATGTCTTTAATTATGAGTGAGTTTGAACACTAAAATATTTACCTGAGAACTTATTTGGGAAGACAAATATCTGTTCATGTCATTTGTATGTTTTTACATCAGAACAAACATATTTGTTTCTCAACTCCACTTGTAAAAGACCAGTGCTTCCTACCAAGGAAAGCATTGTAGTTAGATTAGATTAGATGAGATGCATTTTTTTTTAATTTAAAACAGGTGTTCAAAACAGATCCACTGTTACCAGGAAAAGCTTGTAGGTTTTCAAGTTAACTTTTAACCTATCCATTCTCCTGTATTACAAATATTTAGAAACTATAACTGACTCTGTCCTAAAAAGCTAAAGAAGAGAGATTTGTAAACCATAATAAGCAAAACAAAGTTTTCCATTACAGACAGCACTTCAGAGTTCAATGAAGTTACAAAAATGGGAATGCTTTAGTCTATTTATTGAGAGTGAGGAGTAAGCAGTGAGAAAGAACTTCATGTAGGTGAGGAAACTTGAGCTGAATTGAAGGAGATGCCCTGCATTTAAATATAGAATTCCTAGTGCTCAATCAATGCTACCATGTTCTTTTCTAGCCACTGTTAATAGGTAGTTCCTCCTCTGAAGAACAAACTCTGCCTCTGAACAGAACAGGGCCTGGAATTCAGACTCAGGTTTACCTCCATCCCTGCCCTATGACTCACCATATTACCATTAGCTACAAAGCAGTAAGTTTCACCTACCATAGTATATCTGACCTAATAGACTAAAAAATAAATAAATAAAATGAGCAATGAATAACAACTTTTACAGTTGTTGTCTGATAAAACCTACATTAATGAATAAGGCTCCTCTTCTTATTCTCCCACTCCTTCTCCCACTCTTGAAATATATAATACTTCCAGTATTTGCTGCAACAGTGAGACTATTTTCCTCTCATCTAACAGCACTTCACCAAGTTGTTTTGAATAAATGCAGAGCTTGCCATTTACAAGAACTTTAAAAATGAGCTGAGTCAATGGAATGATAGGGTTTGGTATCATGACCACAGCCAAATATGAATTTTTTTGCAGTGACAGAGCAGCAAGGGCTATATTCACAGCATAAAATGGACCACTGTTACATTTCCCCACTGTCAATTTCTACATCCTATTTCTATGGAAAAATGGGTGATGACATCTCCGAGTTGCTTCCTGCTAAAAGGAGGCAAAGTTTGGGGAAGTAACCCAAAGTCCTTGTTCTGTATCAGGTGGGGCATGGACAGTTAAGGGTATTCAGCATTAGAGCAGTGGAGTGTTTCACAGTGACAGATGAAAGTGGCTGGACAAGGCATACATAGGGCAGGGATCATGCTAAGATAATAATCAACAAGACAGCAAAGCATAACTTTTTTGTAAACAATCAGCCAGTCTGAAAACCATGAAGACAGTAACTCATAATCATATCAGCAAAAAACATATCAAGTTTATCAATGTAGGAAGTTAGGAGGATTTGTAGGTCTATGAGATCAGGCTCAAATTAACTCAGGACAAACTTGTGACTCTACAGTCCTCTGTGATCATTATTAGACACTCCCACAAAAGAACCCTTTCTTTATATCTTCCAGTTTTACTTACTTTGATAGGGCTGACACATCTTAAGTTACATTTAAAAAAATTGTTTTTCCTTTTAAATGTCCACCTAGGAGTGGGATTAGGCTATACTCTCTTGCCAGGTGTTTAAGACCAAGTTGGTCAAAACTGACTTTATGAATTGTTTATTGTGAGAAAGATGAAGTCAATCAATCCAAAATAATTGATGCCTATGAATTTCAAGGAAAAAACATTTGAACATCCAAATTCATTCTGAAAATAAAGGAACAGTTCCAAATATATGTATTCAGCCCTCTCCCCTATCACTTGAATATTTCTCTGACCCTAGACCCTCACATATTCTTTAAGACCTACCATGGAAGCCACAACGATCTTCCTGGGACACTCTCTGATGTCTCCCCACCTCTATACAAATGAATCATAATTTCCTCTAAACTCCCATAGTTCACTAGATTTCCTCCATCACAGGATTTATTTTATTCTGCCTACCACATATATCTTCCCCCAAGAAGTCATGAGCCCTTTTTCATACAAATTTTGATATTGTGTACTTATCTGTCTTTTTTGTAAATTTTAGTCCTAGGCACATAATAAATAATTTACTTATTAAATACTAAATATTGATGAGATGAATTAAATATGGGCCACTTTGTGGATTTTCATTTTGGGGAAAATATTTGCAACTCTAAACTAAATTTAAAATTTTCATTTTGGGGAAAATATTTGCAACTCTATACTAAATTCACAAAGAATTTTGAGTGAGCATGTGAGTTACATAGGAGATATAATTCAACTTTGAACATGCAAAAGGAAATCAGATTCACTTATAATAAGAGAGATATAAATGATATACACAATGACATATCATTTCTCAATTATTCAGATTCCAAGGATAAAATTATTTGATGACTTAGTTGACTAGAGAGAATGTAAAGGAAATGGAAACTTGTATATTCTTGGTAAGAATAAACACTGATACCTTTATGGGTGGCAGTTTTTCTCTATCTCTTTCATAATTTAAAATGCCACTTCTCTCCTTAGGCAATTCTTTTTTTTTTTTTTTTTTTTTTTTTTTTTGGTACCGGGGATTGAACTCAGGGGCACTTGACCACTGAGCCACATCCTCAGCCCTATTTTGTGTTTTATGTAGAGACAGGGGCTCACTGAGTTGCTTAGCGCCTTGCTGTTGCTGAGGCTGGCTTTGAACTCATGATTCTCCCGTCTGCCAAAGTGCTGGGATTACAGGAGTGGCCACCACGCCCGGCTTCTCCTTAGCAATTCTTTTTCTTAGATATTAACTTCCAGTATGGTTGGAATATATTAGTATGCCACAATTTGTGTAACAAAGAAAAAAAAAGACTGCATACTTTTATTTTTGTAAACTCATGGACTCTGTGAAAGCTCACACAAGAAACTAGCATCAGGTATCATCCCTGGGAGAAGGGTTAGGGAGCAGAACAGCAGAGAGGAGACTTACTCATGACTGCATACCATTATGTACTTTTAAAACTTTGTACCATGTGTACATATTACCTCTTCAAAATCAAAAACATATTAAACAAAATCACATGGATAAACTTTGCTTTGGCTGAGAAAGATTTTATTACCAAACCTGATTAAAATACAAAATTCCAGAAAGTGAAGGAAATAAACAAGACCTGGAAATATTATGTCTGTTTTTCTAACAGGATTAGTCTTGATGGTCTGAGAGTCAGAAGACTTAAGTGAGAACCATGCCTTCTCAGTGCCTGACAATAAAGTGTTAGTATCTAAAAGAACTCAGTATTGATGAGCCTTATCCTCTACTGTGAAGGGATATGTGAGCAAAAGAAAATTCTGAAGTGCCACAACTCTCATTTTATTTTTAAATTATACAATCATTCTAGTTACCACCTCATGATTGAAATCAGCTGCATTTGATTCTCATGTGTCCTTATGAATTTTCAATAATCTTGAGTATTAAAGATACAAAGACACTAATAAAGACTCCCATCATATCCAATGGCCTCAGTTAATTCCTTTGAGCTCTCACATTATCCAACCTCTTTAAATAAAATTCTTATCAAATGTTATAGTGTGAAGTCCACCTATCAAGTGGATCAAGACATGTGAATATTATTGTAAGCTCAGATGAGGGAGACATTCTGTATGCCCCGGAGGGATGTAGAGCATGGAAAACCATATAGCAATCTGATGACATTTCCAAGGTGTTCTTCCAAAGTGCAGGTAGAAAAGGAAATTTATTTATGGAATAACTTCACTTAGGGTTTTAGGAGATAAAATTTCAATATAGGTCAAACCAGGCTAGACATTTATTATTTAGATCATCCTTGAACAGTAAAGAAGACAAAAAGGGAACAGTGACTTCCCCTGACCTCACATATCTCCTAGAAACAGAGCTGCAGCTCCATGACTCAGGACACGGTTTTTCAGTACAATATTCTTAAAAGACACCATGCTTCTGCCTCTGGTTTTGATAGCATTCCAATCAAACTCATTTGACAATATGTATAGAAATGAATTTAAGATTTTTTCCTTTTTCTGGAAATGTAATTTTCTCTGCAAATTGTCTACTTTCCAAAAGCAAAGGGCAGTCATTCATCTAAAGACAAATAGAAGCCAATAATTACTGCCTTTCCAGTAATCTGTAAGGTTTTTATTAGTGTTGGAATGGAGAATGGAAGAGAGTCTTAGCTTATGTCAGGGGAAAACTCTCATAATGTTGAACTTTATCTGTCATAATATAAGTGGTTGTGGATCCATGGTCAGGGCAGCAGGCAGGGTGAGAGAAAGAGCAACTGGAAACTTTGATTACAGTCATTTTGAATGTTTATGGAAAATGTGGTAATTTGGAGAAAGAAGATTTTATCCCATTTCAAGAGGCTTGTTACACATTCAATTATATTCACAAATATATTTGTGCACAAATCTGTGTGCCTTTGTAGAACAGAGGTTAAGACCAATAGTACAACTTTTATTTACCTGGTAAGAGAGTCTCATGTGTAGCTTTCTTTTTTTCTTTCTTGCTTTCTTTTCTTTCTTTCTTTTCTTTCTTTCTTTCTTTCTTTCTTTCTTTCTTTCTTTCTTTCTTTCTTTCTTTCCTTTCTTCCTTCCTTCCTTCCTTCCTTCTTTCTTTCCTTCTTTCTCTCTCTCTCTCTCTTTCCTTTTTTTGGTACTGAGGATTGAACCCAGAGGTGTTTTACCACTGAGCCATCCCCAGACCTTTTAATTTTATTATTATTTTTAAATTTTGAGGCAGGGTCTCACCAAGTTGTTTAGGGCCTCACTAAATTGCTGAGGGTGGCCTTGAACTTGCAATCCTCTTGCTTCAGTCTTTTGAGTCTGAGGTTACAGATGTGCTCCACCATGCCTGGCTTTCATGTGCAATTTTTGAAGCCTTTTCTTGATTTTCTTTTCCCCTTTTATCCTCCTTCTCTTCCTCCTACTTTTCTTCCCACCCACAAACATTAAAAAAGTAGGAATCTACATGTACTATCTCCACTTTAGCACTTTTTGTTCTTTCCTAAACTTGTTGAATGCTGTCTTTTGCCCACACAATTCCATCTTTTATATAAAACCATCATAAATTAGACTATTCCAGATTGAATGGACACATTTTGTCCTAATGATACAAAAAAATAAACAGTAGTTATATGTTTTAAAATTTCTGATCAGTATTTCATGAAATTATTCCTCCTTACTTCAGAGACACCGCTTCTTTCATTTTATTAACATCATGGTTTTCTCTCTGTCCATCCTCCAAGTGTTAGTATTTTCCAAGGTTCCAACCTCTAATCTTTTCACTCTCTTTACTTTTCTTGGGCACCCTCTTACATGTTAAATTTAATTGACAATTGGTGACTCCAGGATCTGGGTGTGCTGACCAGCTCTCTCCATAAAGTTATCATATATTTCCAGGCTTCCCTAGAAAGCTCCACTTAAATATTCCCCTGGTATGTCCAAACAGCATTTCTACATCTGGACACATCTATTTCCCATAAACTCTGTGAACTCCATATCTTAGTACATGTTCTATCCACTTGGCAAATTCAAAGCCCTTAGACTCTTCTTGTTAATTCATCTCCAACAGTCATAGTATTATAGACAGAGTTTTGTTAACATCTCTAACATCTGTACCTTCATTCTTGTCTTTTTTCACATCCTCACTACTTCTTGCCTACTACAGCATCTTTATAAGGAGCAGTCCAACTGCCTTCAGTTCAGTCTCCACACTACAAAAACAATCAACCCCAAACTCAAATTCCTGAATAACTTTTTCTTCAAAAACTTTTCATTACCATTAAAGATAAAGGTGGCAATTTAAGTTCAATACGTAAGATCTCTGATGATTTTGCTTGCTTTCTTTTATCTCAGTACATGAACTTAACTCCACCTATACCCTTAAGTCATGCTGCTTCATGTTCATGTCTATGCACCTTTGCACACACTATGCTGCTTGCCTGAAATATCCTGCCTTCTTTCTTCCTCCAGTGAATACACATCCATTCTGCAAAATCTGGGTTCAGTGTCACCCCACCCAGAAACCTTCCTCGACTAGGTTATGTCCCCTTCCTTGGCAATATTTTTAAGCATGCAACTTTCACACAGTAATCTCTGATTAGTTTTATTTCTAGCCTTTGGGTCTGATATAGTAATCAAGGAACCAAAGCACTAGTTGGAAATTCAATTAAATACTCATGCAAACTGATGTACAATTGTAACTATAACAGGTGAGAGAAAAGAGAAATGACTGCTTCTGTAGTATCTAAAGAGGTAAGTTTATTAATTGAGCTGGAAGAGTCAGGAAAAGCTGAGGAGCTTTCCACATTATAGATTGTATCTCAGTTAGTTGGGCATACATTTTATATACACTTCCTCAACTCAAATGAGCATGCACGCACACAAACATGCATACACACCTACACACAAACTTTTGTTCTTTCACAGCAAATATGAAGTTTATTCACCACGAAATACCACAATCACCATATTTCCCCATAAAGATACTACTCAAAATATAATAAAAGGTTAATAAGTATCTGCTGAATTGAACTAGAAATTTCACCCAAATTTGCAGAATAGTTACATAATTGTTTCTTTCAAGCTTGAGTTAAGTATACAATCCATAGGAAGATAGAGCAGTATGTATCATGCATTTTTTCCTCAAAAATCAATGACACACCTAGTATATGCTTTCACATATGATCAAAATTAGGGAGATCGTGAAAGGAGCAAAGAGAATCTCAAGTCAGGAGAACATCAGCCTTTGGAACCTTAAACTGACTGGTCTAACAGAATGGCCTGGAAGACTAACAGTCAAAGACTTGGAAGTTTATTTTGAAAGGCCTCATACTTTCAGACTTTGCAATTATTTCCATTTCAAACTTTATCCATTATCAAGTAACGAAAATGGAAAGACTAGAATATCTGTTTTTCATGGTCTCATGTAAGTACACAGTAGATATACAAAGCTCCAGGATAATTCTTGTAGGAGCCAGTATTAAAAAATCATCTTCAGCATCCTGGGCTTGTACAAATATTCCACTGGAATTCAAATGCTATTTTTGTTTTGAGATCTGTGTTTTCTTTTGATCCATTTCCTCTCACTTGGTGGAGCTCAGTGGTTAAAGATTGTGCTTGCAAACTGAACTGGACCTGGGTTTACTTCTCAACTCTGATACTTGCTAGATGACTTCATTTCTCCAAGCTTCAGGTTTTCTTGTTTATGTGATGGAGTGGATATTAATAACTACTTAACAGAATTGCTATCAGAATTAATCAAGATAGAATACATTAATATAATGCCTGCAATATAGAAGGAGGTGCTCAGTAAATAGTAGTAATGATAATAGTGGTGGTGGTGGTATTTCCTTATTGACATTTACAATGTTTAGGAAACTCTCCTATTAATAATCCTTTTCATCTTTGAACATACATTCAACAAAGGCCACATCAATCATGTGTTATTTGAGACTATTTTCATAACTTCTCTCCTACATCTAAAAAATAACTAAAAATCATTTTGTCTGAGGGAAGAATCTAACAAAATTGGATTTTTAGGAGAAAGGTTTTAAAGATTTTTGCTTCATCAAAACTCTATAAGAAATGAATTCTAATGGGTTTGAGGTTTCTTTTGGAGGTTATAAAAATGTTCTGGAATTAGATAATGGTCATGTTTTCCTGGCCTGATGAATATACTAAAACCACTAAACTGTACACTTTAAAAGGGTATTTCTTTTGGTATCTTAATTATATCTCAATTATTTAAAAAAAATCTTTAGGAAAAGTAAGATCTAGCAAGGAGATTTCTGACTACAAAGTTGATTCAAGTAGTAATAGTTTTTCCTTTTTGCTCTTTTCATTCCACCTTTTCTATTAGATATGAGTCTACTCTAAGTCTTAAAGATTATAATCCAGGTTTTCAAACTCTTAGACAACATTGTAGGAAGTGTTTGAGAATTCAGAGCTACATGTTGCCAATTTCAACTACCAGCATTACCAGTTACCAGCCATATGTTCATTTACAAATTTCCTAATGTATTTGAGCTTTATTTCACTCATGCAAAATGAAGCAAATAATCTGCTTGGAGGGTTGTGATGGCAAAAAAAAAATAGAAAAAAGAAAGAAGTAAAGAACAGGAGAAAGAAAGAGACAAAGAAAGGGAGAGAGAGAGAGAAGGAGAGGGAGAGGAGGAGAGGGAGGGAAAAGGGTATACTTAATGAAGAGTTTGGCACTTGTTTCCCTTTTCCCAGTGTCTGCTTAACAAGGGCTAACCCAGTTTTAGAAAATAGATTTTTAAAGTCAGAACTTGGTATGAATTACCCATTAGTCATTTGTACTTTAAATGTATCATTTGTTTAAAGCAAAACAAATTAATTTTTAAAGGTGAATTCTGAAGCTTTAAAGTCATTAACAAACATGTATTCTTATATTTGGAAAGGAAGGGATAGCAAAATAAAATTTAGAGAATCACTCCCCCTCTTCTATTTTCTACCACATTTCTGATGTCATCACTGATACTGGAGCTGAGAAATATAAGTAGCTTTTGCCTAGATGGGGCTATTAGTCTGATGGCAACTTGTTTGGAGAGTGCTTTTATTTTTTCTTTAAATTGAAAATCTTACTTAGTCAACATTAAGCCTACTTTTTGGATTAGTGTGTAGCAAGGTCAGGCTTTTGCCATTTTATTAGTCTTAATAGGTTTAACCATTAAAACACCAATATTGAGGGTGAAAAAACAGTTTGCACTATGTTTATATATGTATATAATATATATTATATATTTGTCATATATTTACTTATATATTTTATATTTTTATATAAATGTAAATTATGTTAATATTTTATATGTATATATTTATTGTGTTTTTATATATTTTATTTATTATTTAAGTATACTTTATGTATTTATCTACACATATACTTATAAAAACATAATTGAAATATGTGCACACACAAAAATAAAACAGGTGATTCCATTGGTGACTGCTGCCTGTGGGAAGCTGCAGAGCAGAGCTGTCAGAGCGCACATCCAGACTCCTGCACCCTGGGCTTCACCTCTGCTCCACCCGTCACTGGCACGATGACTTTGTACAAGTCACTTAACCTCTCTAGGCATCTGTTTCTACTTGTATAAAATGTGAACCATAGTACATCACAGGGCACTTCACCGGACTGATGTCTGTGAAATATGAGGCATGGCACCTAGAGAAGTTTAAAAAACTCACTATGTATCAATATTATCAATTCTTAACCCTCCATTTTGATGTGGTGAACTTTTCTATTATTATTTTAAATGCTTTAAAACCGAAATAAATGCTTGTTTAAATAATGCCACCACATACCATATTTTTCACTGTTATAAGTATTTAAGAGTGTTGTGCTGGGAAGGTCGCTTAGTGGTAGAGGACTTGTCTACCATGCATATGGTTCGGTACTCAAGAACCAACAAAAAAAAAAAAAAAAAGAAAGAAAAGAAAAACAGAATGTCAACTATTCAAATACTCAGAATATAACCACTGAGTACTTCATCAAAAAAAATACTTATTTCATGATCTAATGTAAATGCTTCATCCTTGGACTCTAGTGAGAGCTATAGATTACTTAAAAACATGTTATTACTATTCTCAGTTTTTCTAAAGTCAAATACAAAATTTTTCAGAAAATCCATCAGCCATGAATTGGATAGAACTTTCTGATTCCCTGAAGAGAACTTTGAAGATTGAAATCTTCTAGGAAGTACATTTAGTAATGTCACTAAAGTGGCTACAAAATACTTTTTAAAAAGAATATACTAATTCACAGTTTATATGTGCCTACCTCTGTTTCCAGCTCATCCAAATACCATTTTAAAAAATTAAAATAAAATTTATTTTTATTTCTGGGGTCCCACCACAATTAATACTAGCTTGAGAAAAGTAAGAAACCAGCACACCATGCAGATATTCTAAGAATAAAAAAGTGAGATGGGTCTATTTCTGAAGTCAGCTTTCTATTTTCCAAAGTTATGTTGCCTGTTTTTAAACTCCAACTTTAAAGAATTATTCTGAATAACATTCATACACCACAAAAACAACAACTTTATTTTTTCATCTGATTTTCTTGACCTAATCAGAATTGAATTATCTTGATTTTGCCTTTAGGTATCTTCAGTAAGGGCATGTGATTAAAAATGAAATAAATTACTATTTCTTATATGTTTGTTTGTTTGCTTTTTCTTCCAGAAAGCAATTCTTGCATTTTCAAAGCAAAGTCATTTGGGGACAACAAACTGACCATATTAATATGCTATGACTCTTAGCAAGCTGCAAACACTCTGAAATTGCTTTCTCTAACTCAATTTCCCCACGCACACCTTCACCAGGAACCAAATGGTGGTCATAAATATTTACTTTCAAAGGACGTTTCATTTGCCATCATTATTATATTCAAATGAAAATATCACAGTTTTTATAACTGGGGTAAGAATTTTAAAATAATGTGGCTCAGGAATCCCAATTCATTTTGATAAAATATTTTTGAATAGTTCACTCTCTTCTTCAAAAGCTGATAATGTTTCTTTACAGTCTAAAGTCAAATTTCCAACATCCATAACTTGTCATTCAAAGGTCAGTACAATCTTCATCTAGTTTTTTAGTGGTGGATTCTACAATATGCTCATAGTTACTACTCATGAGTACTTCACACCCACAAGCCATTATTTGAAACAGTTGGGGCTAGGTGTGTTTCTTAATTCACATTAGGGGATGTGATTTTTTTTTAAATATATTTTTATTTTATTTATTTGTTTGTTTGTTTGTTGGTACCAGGGATTGAACCCAGGATGTTTAACCACTGAGCAACATCCCCAGCCTTTTTTATTTTGTAATTTGAGACAGGGCCTCACTAAGTTGCTGAGGTTGGTTTTGAATTTGAGATCCTCCTGCCTCAGCTTCTGAGCAGCTAGGATTACAAGTGTGCACCCTCACACCCAGGGTTCAGGTGATATTTTTAAAAAGTAATACAATAAATTTATAAAGTATTATAAAATCCCTGCATGTGGAGCTGTACATGAAATCAAACACATTGATATTTCTGCAATAATATTCACAAATATTCTCATAAGTGGCATAAATAAAGATTATCTTAATCCTCCTGTCAGTTTGGGTCAGGTTGTGCCACCAAGGAAGTTTTAAAGGGAGAAAATAATTTCCATAGATTCTTGGATTAAGAAAGTACATGTAATAGACTGTAAGGCTGTATTTGCTTCACTTGGACACAGATTTTTGAACTTTGGGGCATTCATTCATTTTCTGTCCTTAGCCAAGAATGTTCTCTGTGTCTCTTCTAGTCTGTTACATCTCTCACTGGCCAGACCAAATGTCAACTTTGTTCTTATACAGCCACAATTCAGAAGCACCCTGCCCTTGTTGCTCAGCATGAGCATATCTCCCTTTCCACTAGAAATTCCTTAAGCTGCAGCTCTGTGCCTGATTTGCTGTTGCATCTGCCACTCCTGGCAGTATCTTTTCCTCCAAATAATCAGTGAGTGGAAGGATTCAAGCCTGCTGAGAACACTAATATTGATCAGACAAATCCAAAGTGTTCTGTTCACCCATCACTCTATTCGTTTTTATAAATGTGGATGTTCACAAGATGACAGGTTTGGGGTGTTTTTAAGCTAGTTTTACTCAGGAGCTATCTTTTCTGGTCAACTATTTATTAGTGATTCTAAGAAAAAGTATAAATAATATTGTTAGTAGCTTCCTTTCAGTTTGATGCTCTGAGTAGACTGAGAGCCTAGGTTAGTGCAGTGCTCAGAAAACATGAGTTAAAAAATTAATGTTCTCATATCATACTTTCTCATATTATATTCTATTTTTTTGAAATTTAACAACAACTTGTATTTTTTGCAGGTGTCGATGTTAGGGTGTTTGATGAATTAGAAACGTGACCTCCTGTTCAGCATTCTTTGCAGTGTCATTTGCAAACAATTAAGAGTCGCTAATGTATTTATATATGAATAAATAATAATAATCATGGATATTACATCAAATAGATGAAGTGAATGGAAGAACTGATTTTTCTAATATTAGGTATCTGGCAACATTTCTCCAATAGAAATACTGCCCTTTTATGTTAAGTTTAACTGGATACAACATGGTTCATTTGAGCTCAGGCCTAATTTTTATCTTATGCTATTTAAAGTACTATCTCTATTTATATAATTTAGTTGACCGTCATATGAAATGATACTCCTGACTCTTTTTGTAAGAAAATCATTATTAGTATATTTTTAAAAACAAACAACAAATTAATAAATACTTCCTGTGAGTAATAACAGAAATAGTGAATTAGGCATGTTTGGCTACAGGGGGGATAAAAAAGAACCCTAAGGGATCCCTAGAAAATAAAAATCCACTATAATAAACCAAATATGAGTTTTCTGTATTTAGCATTATTCTTCACATTAAATCCTTATTCCAATATATAGTATTGAATAACACCTGTCTGCCATCTATCCATTCAATCATCTGACATTCATAAAGGAAAAAATTCAACTTAAAACTCCCTTCTTAGGAAGATGGTGCAATTCAGGGAAAAGAGGTCCTTTTTGTTCAGTAGAGCATCCCGACAGGTTAAGAAATTCATACAGGAGTCAAAGAGAAATTTGTAAATTTTCAAAGGCTGGAAAAAAAAGGCTGGAAAAAAAAAACGGAATTAATCTGCATAACAATGAGAAGAATTTGGAGCTCCTGGGGGCCATCTGAAAGGGACAGTTAGAAAACTGAGAAAATGATAAGAAGCTGGAGTCTGAGGTACAATAATGGCAGAGATATTTTAGAAAACAAAAGTAGTTAGACAACTGCTAAACTGAACTAGCTAGACAGAAGTAGAATTCAGAGCCAGGATGACCACAAAAAATATAACCCCACCCTGAAAATTTACACAGAACTTGGTGCTGGTTGGAGTTCAGGGTATGGAACTCTCCAAAATTTCCAGAACAAGAATTAACCAACCTTATCTAAATATGAATTGGTACAATGACTTTAGCTATATCTGAGATACATAAACCATGCATGTACCAACTCACACAAAGCACTTGTATCTGGAGTTCATTACCAAATAACCCAAATAATCTGCAATATAGACACAAATGTGAAAACAGATGCAAGGAAGAAATAAAGAGGAGTAAAAATACCTAAGTACAAGCTGGGCGCGGCGACACATGCCTATAATCCCTGCACTTTGGGAGGCTGAGACAGGAGAATCGCGAGTTCAAAGCCAGCCTCAGCAACGGTGAGGCACTAAACAACTCAGTGAGACCTTGCCTCTACATAAAACACAAAATAGGGCTGGGGATGTGGCTCAGTGGTCAAGTGCCCCTAAGTTCAATCCCCAGTACTAAAAACAAACAAGCAAAAAAAAAAAACCTAAGTACACAAAAATGTTCTCATAACATTATGGCACAAAAATTAAATTATTTTGTTTGTAGGGTCATGTTAAGTCCTGGCAGGACATTATGTACATTTGTTAAATATTCTATTTACATTTTACACATTACCTTACATAGCTATTCACCACACTGAGCAGTATAGAGCAGGGCTAATGAACTACAACCCAAAGACCACATCCATCCAATTGCCTGTTTTTGAAAAAAAAGTTTGATTGGAACTCAAGCTGTGCCCTTTCGTTCATGTTTCAAGTTATGACTGCAGAGATCAGTGAGTGTGACACAGACCATGTGGCCCACTAACCCTGACTGGTCACAGTTTGGCCCTTAACAGGAAATGCTTGCTGATCTTCTATCCAGAAATGGAAATAGAGATAGTTTAAAAAAAAAAAGGTGAGAAATAATTTTAAGGTGAAAGAATAATCAACCAACCAAACTAACAATATCACACTCTCCCCAAATCACAATCCATGGTGACTTTTGGTGTGTTTACAAATCTCTGAGAGAGACTTGTGTACTTTTATACTGCAATACAGTTATTTATTAATAATGATCCTGAGAAATTCATAAAAGTTTTCAAATATGGTAATACTTCCAAGAGGAGACTCGAAAATTACATTCAAAATTTATAAAGATTAAAATTGTTTGCATTTCTTATATTTTTATATTTTAGAAGATGCTCAATGCTGAAGGAATTAGCTTTTATATCTAGAAAATTCATTCATGTAAATTGCTTCATGCTTTTGAAAATTTTACTACAAATTTGACTGTCTCAGCATTAAAGTTCTCTAAAAGACTTTGAAAGGTACTAAAACATCTAGATGTCTCTCCAAATTTTCAAATTTCCAAAATATTCAAATTTTACACCTTTTTTTCTTTCATGGAAGTATGACATAGTCTCATATTTTTTAAAAAAATTATTCTAATTGTATTAGTAGTGAAGCACTATACCAGGCCAGCTAGTTCTGAAGCCACACTGCCTGAGCTCACATCTGGGTTCAATCACTTACTAGCTGTGTGACCTTGGAAACAGAATTGGGCACAGTTATGTTATGGGTACCACACTAACAGTCCCTTCTGTCTGTGAGTCACTGTGTCCAGGTAAGAACTAAATATGTCTTTCAGAGTGATCATTACAACTTCGTTGTCAGACTTGGGTTTTCCTGTTCCTGGAAGAGGGGCTGGAGGGAAGTCAAGTGAGACAGACAGCTCAAGGAGAACCTGAATCCTCGGTGAGCAGGTATGAAGACTCACAGGAGACCAACGGAAGCAGGGCCAAGGGAATCCCGCCCTTCTCCCCAGCCTATTAGGGAGAGCCCCACAGTGATCAGCATCACCTGTGATACGCAGCAATTTCTAGTATAGCATACGAGATTCCTGTGCCAACTACAGCTGCCTGAGAAATAAAATACTACACGGCACTCCCTCAGATAGGTTCTAACTTAATGCTTGCTCTCTGGTCCCAACTGCTTGTGTATGAGCTCTGATTATTAAAATGAGTGTACTAATTCATCATGACAAACACATTTTCCTTGGTACTGAACCCCAGGAGGCATTTATCTCATGCATGTACAGAAAAAGTAGAGTGAGCATGATAAGGGACACAGATTCATCTGCAGTATTTGGAATATGGATGCTCTACTTTTTTCTTCTTTTTTTGTACCAGGGGTCGAACCCAGAGCCACTTAATCACTGAGCCACATCCTCAGTCCATTTTATTTTTTATTTTGAGGCAGGGCCTCACTGAGTTGCTGAGACTAGGTTCAAACCTGTGATTCTCCTGCCTCAGCTCCCTGCGTTGCTGAGATTACAGGCGTGGGCCACCATGCCCAGCTTCTCACATTTCTTTTATTAGAAATGGAGGAAAAAGTCATCACTTCTCTAACTCTAAGTTGGATTCAATTATCGAGCTGTAAATACTGCCTTAGGAAAAACCTGCTAAATGAGCAACAGAGTGGCAGAGTAGAAAAGAATTTTTGAAGTTTTACTGACTCAGATTCAAATCCAGGTTATGTCATTTATTAGCTGTCTGGCTTTAAACAATTTACTTAACTTCTCTGAATCTCAGCTGCTTCATCTAAGGATAGGTAGGAATGCCTCATTACAGAGAATTGTGAGAAACTTATGAGATATTATATATAAAGTGCCTAACACGATGCCAATGCTAGACTTAGAATAGAAGTTGTATAAATTGTACTTATCTTCATTAATATTTTAAATAGAAACCACAGTGTTTTTAGCTTTTTAGGATCATTTGTGAAAAGAGCAATTTGACATACATTTATAAATACAGTAGAAATTTGGAGTAGGCTGTAATTTTAGAATTTATATTTGTCATGGGAAATCACTGCTTTTCAAAAGCAAGGATATTATAACAGATAAAGAATATGCCAAAATTTCAATTGTTGGGTAAGGATTTAGTTACAGCCATCTAGTCAATTCTTATCTCCCTGTACATAGAATATAAGCTATAAAGGCAAGAACTTCTCATTAACCAGTATATTTCTAAAGACCAGAACCATTTTTATAATATTGTATATACTCTGTAAACTTATATTTATAAATGAATAAGTAAGTGCCTAGCGTTTTCCACTATGTACCTGAAAACCATGAGAATTTTCAGACTGTAGGGCAAGGCAAACTACCCAAATTATAGCTCCACCCCTACAAATATTCCTAACTTGTGGCATATTCTTTATCTGTCATAATATCCATGTTTTAAAAAAAGCATACTAACCTCTCTCTATTCTAATTTCACATATTCCAAGAAACAATTTGATGGTTATTTTTTCCATGAACCATATGTGTATTTCTCTCTAGAAAACAAGCTGGCAGTTCCCCGTGGTACTGCAGCAGATATTTATTTCCCAGTGCAGATGCACCTATTGGCCCTATTGGCATCTGACCGTAAGTAAACAATGACTCCTGGTGAATAGGTCACCATGATCAGTCAGTCCTCCTGAGTTTGCTCACACTAGTAAATCCCTAATCAGGGTTCCCAATTTACTTAAGTTCACTCTTTTTTTTTTTACAATATCTCCATGTCTCTAGTAACCCTGAGTCTCTCTCTTTCATCAACTCAACCAACTTATTTAGGGGAAAGCTGTCTCTAATTAGTCATAATTGTACTTCATCATATGCTAACATCTTTGCAAAGTTATGTTATAATTGACAAACTTTGATGATATACAAATAATGGCTTATATTACAGGAAAATTGGCCACATAGAAACGAAAATGGATCCTAAACAGCTTGCTGAATAAAAATTGGAATCCCCAAACCTGATGGGAAGTATTATCCAACCTGTAAGTTCTTCAGAATTTTTTATCTAGGTTCATAATACCAGAACTTATTCAATAAAGCTGGTATTCTCACCATAGCCCTGGCCTGAGTTACCGTTTGGTCAAAACTATCATTTTCTTCTGTATAGCTTCTGTCACTATTTCCTTCACCATGTCCTAGGAGATAAAGCTGTATTCCTTCGAAAATACTTGCCAAGCATTAGAGGTAGAGTTTACTGGAGGACACTGTGGGTTCAGAAGGTAAATGACAAGAACCAGAAGTGAAGTAAAATATATATATATATATGTACATACATATATATATATGAACCGAGGTTTAAAATAATCTTCACATTGCTATAGGATTGGAACATGACTCCTTGCTATACTTCCAAGTGAGTTATGTTGAATGAAATCTCAAAACATACACATTTCCTGTTTCTCAAGTTTCAGGCTATGCTGATGGAGAGAAGGGGGAGGTTTTGTTTCAAATGCATAGAGAGACCTTGTCAATTGGACTGGTGACGATAGATAACATTAAGCAATTGAAAGGCCTTAATTCTCAAAGCATTGATACATGTGATACAAAATGTAAAGCATGAAGTCAACATATTTTTAAATTTCAAATTCAGATTGAGAATAACATAAATAATGGAGATTTCAGATAAACATAGTATGATGCCTTCATTGCACAAATGGAAAAACTGATGCCTAGAGGAGGGAAATCAATCACTCAGGGTAGTTAATGACATAGTTAGCTCACCTGTAGCAAATTCTAGGCCTGTTCACTTCTATCCCTTTTCAGTGGATTTTGCTGGATTTTCTCTGTTTACTGTGTAGCTACCACCTCTATTTTCTTTGGCAGTACAATGAGTCATCTACTCTACCTAGGACAGGGGTCAATGAATTCATCACAGTATGCAGCAGCAAGACTCTAAGTGTGATTTTTGAGTCTGAGGTAGCTCTTCTCTATTAATATCACATTATGTCCCAGGAGCATACAGGTACATATTTACTGAATTGCAATGCTACATCCCTCCCAACACAGGTACTAGTATTCTTGCTCAGCAATAACAAGAGACAGTACTTTTTAAAAAGTGGCACTATTATTCTAAAAATTAAAAACCAATTCCCATAAGTGATTTATAATATGTCCCTGTGGCAACAACTCATTAAAATATGATCCTCATTCTTAAAACCTGAAAACAAAAACAAAACCAAAAAAAACCTTACTTGGATTGCTTTCATCAAAAATGACTGTCGCAAATCTTTACATTATGTTCCTATGACAAACCATGGCTACTTTTCTTAATAGATATTAAAAACAATGTGATAGGTTATGCTTCCTAAACGACACCATGTGAGATAACTACATTAATAGTTGGTTAGGTTAAGAAAATTGAACTTTTTATCATGCGAAAGTCATTGAAAAATTTTAATTCAGGGATTGTATTGGTAAGCAAGTATGAAATTCAAAAGGATTACTCTGATAGGCAAACGCAATGGGAATAAAAATGAGAGAATGGATTTCAATGCCTTGCATATGTCATTGTTAAGACTTGGTAAAGGATTGTGGGAGAGAAGCAGAGGAGAGGAAGAAGCAATGACCTTGAAGCTCCCATCATTATGCTAACTAGAAAAGGGGATCAAAATAAGGAGAGCTACATAGACATATTTTTATTCAAGACAGAGTAATGGTTATTCACAGGAGAATGTGTGAGGTGGCATATTTGGGAAACAAATGAAAAGCAAGGTAAAATCATGACTGAAAACAGAGCTAAAGAAATGATTGTGAATAGTATGTGTAAACTTGATTGGGCCACAGGATGTCAGGATATTTGGTCAAATAGTGTCCAGGGTGTGTCCATAAGAGAGTTTCTGGATGAGACTCACATGTCGACTGGCAGATTGGGTAAAGCAGACTTCCTTTTGGGTGCCAGTGGACCTCATCCAATCAGCTGAAGACCTGAATAAACAAAATAGCTGAGGAAAAGGGAGCTCCTTCTGTCAGGCTGCTTTGAGCTAGGACATCCATCTTCACCAGGTTTCAGACTCAGAGTGAAGCAGCAGATCCTCTGGGGTCTTGAGCATGCCAACTTTTCAAGCTGACAACATCAATATTCCCAGCACTCAGGCCATTAGACTTGCACTGGAATTACACACAGCCCTCCATCCCTAGGTCTCTAGCCTGCAGATTGAGGACCATGAGTTCTTTCCCTCCATCATCATGTGCACCAATTTTTTACAATAAATATCCTCTCCATTTTTCCTCTCCCCACCCACTTTGATCTCTCTCTCAAATGATATTAAAAATTGTAAAATGTTTCAAATATCTTAAAGGACACAAACACCTTTTTTCTTTCTCTTAAAAAAAAAGGAAAAGTTTTTGCACTTAATCTCACTTCTTCTGCCTGAAATGCATGTAATTATCAGGTCTAGAGTCACTTGGTCAGGAGGCCTAGCAATGTATTCTAGCTTACATAAAAACAGAATGGATAAAGTTCTCAGACTTCTGTTTCTAGCCATGGCAGAGTAACTAGTATTGAGAAATCCTATCAGGTAATCACTTCCATCCTTTTTATAAAAGGAGGTACACAACTCTGATATTTGAAAGAAAGGGAAACATGGAGTAAGTCCCATATTACATCCAATTTTTCTCCTGGGGCCACTTTTCAGGAGGCAGCACAGAAAGGAGAACTCAAACTAAGGCAAGAAGGCATAGACCAGCAATGGTGGGGAGGGCAAAGGTGGCTGAATTTGTGAGTCAGAATACTGAAGACAGGGAGCTCCAAAGAATAAACAAATTTAAAAAAAAAAAAACTTCATAAAGGTAACCTTCAGATCCCTGAGCAGAAGATGCACTATTCATGAGCAAAGAGCAAAGATTCTGTGAAAGCCACTATTTCGGTGATAAGTCCTTCAGTGTTTATCTGGATGAAGATAAAAGATATTAACCAGTGCTCAGAGATGTTAGAGTTATAAACTAGTCAGAGTGGAAAAGCTGAAAAGCCTTACTGAACAACTCAAGTACTCATCTGAGATGCCAGAAAAGATCATGACTATGAGTAAGAACAATGTTCTAGAATAAGGATCATACAACTAGATGAAGGATGACATTGAAATTACCAAAAAAAAAACCACCCATATACCAGGCTTCTTACAACATACCATCTATAATGCGTAGCATATAATCAAATATTTTTAGACATGTGAAGCAGCAATAAATAAAATATGGACCATAGTCAAAAGTAAATGTTTATATAAACAGATCACAAGTTGATACAGAGGTTGAAATAAAGAGATAAGAACTTTAAAAACAGATTGATAGAGATATAAATATAAGCTTATTATCTGTACATATCTATATGTATAGATATGCATAGAGAGAGAAAAATACTTAAAGGAAAATGCAGAAATAATATACTCATAATGCTGAATTGGTTAACTTGCAGCAGGGAAAAGGAAGTTATAAAAAGGAACTAAATGGGAATTATAGAGTAAAAATTATAGTTGCTGAATAAATTCACTGAATAGCTAAACAGAACATAAGACACCATGAAAAAAAAAAAAAAGATCAATGAACTTGAAGATATACCAATAGAAATTAACCAATTTGAAGACATTTTTTAAAAGATTGGAAAGAATAAACAGTATCCTATTACTTCCAATAATTCAAATCATTGTGAAAACCCAGAAGAAAATCAGGTAGGGGAGGGAGAGAATGAAGCTGAAAAAATTCCAAGTTTATTTTTTTTTAAAAAATCATCCTAGAGATCCAAGAAGTTCAACAAACCCTAACCCATGTAAATTGAAAGACCATTTCAACTGGACATGGCATAATCAAACTGCTAAAAACATGAACATAATGGAATACCAATTACACAATGGGATACAAATTAGCTGTTAAAAAGGATGAAATTCTGCCATTTGCAACATGGAAGGAACTAGAGATCATTACATTAAGTGAAGTAAGCCAGGCACAGAAAGACAAGTACCATGGAATCTCATTCATGTGTGGAACCCAAATAAAGCTGATTTCATGGGAGTTGAGAATAAAATGATGGTTACCAGAGGCTTAAGAGAGTGGAGGCAGGGAGGTGGATGGGGAAATGTTGATCAATGGGTATTAAGGTAGGGTTAGATGGGAGTAAGAAGTTCTGGTGCTATTGCACAATGCACAACAGAGTGTTGAGATAACACTTATATACTACATATTTCAGAAAGTATTTAAGATATTTTCACCCTAAACAAATGTTAAACATTTGAGAAGAGAAATATGTTTAGCCCAATTTAAACATTACACAAAATGTACTTGCATTGAAACATCACATAGTATACCACAAATATGGCATAATTTTTCTGTTTTTATGTATCAGTTAAAAATAAATATAAATTTAAAAATGTACTAGCATATAATCCAGTAACCCAACTTCTGGATATTTATTCACAAGAACAGAAAATGCAAATGTGAAGAATCTTTTTTACTCTCATATTTATTGCACCATTCTTCACAATAGCCAACTGAAAAACAACCTAAATAAGTATCAATGGATAAATGGATAAAGAAAACATGTTATATAGAAAGGAATATTATATCCTTAAATAAATAAAATCTTCTCAAATTCTAAAATATATATGAACCTTGAGGACATTATGCTAAGTGAAATCCTGAGTGATCTCACACTTATGTGAGGTAACTAAGTAGTTAAGTTCATAGATGCAGAACACAGAATGGTGGATTCCAGGGACTGTGAGAAGGAGAAACAGAGAGTTACTATTCAATGACTATAAAGTTTCAGTTATGCAACATGAAAAATGTCTGAATATGTATACACAATATGCACATATTTAGCAATACTATACTGTTCACCTAAAAAGTGAAGATAGATTTCATATGTTCTTTACCACAAAAAAGCCAAAAGAAAAAAAGAGTACTAAAATATCAATGTACCTAAGATAAAGTAGTGGAGGAGAAAAAGCAAATTACATAAATAGAAAACAAATAGAAAAATTGCAACTTAAGTGCAAGAATCCCAGAAGTCACAGTAAATCTAAAAGGAATAAA
Source organism: Xerus rutilus (assembly GCA_028644305.1). Taxonomy (NCBI): domain Eukaryota; kingdom Metazoa; phylum Chordata; class Mammalia; order Rodentia; family Sciuridae; genus Xerus; species Xerus rutilus. The sequence goes on from CM053409.1 coordinate 53,801,004, forward strand.
TAATTCAAATGAAGCTTATTGAGAAGAAAAAATAAGAACTAACTATATAAAGTCCATAATAAATGAACAAACATAAATATAAGTTAAAAGCAAGTGCATGAAAAAATATATGCTGGGCAAGCAGTAAGTATGAGAATATTTGAGTAACTAGTGTTAGGTAACATACTCTTTAGGAACTATTACTAGAAATAAGAGACATTTTGCATTGATAAAAGGTTCAATATTCGAAACACATAGCAATTAGAAATGTGCATATGCCTAATAACAAAAGTTTCAAAATACATACAGCAAAAATTGACAGAATGAAATAGAAATACATAATTCCAAGTCCTAAATGTAGACTTCACTCGTACTCAGAGCATGGTTTTCAAAAAAAAAAAAACCCCAGTAAGTACATGTAATCACCAGTAAAAAGAAGGTAGGTATAGCTATATTAATTTCATACAGAGCAGACACAGGAATACTATCATAGACAAAGAGGATGATTACATAATAATAAAGGGGTGAATATTCTGAGAATAAACAGCCCTTAATATACAACATCAACCAGAATAACTTCAAAATATGTAAAGGAAAAACTAAACATGCAAAGAGAAATAGATTAATCCACTACTGTTGTTGGAGTCTTTAATACTCCTCTAACAAAAGTGAACAGGCCCAGGAGGCAGAAAATCTGTAAGGCCATAGTTGAACTCAACAGTGCCACCAATCTACTGGATGTGAGTCACTTCCACAGACCACCTCATCCAACAAGAATGACACATTCTTTTTAGGCTCACACAGCACATTCTCCAAGATAGACCATAATTTAGACCTTAAAACACACTTTAACAGCCAGGCATGGTGGTGCACGCCTGTAACCCCAGCAGCTCAGGAGGCTGAGGTAGGAGGATCGCAAGTTCAAAGCCAGCCTCAGCAAAACCAAGGTGCTAAGCAACTCAGTGAGACCCTGTCTCTAAATAAAATACAAATTAGGGCTGAGGATGTGGCTCAGTGGTTCAGTGCCCCTGAGTTCAATCCCTAGTACTAAAAAAAAAAAAAAGAAAAGAAAGAGAGAGAGAGAAAGAAAAAGATCAATAAAATTAAAATTAATAAACCTTTGCCCAGGTTAAGAAAAAAAGGAGTATTTTCTCCTTTATAATATTAAAATTTTATAAAATAATATTAAAAATTTAAGAAGGGACATCACATCACTACAGATCCAGAGACATGCAAAGATAATAAAGGGAATATTATGAACAAATCTATACCTACATATTTAATAACCAAAAGAGAATGGATTAAATTAAAAGACATGTAAGCCTAAATAGAACAAATAAATTTAAAACATTCTTAAAAGACATAAACTACCAAAACTCATGTGATAAGAAACAAAATACTAAATAAGCTCATATATATTAAATAAATTGAACCAATAATCTTCAAAACTGAAAGGCACCAGGCCCAGATAGACAGGTACACTGGTTAATTCTACCAAACATTTAAGAAAAGATGTACAGCATTTGTTTTTCACAATCTCTTTCAGGATATAGGAGCAGAAAAAATAATTACTGTATTCCCTCTAACTAATAATCATTTATTCTACAAGGCCAGGATTATCCTGATATCAAAACCAGACAAAGACACTACAAGAAAAGAAAACTACAGAATGATATTTCTTAAGAATATAGACATAAGGGGAATGAGGAGGGAGGTAAAGGGAAAGTACTAGGGAATAACATGGAACAAATTATGTCATGTATAAATATGTCATAATGAATTTTACTACTATGTGTAATTACATTACACTGACAAAAGCATAAAAAGAACATGGATGTAAAAAAAAAAAACAATATTAGCATACTGGTCCAACAATGTATGCAAAGAATTATACACCATGACCAAGTAGGATGTATGTGAAGTTGGTTCAACACTGAAAAATTAATTCATGCAATCCACCTTATCAACAGGCAAATGAAAAATCACTTTATCATACCTATAGATGCTGAAAAAGCATATGGCAATATATGGCAATATTCAATATCTTGAGTAGATGTTATTGGATAGTAGATTGCAAACTAGGGATAGAGGGGAACTTTCTCAATTGGAGAAAGAACATCTTCCAACAACCTATAGCTGAAATAACACCTAATGCAAATAACCCCAGGCAAAAAAGAAATTGCAGGGGAGTGTAAAAAACTATATGGAAATGTATGTTAATGAAAGCAAATCACTCAATGTTTATATAATCCAGTTTAATTTAGTCTTAAAAATAGATGAGATTTCAATTTTTATATTGAAACAAATGAAAAATTTAAAATCAGTAATTTAAGGCTTGACTTTAAGAAGATATAAAAAGTAGAGCAAATTAATTCCAACTGAAGAAAAGAAATAATGAGAAAAATCAATACTTATAAGAATGTAGGCAATTAATAAAGCCAAAAGTCTTATTTGAGCATTAATTAAATTGCTAAACACTAGCACAGCTAATGCATTTGAAATGAGATAAAACACTTATTACCAATATTAGGAATAAAAGATGGTTTATCACTGGAGTTCTCATAGGCATATAGAAACAGTATAAGAAATGTTACAAACACCCTTGTGCTGGTATACTCAATTAGGTAAAATGAATATATTTTTTGAAAAGAATAATTTCAAAATGGACTTTAAAAAAAGAGAAAATGTTTACAATCCCATGTCTGACATGACATTTAATTTGTAAATAAAATGTTTTCCCACAGAGAAAGCTATAGCCCTGTTTCCACTGCTGACCTATATCAAGCATTAAGGAAAGGAAAATTATAATCTTAAACCTCTTCATAAATCAGAGGAGGGAAGAGAAACACCCCCAAATCTGATAAGCCTACTACTGAAAATAAACATAAATCAATATTCTCATACATATAAGTACAAAAAGTCTTTAAAACTCTTCCAGTTAATCAAACCTATTAAAATATATAGAGGGAATGCATAAACAAAATACATCCATACAGCAACATATCTAGCCACAAAAAGGAATGAAAAAATAATTCATGTTACTCGGACAAACATTGAAAACATTATGTTAAGTGAAAGAAACTGGTTACAAAAGTTAACATACTACATAAATCCATTTGTAGAACATGCCCAGACTTGGCAAATCTGTAGGAGACAGGGGAAAGGGGGAGTCATTCTTTCTGTCTCTGTCGTCTCTGTCTCTGTCTCTCTCTTTCTCTCTCTCTCACACACACAAACACACACATACGCACTCTACAAATTAATAATAAAAAATCAACCCAAAACTTTAAATAAACAAAAGATTTGAAGAGGTACTTCGAAAAAGAAGATATGCAAATGATGGATAAGTACACGAAAAGGTTTTTGATATGGTTGGTAATCAGAGAAATACAAGTTAAACTTGTATGAAAGGAGACTTCATGTTTAAAAGGGTGAAGGTGTTATACATTTGTGAGGATGTGAACCAGCCGGAACTCACACACACTGGGAGTGTACTATGTTACCAACAACTGGAAAATACCATTTCTGACAATATCACTAAAAAAATCACATTAAGATGGTTTCCAAAGCCGTTAGGCAAATCACTGTAAAGTTAAAGATGTATTTAAATTATGACCCCAAATTTCCACTTGTAAGTTTCAAGAGAAGTGAAAACAACACAAGAAAACTTATATCTGAGTGTTTCTTGCAGCTTTACTCAAGATAGTCAAAATCTGGAAATAATCCAAGTGTCTACCAAAATTAAAATGGACAAATTATAGGATATTTATGCAACAGACTAATACCCAGTGATTCAAAAAGAACTGTTTAATAGATAACAACATGGATGGATTTTTAAAATTCGGTGGTTAGTGGGAAACGTTAGTTTTATGGTAGTATATCCTGAAAGATTTCATTTATATGAAATTCAAGATCAGATAACACTATTTTATGATAACAAAAATTAAGTGATTGGTTGTACATGATTGGAAAGTGGTGGGAGGGAATTTCCTTAAATTAAATGTTATATGTCTTGATTGGTATGTTGGTTACATAGATTATGTTTGTGAAAAATGTTGCAAAATATGCATGTAAAATTTCTATATTTTACTAGGTTTAAATTTTATATTAATCCAAAAGTAAAACACAAGGTATACATGCATTTTTACTTGATAAAAGTTTATCAAAATTAAAAACTCACAGTGAACTAGAATTATACTTGACATAGCTTTTATTGATAAATAAATAAAATTTATATAGACTTTCTTGTCGCCATAGGATAAATGTTACTTTGAATTATATATTATTTTTACAAAACATATTAGTCACCAAAGCACAGTGGCTGCACACCTATAATCCCAGTGTCTCTGGAGGCTGAGGCAAGAGGATCATGAGTTCAAAGCCAGCCTCAGTAAAAGCGAGGCACTAAGCAATTCCGTGAGACCCTGTCTCGAAATAAAATACAAAATAGGGCTGGGGATGTGGCTCAGTGGTCAAGTACCCTGAGTTCAATCCCCAATACACAAAAATATACATATATATTAGTCATTAGCAAATAGGTATACTATTCATGATGCCAACTAGCACACAAAATTTGGAACAGTAGATAATTTTGGGGTGATGTCAATCTATGAGGCTTGCTTTCCATCCACTGATGCTGTCTTACAAACAGCTGTCTCTCTCATGCACCCAGTGTCAGTGCTCATCTTAAACATCATCCATCAGACGCACACAGAGTCCCATAATGAAATCAATATTGCTTGACTTACACCCTCATAGATACATTGTTTTTCACATGAGGAATTTCAAACTAAATGACCAGGATAATGAGGCCACTCAGTGTCCTGGCCTTTTTATCCTCTGAATGAAGATTAGACTTGCTGATGTGATCCCAAGAACTTTACACCAGGGACCTACTGTGGAAGTTAAAAGTAAAGAGATTTCAGTTCATACTAAAAAAATTATTACATCTACTAAAGATAAATGGGGTATGTCAAGAGGTGGTATAAACTGAAAATGATCATAGACAAAATTCAAGCATCGGCAGTCTGATGTTTAGTTCTCTCAAATCCCAGGATTAAATGATTCTAGAGTTAAAGTTTCCACCAGTCTCTTTATTCCCTCAAGCTCACAATTCATACATTCACCACTGGCTTACATGACAAGGACTTCGTCCACAACATCCCATCTCCTTCCTTGCTCATCTCCAGCAGCTGCCCACGGTTTGATACTGGAGACTGAGAAGAGGCAGGGGAGTTACAATTTTATCACTCTCTGAAGAGAAAAAAAAAATTCCAGCTAAATCCAAATAAGAAGAAAGGAAATATTTTAGGAAAATGTTTTAATGAGAAGTTAACAAATTTAAATGTGAACACAGTTAAATCCAAACAGGGGGCATAGGTTCTCATCATCAGCTAGCATGTGTCATTGGTGTGTTGGAACAGAGAGAAACTCCACATAATTGTTTGGTAATAACTCTGCTGCTATCACTGGATAAATATAATGACAGGTAGTACACCTTAGTAGTTAAAGCTTGGATTTTGGAGCCAAACTTCCTGATTGGGAATTCTAACCTCTCAGCCTCAGTTTTCTCAGCAATGATAAGAGTAACTATATCATAGATCTCTTATAAGATTAAACAAAATAATTCATCTTAAACGTAAGAACAGTGCATAACAAGACATATTTGTTTGTTGTTATGACCAACGAATGATTATCACTTAGTATGCCTACATTATTAAAAGTTCAAATTTCCTGATTATAAGGACCAAGTCTGAAAACTAGACCATATATGGTCTAATTGAGACATTCAGAAATTCAGGTTTTTCACTTACCAGAGGGATTTCATTTTTCCAGATTCACTTTGTGCTTTGGGGCAGGTATTCCCAGGAAGGCTTTCCAACATAAGCTAGCAGTTAGAGCACAGGCGTTTGGGATGGGTTTGACAGTATGCTAATTGGAATAGAATCATCACCTTACCTACTGTAAGCAGCTTAAAAATACTTGGTTCTTATGGTCTCCAGACTGTCTCCACACTTGGAGCAATCCAAGTACAACAGAAACCAGTGATCACAGTTCATTATCGCATGGAGCGCTGCTCCCAAAATAGTCTATGGGAAGTTCAGGCCAGATGCAATGTGAATACATGAACACACGCGGCAGTGAGTTGGCACTCTGCATTCCACTGGGTTTGGAATTTCAAAATGTTTCAGTCTTAATGTTCAGAAACCTCATCTTAAAACTGTAACCTGGGCTTAGAGAATGTCTTTACAGCTTGGAGGTGATTTAGGAATGTCACTTCTTGGGACATATTGCATTGGTTCTAATCTAGTCTCTGCTACTTGCTGTGGAACTTCCCTCCACATCTTTGTTGAGAGAGCTCTGATTCCAAAGCTGTTGTGAGTATTAAATAAAGTGATGCATACAAAGCATTCTGAGCAGAGCTCAAAATACTCAATAAATACTGATCTTCTTGTTCTACTCTACTAATGACTCAAAAGTAACATAGTATAAACTCAATAAATGTTAATCACTGTTTTTTTTAACTGTAAATGTATCAAGTTTTAACATTTTTTGCACATTAACAAGCACATTGGAAAGTGGTATGGAGACTTCTCAAAAGACTAGGAATGGAACCACCATGGAACTCAGCAATCCTACTACTTGTTTATCCCAAAAGGCTAAAATCAGCTTACTATAGGGATACATACATACGAATGTTTATAGCAGCACAATTCACAATAGCCAAGTTATGGAACCAGCCTTTGTGTCTATCAACAAATGGACGAAGAAAATGTGATGTACATACACAATGGGGTTTTACTGAGCCATAAAGAAGAATGAAATTATGGTATTTTTCTGGTAAATGAATGAGACTGAAGAACATCAAGCTAAATAAAATAAGTCAGACTGCAGGATGTCAAAGGTCAAATATTTTCTCCCATTTGTGGAAGCTAGAGAGAGGGGGAAAAAGAAAGAGGTGGAACTCATAAGAATAGAAGGGAGACCAGTAAAGTAGAGGAGGTGGAGGTAATTGGGAAGTAATGGAGAATGAAATATATCAAATTATACTATATCCATGTGCAATTAATTATACCACAAGGAATCCTGTTTTTATATTCACTATAATGTACCAATTAAAATATTAATAATAACAATATAAGGAAGATTAATAGAGTATAATAAGCAGATAGAAAGGAGGGAGGAGGGGAAGGAAAGGGAATTACTGATACATCAATTTATGTTATGTGCATGTACAAAAATATGGCATAATGAATTCCACTAATATATATAATCATAATGTGCCATTAAAAATTTTAAAGAAAATTTTTTTTACATTAGTACATACACACACACAAAATCATAAGGTGACCTTGGTGTATTTTGATAATATAATGAGGGTTCCAAGAAGTGAACTGAATGCACTTATAAAAGCCTAATAATTCTTTACTTATATATCAAAAACGCTCAAATTACTATTGCATAAATACACAATATAGCCAAATTATGGAACCAGCTGAGGTGTTCATCAGGGATGAATAGATAAAGAAAATATACCTATTCATCTATCCATCCCTTGATGGATATCTCAGCTGATTCTATTATATATACATGTATAACATATATGTATATGTGTGTGTATATATATACACACATACATACACACACACACAATGGAGTTTCATTCAGCCATAAAGAAGAATGAAGTTATATAATTTGCTGGAAAAAAGATGGAACTTGAGAGCATTCTGTTATGTGAAATAAGCCCAACTCAGGAAGTCCAGGCTCATATGTTTTCTCTCATATATAGAAGCTAGACAGGAAAAAGGAAACAAAACGTGGTGAGTGGAATCATGAAAATTGAAGGAAGACCAGAAGAGTAGAGGAAAGGGACCAAGGAAAAGAGGTAAGGGAAAGAGGAAATAGAGGGTAATAATATTGACCAAATTATATTGTCATATTATGTGCATGAATCCTGCTATTCTGTACAACTATAATATACCAATATAAAAATGGGAAAATAATAAATTACTACTACTGTGTCAAAATGATATGTGAACTTGGAGATATAAAGATAAATCAAAGTCTTATATTTATTGAAATTTGCAGTCTAACAGGAGGACTAATAATAGCAAATATGAGTTGCACACTAACTCAGTACTAGGCACTGTGAAATGAACTCACTATCCGCTCTCCACACTATCCATATTATACAGGTAAGGAAATTGAAACAGAATGTTTAAGTGACTAACCCAAGTTACCTAGTTAAAAACAAAGTGATGGATCTGGGATTCAAATCCAGGAAGTTTGGCCCCAGTTCTTACCCGCCCCTACCTTACTACCCTCTTTTTGAGGGGGAGCACTGCTGACTATTGAACCTGGGACCTCATACTTGCTAGGCAAACACTCCACCACTGAGCCAAACCCCAGCCCAGACCTTACCATTGTACTATTTCTATATGGTACTTAATGAAATAATCAGTATAACCATATGTGCAAGACAAAAAAGGGAGAGATTATGTAGACAAGGAAAGTAGATATTGAAAAGATTTAACAAGAAGTAACAATGTCCCCCAATACACCCTAGCCATTAAGAGGAGAGCAGAATAAATTTAAGAGACAGTGGAGAAAATAAGATAACAAGACTCATGACTGCATGTGTTGAGCCCAGGAAAATTTACAGGAAAATGTTAAATTCTAATAATAGTAATAGTAATAGTAATTCTAATAATAGTAATAGCATAGAGCATGTGCTTTTATTTCTTTAAATACTAAATTTAAAGAAATTAGTATTTAAATACTAATATTTAAAATTAGTATTTAAATACTAAATACTAAATTTCTACAATACTCTCCATGATCTCTCAGACCAGCCTGAGACTTTCAATGTCCAGATCTATCTGCTATTTTTAAAATGATGTTTCCAAACATAGTCGCTTAGTTTACCTCAAATAAGAATAAAAATAGACGGTGTGAAATTTCCTAGTACTTCTTCTAATAGAAAAATCCGTTTTTGAACTCTCAAAGTTTATAAAAGGCAGCGCTGAGCTATTGAAGAACCAATAACAGACAACTACCAGAGTGGCCACACGATGGCAGCAAAGCATAGTGTAAAAGCCGCGAGAGCCGGCGGTACGAAGGGCTCCTTGCACAGCGCCCTGCATCGCCGCATCCCGAGGTTCCAGGTGTTTTCTGTACAGTTCATACACGTTAGTCAGCAATGACATTAATCGCACCCTCTCCACATGCCACCTCACACCTGATACAACTCCCGTAGATATCTTTTTCATCTGATTCTTACTACAACTCTGTGAAGTCCACAGGATCAGGACTTTTTGAAGAATAGGAGCAAAAATTTTACTCCAGGTACCAGAAGCACCCCCGAGGCTCCAAAATGAAACAAAGTTCAAAACAATGTCATTGTTTCTCTTACAATGTGCTCCAGGATAAAGACACTCTAGATGGGGACACTGTACCTTGAATTTTGGTGGGGGGAAATCTAAAGTTTTTGGATAAAATTGGCAATGTTTTGAGGGAATGATGGTTATAAGGAATTCCTCACCAAAACTGGAGACACAAAAGAAACAAGAAAAGGGAAAGGGCTTTCATTTTTAAACAAAAAATGGTTAAAATGTTTTTTATTTCTTTTTTCAGAGATTATTATAGAACACTTAACCGGAAAATATGCTCTGAGAGAAAAGTATGTATTACACTCCAAATGTTTGCATTAGTTTCCTGGGGCTGCTGTAACAAATGACTACAGGTTCCTGTTATGGAGGCTTGATACCTGGCATCGAGGTGTTCACAAAGCTGAGCTCCCTACAAAGGCTCCAGGGGAGCATCCTATTTTACCTCTTCAGCTTCTTGGGGGCTCCAGGCGGTCCTTGGTGTGCACTGCTGAACTCTAATCTCTGCCTCCATCTTTACGTGGTCTTCTGTGTGTCTCTTACAAGGACATCTAACATTTGATTTAGGAACCACCCAGATAATCTGGAATGATCTCATCTGAGAATTGCATCTGCAAAGATCCTTTATCCAAGTAAGATCACGTTCACAGGACCAGGGCCTGGGCTATGGACGTATCTTTTGGGGATCCACCTCTCAGCTCACTGCAATGCTTTTATGTTTTTCTCTCCTCCTGCCTGTGAGGAGTTCATAAGTTTATATATTATGGTCCTCTGACCACATATGTTGTCAGATATTCAGAGAAATAACATCTGGTTTCTGCTCCAGATTCTGACACTATCTTGCTCTGCCATCTGTGTCCTCTCCTTGGGTTCAGTGCCCTCATCTGTGAAATCAGAAATTTAGACCAGCCAATTGTGACAAAGGTATAAGCATTCTGGGGTTGAAAGGGAATACAGAATGTGGAAGCTGGAGAAATGAGAGCATTTATACCTTGTGCCAATCACTTATCCTGTTATAGTGGAATTGGTTTTTATCTCCCTTGTTAGTTTGGGGAGTGTATTTGTTTAGTTTTACATTTTATTAAACACCTACCTTGTGGATGACACTGTTCTACATTCTGACATTATAAAAATGATCAAGACAGAACCTTCCTCTCAGGGAAGTCAGATCCATAATGTTGTCACCATGATCTAGGATTGAAGTACTAAGGAGGACCTGTATATAGGATCATAGAGCCCAAGAAACTCACCTGGGCTGTGTATGGGTGCAGGTGTAAAGAAAATCCTCACACAGGACACACTTAAATTGGTTTTCAAGGGCTGAATAAATGTCAAAAGCTGGGCAAGACAGGAGAAAAGAGTACCTGCAGAATAATGGTGGCTAAGGATGCTGAGATGTGAAATAGCAACAACCTCCAAATCTCATTTGCTTCATCCAATGAATGCTTACTTACCATGCACACTTGGCCTGCTGTGGATTGGGGTAGATCTCCAGGGCAGTTGTCTCCTATGTGTCGGCTCAGCACTGTCTCCTTAATTCTTACAGAATCTTCAATATCAACACAAGTTTTCACACTCATCAAAGAGTACCATTAACTGAATGCTTCCACACAGAAATGACACATACCACTTCTGCTCACCTTTCTCTAGCTAAGCAAGTCATTTATACACACCTAACTTCAGGAGCCAGGGAAATACGATGTCCACAAGTAAAGGGAAAGCAAGGAAGAGCAGTAAGGCTGACCACAGGTAGCCATTCTTAGTCTCATTTTTTTTTCTCTTTTTAAGAGATGAGGAATCAAGACACAGAGAAGTTATCTAAGGCCACACAGCTGGTAAGTGGCAGGATGGGAACTGGAACTCAATCTTGTCTAATTTCAGATCCTATGCTTTCTTTACCGAGAAATGCATGGGTCAGGCAAATGAGTTTGGGCTTTATCACATAGGTGATGGGAGGTTACTGGAATGTGTAATAGGGAAAAAACAACTCACGTTTGTATTTTAGAAATACACATGCAAAATGTTTAGTGAGAAAAGACAGAGGATGAGAGAAGAGCAGAGCTTCTCTGAAAGTTTCAGAAGGGAATGGCAAATCCTGAAACTGGGTAGTACCAATGAGGAGTGCGAGGGGGCACTTAGACACAAAGGCTGCTAAGAACCTGAATATATTGGTTTTAACAAATAAGCAAATACTGTCTACATTATGTCTAGTAGGGTGCAGGTCCCCAAACTCCATAATTCTAGAAATCAACACACATACACCAACACAATCATTTTCATGTTTTTATAAAATATTTTATAGGCTTTAGCTTATTGTCAAAAGAATATGTGAGCCAGGCACTGTGGCGCATGCCTGTAATCCAGCACTTGGGAGGCTGAGACAGGAGGATTGTGAGTTCAAAGACAGCTTCAGCAACAGAAAAGGCGCTAAGCAACTCAGTGAGATCCTGTCTCTAAATAAAACAGAAAAAAGGGCTGGGGATGTGACTCAGTGGTCAAGTACCCCTGAGTTCAATCCCTGGTACCAAAAAAAAAAAAAAAAAAAAAAAAGAATATGTGTTCCCTGCAAGCAAGAATAATAATACATGTAAGAAAAAGAAAGTAAAACTGCTTTGTATCCTAGCACAATCCTTGTCAGTAACTCTTCTGAACTGAAAACTCTGCTTGGCATTCCTCCTGGGAAGGCTAGGAAAGAAAATGATGAAGTGATGGAAAAAGGGGAAATTGACAAAGGAGTTCTATTCTCTTAGGGTTCCATGATTCCATTACCCCACCCCCAGTGCTGCTGAGCTTCTCCATACCCTCCAAACCAGTCCCCACTTTCATTTCTATATTGAAAAAAAGAAAGAATGCAGTTTATTAGGCACACATACATATCTTCCATTAAACTGCTCTGAAGCGATTACCATTGTTAACACCACTAATGGACTGTCAATGTCAAACGTGAAATCCTTTCTGCTGGAGAGGCCACGACTTCTTCGGGAGGTGGTTTTCTGTGCTTTAGCAGAAAGAGAGGTATTCTGGAAAGTCACTCTTTCTGCAAACATCGCGGCCTGTGAAATCTGCCCAAAAAAGAGCTGATCATATGCCTGTTATCCCAAAATAGCACCTTCCTCCATTATGCCGAGGTTCAGCGCAAAACTGACTCATGCAGCTCTGGGATCGCTGCCAGAGCGACGGAGCGCACCAGTAGTGCTGCATCAACAGGCGGAAGGCGCCGCGGGACCGACTGCACCGGGCTCCCACAGCCCAGCGGTCTTCCCGCCCCAAGGAAGCCAAAGCTCCCGGTGTCATTTTATCAGAGAAAAAACTTAATAGGGTTCTTGGGGCCTTGTTAAAAGAATTAGTCATATTCAGATTGTACTTCTGAATCCACACATCCGCCACCTAGTGTTTTGAAGTTCCTTTCCCAGGAAAGCAATTTAACTTCTGCACATTGCTGCTGTTGTTCCTCCCAAATCAAAGCTGCAATTCAGTTTCTTTCACACCTAAAGCCAGACCGCTACCTCCCTCAACACTGCCCCAGTAGCAATCTGGGTGTCCAACGTGCATCTCTCCTATGGATGTCCACACTCCTAATTTCCTAACCAGTCGTTCACAAGCGCCTGGAGTTTTTTCCTCTTCTGGGAAACTTCTGAATACCTAGTTTTCTTTTTATCACAGTTGTAAATACATGGTGCTGGCAATCGCCAACATTTCTGAGTTATCCATGGTGCCTAGGGTGTGATGGACACATTTCTGAACAAATGAACAAATTGGCATACAGAGGATGAGTAAGGAAAGTAGGATTCATTATAAACCCTTATGAATAGTAATCCTGATTCTGGATGGAACAATGAATAACACACCTCCTATTTCCCGATCATTCTTGCTTATTTCTTATTAATTAAAGGAGACCTTTTAACTGCAAAAACTGAGTTCTTTCTTTTCTTCCATCCTCTTAGACCATAAAACTGACCACATTCTCTAAATGATTCTTGGTCTTCAGCACTTATATTTTCTTCCAAATACCCTGAGTCCTCTTCCTTAGGTCTTGTAGGGGTCCGGGGGCATGGTGACACACATTCACAATGATCATACTGAGATTCAAGCTCCATATATACCTTTTGCTGTTCAGCCATGCTGATGCTCATGATTGCAGATGATAAAAAAGAGATCAAATAGCCATCAAAACTAATAAAAGGACATAATAAAGGAAAATGTGCCATAGAAGTTTTATATTGACCAAAAAATTACAAGGGGGGGGCAAAGGTGGCATGTGTAGTATTTTAGTCCCTTATTAAAACCCAAAGATTTCATGCTAAAATTATTTACAATGATTATCACTCATTAGGACCAAGTGTGCAATAATGTAATGCTACAATTGGCCTTTAGATTCATCTTCTAGCCTCCCTTAGGTGTAAGGTGTAAAAGAACACAGTGGCCCATTCACAACAATTCATGCCAACAATTCCAGTTTTATCATCAAAAAAATTGCATCATCAAAATTTTATCATCAAAAAAAGTTGCCTCACAATGCAACTTTATAAAACATTTCAAAGCATATGGAGAAAAAATTAGGGACCATTTCATGATTATCTCTATAGTTTTCCCAACTCTTGTTAATATATTGCATAAAAAAGATACTTCATATATGTGGGAGTGGGAAGAGGAGGATAATGATATAGCTCTAGGGATAAAGGATTAGTATTCAGCCTCCCAAGGGCTGAAGTGATGAATAGAGGTTTACAATATGGGATCATTCTACATTTTTTGGCCAAACATAGGAAGATAATTTTGAGAAGATGCTCCCTGAAGCATCTTTTGTTACCAGGTGTTATTGTTTAAGTCAATAGACTGAGTGAAAAATATGCCCTCTATAATGTGAGTGGACCTTATTCAATGAGTTGAAGGCCTGAATAGAACAAGTAATGACCCCTTTCCACTTGAGTAAGACAGAACATATTCTGTATGGCCATTGCACTGTGAAATTGGCTCTTCCTAGCCCTACCGCAACCTGCCAGCCTTCAGACTTAATAGGAACACCGGCTTTGCACATTTTGCACTAGCCAACCTCCATGGTCACATAAGCCAATTCAACACAATAAATAAACAAATAAATTCCCTTTTGGTTATTTTTCTCTGGAGAACCCTAGCTAATGCAAGACTTACTACTTTTTAAATAATCCATCACAGAAAGTAAAACCCAATCAAATTTGGGTGTGCAAAGACATACCAAATTAATAAGGTAAGAATTGTAATGTACAAATATACACAAAAAAGTCAGGGCAAGAAAACGTTTTAAAGAGTCTGAGTTTTTAAATGTCACACTGCTGTTATGTTAGTAACATTTAATTGCAATCATATTGATATCCCTCATTGTACATAATCTATAAATGTCACTTAAACTTCGTTTGGCTTAGGAGCAAAAAGTGTAAAGATAGGTTTAACTTACTTATTTCCTTGCCCAGCCTCTTCACCCTAAGGTGCACCTGAAGCCAAGGGCCTCTGTCTAGCCACCTCTAATGGAGGACCAGGGAAGTGAGGGACAGTGTCTGTCCAGTTTAAACATTATCTTGGAGCTAGTGGCTCTATCATGCTGCTTTGGGAAAGGATCACATATAGGAGTCAGTTACATGAGACTCCTCCCCAGTTAACACTTTTACCCACTGTTCATACTACATAATACTAAAACTCCAAAGAAGTACAGACTTCAGTCAATACTGCTTGTTTTGAACCTGGGGAAAACAAGCTTTAACAAATCTATAAAGCCTAACATAATAAATACTGAATTCTGAGCATGTCTTCAAGATTCAAGGGTAAAAAAAAATACTGTGGTAGGATGCTTCATGAAAATCCTCTAGTTCTGCTCGACAGGAGGGACTACAATTCTGACCACTCATCTATGCTGCTCCATAATGTTTGGCCTGCAGAAACTGTGAGTAAACATAATGTTTTTTGGTCTAAAGCCACTACATTTTGGAACAATCTGTTACCTGACAACAGATAACTGAAACATCCATCAACAGATAAAATGGATAAACAAACTGGTATATCCAGAGGATGGAATATAATTGAGTGATAAGAAAGGGGTGGTTCTTGGATACTGGGTTACAGTTAGTAAGTTCTTGGTGTGCTAGTACAAGGTAGGGTGACTGCAGATAAAGACAATGTACTATACATTTCAAAAAGCTAGGAGAAAAGATTTTCAATGTCTTCACCATAAAGCAATGATAACTGAGGAAATAAATATGTTCACCCAGATTTAAGTGTTACAAAATGCATACATATAATGAGACATTAGATGATATCCCATAAGTATGTACAACTATTTTTTTATATATCAGTTAAAATATTTTCAAATAAACACATTTTAATTCTCAAAAAAGAAAAAAAAACATGGTGATGAAGGCATAGACATGGGCTCCATTCTAAAGCACTCCAGGTGAAAGGGAGGACATTCCCTTAGCTAGTACCTACAGTGCAGGGAGACAAGGGCTAACAGGGCAGCATGAGGGAAAGCGAAAGAGGATGAAGAGGAAGAGGAAAAGGAGGGGGAAGAGAGGAGGAAGGAAAGGCCAGAGGAGGTCTCCTGCTCTCTGCCTCCCAGGGGGCTTCCATACTGGAGTCTTTGTTTTTCTTTTATTGGATCTGTATATCCATTAACTTTGCTTTCTGTAGACTCTTTCAAACCCAGTTTTTTAAAAAAATTTTTTTAGATGTTGATGGGCACAATTCCTTTATTTTATTTATTTATTTTTATGTGATGCTGAGGCTCGAACGCAGTGCATCTCACATGCTAGGCAAATGCTCTACCACTGAGCCCCAGCCCCAGCCTCTAGTTTTCTTTTAATTAAGACTTATTGTTTTTAACTACTCTGAATCTCCTAAATAATTTTGGTCCAATGACAGCCTTTTTACCCCAACAAATAACCTGTGGGGTTGCTAAGAGGATTTAAACTAATATCTAAAGTCCCTAGCTGTTACTTTTTGGGTAGGTAATATATTGTGATTATTACATCTATACTTTGTTTCTAGTATAAATTTATAGTTTATGATAAGAAAGAAAGTTGGAAACAAATAACTAAGGTTTCCTGTAGTCAATAGGTTTGTTTTTTCATAGTGAACATTTTAGAATTGTACTTCCACCATCTAAATAACCTTGTGTTAAAATCATCAGATAAATCAGGTCACTGAGGGACAGGGGTGAGTTAGGGTTAAACATTAACAAATCCTTTGTGAGACAAGGCAGTTGAATAATGCTCTATTTTAGCACCTTAATGCAGCCCTTTCTCTGCTGAAAAATTAATTTTTTAAAAAGAAGAAGAATCAATGTTGCCTTAGGGTTAGAAAAATAAGCACAACGAGAAAACAATCTTTCATTTTATAATTTGTAAAGCAGTTTTACATGCACCATCTCATTGCATCTGCACAGGAACTGCGCCGTAAGGCTGGCAGAGAAGGTCACCGCCTTGCAGATGACCCTGGAAGGGAAAGCAGAGAAAGAGACAGGCCTTGTACCACACAAACTGGCGTTAGGATAACTGGGTCTAAATCTTGCTCATTTTCCATAATTCTTAAGTGTTCAACAAGAAAGACTGATTGAAAAGGAACATGAGATCAGGAAGTACTGTGTGACTCAAACTAGAGTAATGTCTTTTAAAAGCACGAAGGAGAAAAACCAGGTCAATGTTTTACTTGACTACTATGGCCTCTGCTCATAAAAAGAGCATGATTAAATAAATCATAATTAAATCCATCAGATGGCTCCTTTAGGGATACTTAATGGTATGGGGGAAATGCCCATATTTTAATAATATTTGCAAAGCAGGAGAAGAATAGCAGTTTAGTCCCAAATCTGTTACACAGTAGATGAGAGAAATATATGAAAATACTAATGGTAGCTATGTTCTTCCTGATATTGAGAATATATGTAGTTTTTGGTTTCTTTATTCCTTTCTATTTTGAACTATGAGCATATATAATTGTTCGTGTAAGAAAAAGAAATACTTAAAATAAAAGATTCTGGGAGTCATTGTACATTATTTCCTATTTGGCTCACTACACGCTTGTGTTTAATTCAGCAGCAAAACCTTCACAAAGGGTATGAGTGGCAAGATGGAAACATGATCCTGCCAGATTTACCTGGAATGCTGTGTGCATTTTGGCAGTGTTGGAGAAATGAAGCTGGAACAGGCTTAGAAAGAAGCTGGGACAAAGAACAAAGGAAGAGGAAATTTTGCCATATGGCAGGGAGGAACTCAATAAAAATTTAGGAATCTGAAATGGAAATTGGTTAAGACTAAGAGGATACGATCGAGGTTTCTAAAATAATCTGTCCTTATATATGTGAAAGTCAGCATCCCACTGGATTTTAATCTAATAACAATTGTTTTATTTATTTTTATAACCTCACAATGGTATACATAGTTGGAGCCTGCACTGAAGTATAGTTTAGAGGCTGGATAAACATGAATCATGATTCATTCAATAAATCTTTCTTTTCTTCCTCTTTTTCTTTCTTTCTCCCTTCTCCTCCTTCACCACCTCCTCTGATTCTCCTTCATCCTTCTCTTTCCCCCTCTTCCTTTCTCCCTCTCCCTGTCCTCTTTGCCCTCTTTTCTTCTCCTCTTCTCCCATTCTCTCTTCTCCCACTCTCTCCTTTCCCCTTCCTTTGGTACTAGGGACTGGGGACTGAAACCAAGGTGCTCTACCACTGACCTACATCCCCAGCTCATTCTCCCTTTTCTGACAGAGAGTCTCACTAAATTGCCCAGGCTGGCCTCAGATTTGCAGTCCTTCTGTCTCAGTCTCCCAGGTCACTGGGCAAATGTGTGCCACCATGTCCAGCTCATTCAACAAATCTTAAAATACTAATTTGGAATTGTGAGGTGAACCCAGAAATGGATGCTTCAATTAAAAAAAAAACAAGTGGGGGCTGAAGATGTTGCTCCATAATAGAGTATATGCTTTTCCTTGCATGCAGGAAGCCCTGGGTTCAATTCGTACCCATAAAAACATATATAATAATGGATGATAAATATGTGGTAGTAAAGAAAAGAGGCAGGCAAATAGCAAGGTCCCTGGGAAAAGGGGTTATGGGAAACAGGGTTTTGGAAAATAGCATCACTGCACAATTGTTACCTCATAATAGATAATCATGTTACAAATAGCAACAAAAAATATTTTGGTACACCGAGAGAGACATAGACTCTATTTTTCTGTATCATATCAGAATACCAAAAAATAATAAAAAGGAATAATTATGCTTATATGGCATTTTATATGAGCTAGGCATTGTTCTAAACACTTAAATTATGTTAACTAGCTTACTCTTCCCAAACTTCCTGATCAATCAATACTATTATCTTTTATTAACACTTCCTTTTACTACAAGGGCTATAATACACAGGAAGGTTGAGTGATTTACCCAGGGTCACACTACTGGGAAGTAATAGAGACAGGATTTGAACTCAGGTCTTCTAGCTTCAGAGTCAACAGTTTCTCTTGAAAGCAAGGGAGAACAACAATGTATATACCTATGCACATTGTCAAAACTTATTAATTGCTCCTATTCCTTAATATCACAGTGGTTTTGCCTCTCATGCTAGATTTATAGGGAAGAAACATGTCTTCACTCCCTACCATCCTTAACTCCCAAGATACCCAGGATAGTTAGGAGCACACAAAACTCTTCTGCAGTGACACAGCTAAGCTTTACATGCCTGATACTCAAATTTTTCTGAAAGTACTACCCTTTTCACTCAAATTGTCAATTGAAAAGAAAGAACAACTCTCTGGATAGTTAATAAGAAAACATGAAGAACTGGGTCACCATATGTGAAATGCTTTTGGGGTTTGATTTTAGCTTTCCTATCACTGCAAAGTGAGTAAGCTCATATTATTCCCACCTGCAAAGGAACAGCCTTCATGAACTACATTCTCATCACAGAGACACACACATCCACTTTCTATAAGAGTGCTCAGACCATCTGCTCGCATTTAAAAATATAAATTGAAGCCCTCCCACGCTGCCTTGGTTTGTAAAATGTCTATCACCAGATCTTTATTCCAACACTCCTTTAACTCTATGGATTCTTTTCTTCTCTTTTAATGATTTTTACTAATTCTCTTTTAGCACCTGGTGTTCAGCATTATGATTTTCTAAAGTCGACAATGATCTTTAGAGCACAGGGCTTCAATGTTATTGCCATATATATGATATGTCTTCATTTTGAGGAAAATTTTGTTGTTTGGGAAAATGCAACTTTGTAGCCTGGTACTAAGCCTGTTTCCAAATGGAAAATTAGGATCTACATCTCTTCTTAATGTACAAGACTTGATTACAACCACCATGAAAAATAACCATACTGTTTTCTGTAGTGGACATACTAATTCACATTCCCACCAACGGTGCATAACAGTTGCCCTTTCTCCACATCCTCATCAGCATGTGTTATTTTTCATCATTTTGGTAGTAGCCATGGTTTGGGTTGAGTTGATCATTACGTTTTCTATGCATACATCAAATTATTGTACCCATAAATATATACAAAGATTGTGTTATAATTTTTTAAAAAATACTCCAGTGCAAATGAAAGATAAACATTAAAGGGAAAACCTTGGAAAAACACAACAAAAACAGATAAAATTGTACAGACAACGCATCTTTATTCAAAGCTTATTTCTTCACTATGTTTTTAAGAGCCTGCAGAGGTATTTGTTAGAGTAGCACCTACTCTATCTCCATGGACATGTCATCTCAAGGTCGAGCAGACTCAGGACACAAACATAGCTTCCATGTTGCTTTAAATCATATTTTTTCTTCTAAGACTGTTGGGGTTAAAGTCCACTCATTCATTCTTTCTTTCATACATTTACTCCTTCATTAATTAAACTTATTTTTGCTGATGATACTTGCTGGGCAGTTTCACAGGCAATATAGGAACAGAGATGACAGATGGTGCTTCCTGAGCTTGGGAAATGGATGATCTGGGAGGGAGGAAGACCAGTACTGGTCTCTGATTTTTCTTTTTTAAAAATCTGAAATGTGATGTTGTAGGCTTCCTTGTTGTTTATTTACTTTCTTACCTTTGTGAGTCACTTTATGCTAGGGCTTACACACTGATCCATTTCCAATTCCAAACACCACTTTCTTGGCTGTAGAGGTGACCACCAATTAGAACAAGCACTGAAATTTACCCCAAGTCAAGATTTCTGCTTTCTGCTACTATTACTGAAACCCTTATTTAAAAATAAAAATGGAGGATCAGAGATTAAAAGTGCTTCAAGCTTTCTCTGACGTCCAACTGGAGGATTTTTAAGGAACCAGCTAGTGATTGCTGGACCATGGTGAAACTTCGCTAAGACAATGAGTCAGAATATTCAGACACTAGGCCTTTGGATATGGCTCCAAATCAGTTTATGGTTGTTGAAGTCAGTTGGTGTATGTCCCACATGTGATGCTTTTCTAAAAATGCTTCTTCTCAATAAAGAATCTGAAATGACACTAATTCATATTGGTGAGTGTTTAATGTGAACCAGGTTTATTTGAGTCTTAAAATTCATATATGTTCTGAATAGTACATTAAGGAAACAATCAGATGTGTGTAAAATGCTTTGTTTTTATAATGGAGAAAAACAGTACATAGTTATTCAATAAAAAGGGACTGCTTAGTAAAGGAATTATTGTTTCATAGATATTTGTGTTGCCATGAAACATTACATAGAAGAATTTTGATCATGTGGGCTAATAAACACAATTTATTACTAAGTGAGTAATTTAGGTTGAAAATTATTTGATCTGAAGTGTGATAAAATATATTTCAACAGATCTTTAAAAATAGACCAGATCTCTATGTGCAAAAATGTCCAGAATGTTCACTCTGAACAATTAGGCAATTCCTCAGCTTTGCTATGTTCTTTTTAATTGAGATCTTCAAATGTTCTGGAACCTCAGTGGAAACCCTCTCAATTCCTACTACTTTTTCACTTAAAGAAGTCTTACTTGGGGTTGGGGTTGTAGCTCAGTGGTAAAGCACTTTCCTAGCATGTGTGAGGCACTGGGTTTGATTCTCAGCACCACATTGAAATAAATAAAGGTCCATTGACAACTAAAAAATATATTTAAAACAAAGAAGTCTTGCTTCTTCCTCAGATGCATGCTTAGATTTCATTACCATTCCACCAGCCTCTGCCTGATGAGGTACCCTGTTAGTACCTCAGTACCTTGTACTTTACCCATCCTATTCATTATCATCACTGCATTTCAGTTTTTATTTCATTTATCCAAGAGACTACTAGGCTCTTTGAAGACCTGCTCTGTGTCAGTCATGCTTAAATCTATGGTACTCACATCTAACATACTGCACTAACAAATGGTTTGTATATTTAAAAAATTTATGAAAAGAGTAAATAAATTGTTCTATTTTATTGTCATTGGCATTTTGGATTGTACATCTTTTCCTCAATAAACATTTACTTCTTTTGCAAGTCAAAAAAAATTGAATGTTGTTATTGCCTTGAAGATCTTCTTTGAAATGTAAATGAAAACATTTGAGAAGACTACAAAATTTTCCATCCTTCAGAACCTAAATGGCATGATGGCTTCTTAATCCATCTAAATACACTTTAATTGAAAATTTTCCCTCATCTTTCAGAATCTACATGGTATGATGAATTCTTAATCCATCAATGTGATAAGCACGTTTACCTCTAGAATACCATCATGTTGAAGTAGCTAAAAAAACATGAATGGATTTGAAAATGGCAAAACTATAAATACCTTTCTCTCTTTGATGTATTAGAATGTTCTGATGGACTCAATGTTTTACTCCATCATTTACAATCTTTCTGCAACATTTGTACTTGTCCAGCAATTGTGGGAAAATAAAATTATTCAATGTCCAGTAAAACAGTGTCTTTCCAGACCCTGGACTATTAGGAGCTATAGACAATAATTCTGCTGATGTTAAACTGAGTTCAAAATAATTCACCTTCACATTAAGCTTTGCCATTTTATTTTAGAATTACTAAAGTTATGACAGCTTTAAAAATAACTGTAAGCATTTAAAAATAATTATGGCTGTTTTTGGAATCCTTATAAAGCTATTTTTAGATTTCTAGAGGATCTGTCATTAAATTAAAAAAATGATTTCATGTATTTTTTTTTATCTCATCCCAAAGCACATGCCATAAATATAAATGGGAGCAGTTACCGTTCAAGGGGGCACATTCACCTTCTTCAAGTTAGAGTTTGTGTCTCTTCTCATTTCCATCTTTTTTTTTTATTCCTGGATAACTATTTCCCAGGTTAATACAAAGCTTAGGAAACTATGGAGAAGACAGTGACTTCTGACAATAATGAAACCTTTCTGCTACTGAGCACTATAAGATCTGGCACAGCACAAACAAGCAAAGAGAAAATTTCAAATGCCACATTAGAAATGAGGACTGTCCAGAGGGTCTGGAGTTAAGATGGTTGAAGAGCTTTGAAATAAAGTGGCATCTCAGTCCTAGTGATTGGTGATCAGAAGCAGGGGCAGGATATGTTTCCACAGCTAGTATGAGGAAAACCTTATCTTGTCCTTTGAGCATAGAATGGTCTAAGAATGCCTCAGAATGAGGAGAAATGAATGAGGTCCATCAAAGGCCTCTGCCTGGCCTCAAAGCTTCCTTTGCTCCCACTCTGCCTGAGTTCTCAGTAGGGACTCTGCAGGCCAGTCCCTGACACGCTTCCCTTCTCCCCATCTCCAGCCTCAACTCAAATATGAAGTCTATCCACGTTTTTCCTTTTCTTTCTTTTTTCTTGTTTTACTCCTCCTCTCCCCTCTCAGCACACATAGGCTGATTTCAATGTCAATTTATCTGTTCCTCAACCTTTCCAAACCAACCTTGGCTTCAAGAGCTGACTCAGGTCTCATTCACTCCATAAATTGACCCCTGAGTACTTGAGTTCTCATTAGTTTCTTCTATTTCCAAGTCTTTATTTTACACATTTGATACTCAGTTTGCTATCTCATTATCCACTACCTCAAATAATGTGTACATTTAGTTTTGCCCTAACTCACAGGTGAACACCAGTTTCATTATTTGTATCTTGTTCTCTACAGTGCCTCCTACAGGGTGGGAAATGTAGAAGGCACACAAGGTACCAGGTGACACTAGTGCTTAAGATAATTTGTATTTTTCAAAACATCTCCACACTATTATCATCCTTTTCTAGAAAAAACATTGTTGGTTCTACAAGGACAATCTTGGCAGTCAGAGTGGGTCGTTGATTTTCTCCAGTGATGGTTTTACCCTTGGGAAATGGTAAGAACAGTTTCCAAAATTCAAGACTTGGATATTAAGTTACATATAACAAGAGAAATAGACACAAATGGTTTTGAGTTTGAAAATGTCCCATCTGACTCTTTCTAAAATGGATCAGGGAAGGGAAAAACAAAACATCTTAATTTTGAGACTTTCTGACTTCATTATACCTATAACTTAAGAGCCCAGTCACAGCCTTGACCCTATGAACTGTTCCCTGGGTGCCCCCAAACTCTGACAAGTATCCTGGAAAGTCATTGCTAACTGGGTTCCCACCTCCTGACCCTGAACTTCAATTTAGCTTGTTTTATAAACTTTAGGAAACTGCTTTTGAAATCATTGTTTTATCTTTTGCTCTGGTCATTTAAGTCCTGAGGAAAATTCAGTCTGACCAGCTTCAGAACTCCTGCTGAGCTGCTCTGAAGAATCGGGTTCTGCCACTTTGAAAGAAAAAAAAAACTGAGCTCATAATTTTCTTTAGAAATACACAGAAACATCAAACTGATCTTCCATGGAATCACAGAGTTGAATGATTTTGATGTTTCTGAATTCAATCAGAAGCCATTCAAGAAATCTGGGACTAGTTTTAGTCCACATCTATACTTTCTCTGATATTTCCTATGATCTTTTTCAGAAGGAATAAAAGAAATGAAAAATTACTGGCACATCAGCCATTGTAATTATTGTTTCTCTGACATCTTCATTAACCATTTAGGCCACTGGACATTACCCCGGGACATGCTTTCAGATTCTTCCACCTGGGTACATGGAAAAGCCAAACTCTTTTTCTTTGCCGTCTGTCCATTTTATCTACTAATTTCACCAATTCCTACATAAGGAATACTACTCCTAGTCATATTTTTCCATCTATGAAGACACAAGCATAAGAATTTTTATTTAGAAAGTACATTAGAGATCTTAGACTACTGCAGTTCTCATTACCAGAGGCCTACCGAAGTCTACTCTCAAATCAGAGGCATCTCTGGGGCCCAGAAGCAGACTCCCTAAAGGGTCCAGAGTACAAGGCTCTCTTTGTCCAATGCACTGCCTTGTTGTTGGCCCAGATTCTTTCAAAAACTTTACAAAGGAGGGGGAATGGCTTGTTTTTGTAGCACACCAAAATGCCAGCCACATTTCCTATATCTATTTATCCTTCAGCCCTGGCCTTTTCACCAGAATTTGTAGACAAAATTTAATCCTCCTATCTCTTACCCAGTAGGGTTGTGCCAAGCTGTTCTCACTCTCTGTTCCTTAAGCTATCTTGTAATCAACTTCAAGGATTCTTTCCTTACTCTGCTCTTTCTGCCTGTCCAAGGCACTTCGGTTCCCGAGCCTCTCCTAGGTTATTAACTCAATGTTGCTTTTCCACTATAGATGAATTCTTGTAAAGCTCCAGGAAATCTCCATTTTTCCACAAAGAATGCCATTTACATCTCCAGACATCTCTAGGATAGGACATCCTGCTTTTTAGTGGTGCATACCAGTCCCAAATGAATGACTTGATGAAGCCAGTGAATTTCAAAGACAAAATTATTTACAGATAATTTCATTCTACAAATAGTCTTATTCTGTTGGATTAACACCAAATGAGAAAAAGTCGCTCTGCTTTCAATACAGTAAGAGTAGTAGTAGCAAAAGTTAATTCAATATTTGAGGAACAAACTGAAGGCCACATCAGTTCTTTTCCAGGTTAGGTACAAATACACAGAGCTGGGCCCTGTTCTTACTGCCTGCTTGCATCTATGCTACTGTCTCGCTTTAGACCACACAAAATCCTTGGAAGCAGGAAGATATAAACCACATGCGTCCAACTGCAAATCTCCGCATTTTCTACAATATACAATGAATTCTTTTTGTGCCTCTGTCTAGCTACGGGCAGGCGTGGGCAGGCGTGGGCAGGGGCAGTTTCCGGTATCCAGGTGAAGAATCAAGCCCAACTCAGCTGTGGTTTGGCACCACCTGGTGGCCATTTTCCTGCTCCCACTTAAATGTCCGTAAGGAATTCTAGGCTACGTGACTGCTTAGGATTTCCAAATACCAGCAGAGATTCTCATATCCGATTCACCAGCGTAACCCAAAGGGATTGGGTAGAATTCTGGGGACTCTTGGATCCATTTTGATGGTTTTATTAGTGCATTATAATTGTACATAACAGTAGGACCCATTATGATATAGCCATACATGCATATAACCTAATTTGATCGGTCTCATTCCCTAGTACCTCCTTTTCTCTCCCCTCTTTCCTCCCCCATCCCCTTCTTCTACTCTATTAGTCTCCCTTTCACTTTTAAAAAATTGATGCATTAGAATGTTCTCTCTGATATGTGGATGCTAACCCACAACAAGGGAGGGGAAGAATCTCTATTCTTCATTGGATTAGACAAAGGGGAATGAAGGGAAGGGGAAAGGGATAGGATAGCAAAGACAGTAGAAAGAATCAGATATAACTTTCCTATCCTTATATATGAATACATGACTAGTGTAATTCCACATCATGTACCACCACAAGAATGGGGTCCTGTTTGGAAGAAGTTATACTTATTCTATGTATGTATAATATGTCAAAATACACTCAACTGTCAGGTATATCTAGAAAGAACAAAATTTAAAAAGAAGTTTATTTAAAGAAGAAGAAAAAAGTTGATGCATTTTAATTCTACATAAAGGTGGGCTTCATTGTGGTCTACTCATAAATGGACTCAGCATAATTTGGTTGTTTGCATCCCCAGTACTCTCCCTTGCCTCCCTCCTCCTTCCCTCTTTATCTTCTTCCATTGCTCTATTGCTCTCCCTTCTATTTTCATGAGATTCCTTTTTCATTCCTTCGCTCTCTTTCTAGCTTCCACATAGGAGAGAAAACATTTGACCCTTGACTTTCTGAATCTAGCTTACCTCCCCATTTCCTAAGGAGGGGTTTCCTACTATTTCCTGACCAGCCTTGTACGTGTCCTGCCCCCCTGAGCCCTCAGTACCCCCCATCCCCTCGATCAGCCCAATAGTAACTGTAGATGAAGACTGGAGCCAACAGGAAATTACTTTGTAAGAGATGGGAAAGGGGATTAGCTGAATTTACAGAACTATAATATTATAGTTCGGCTTCACTGATGAAAATCCATGATGACATATTTAGTCAACTATGTTTACACATGTTTATTCAAAGTCTAGGAACATTTCTAAGCTAGGAAACAGTATCTAGTAGTAGCAGGAATAATAGAGGAAGAGAAAATATTATATCAAGCTAAATAATCAAATGACAAGAAAAATATTGGGAAGTTGGGAATAGTCTCCAAAAAACATGTTGTCATAATGATTACATAAAAATTTACCAAGCACATGCATGAAAAGGCACCATGCAAAAATTGAAGAGGTACACAGTCTTTGACAATTATGCATTTGTGGTCTGGGTTTGGATAATCCAGATGAGATAAGCAGGGGTAACAAAACAATTAAATAACTTATAATATCCCTTATAATTGATCCATCCCCCAAATTAGCAAACAGTATATGATCTATCTAAGCCTAAATCTGATTACCTGGATGGGTTGGAATATTGAGGCAGACAATATATGGCCTATATTGGATTCTGACTCTGTTACTTACCAGCTTTGGAAAATTAGAAAAGCTATTTTCTCTGAATCCAAACTTCCCCATCTATATTTTGGGAATAATAATATTTATCTCATTGGTTGTTAGAAAGATTGAATGAAATTATATTAATAAAGGACTTGGTAAAGTATCAAGAACATAGTAAATGGCGCTTGGACAATTAGCTATTGTTGTTTATCTTATTATTTGTGTTAGTTGGTTCAGAAATGGTGCTTGCAAATACCATGGCTTTAATCCAACCAGGAAGAGCTTGATCATATCTCACACATCCTCAGTTGCAATGTTGCACCACCTAAAATGGACAAGGAGCAGGAAGCCAGCAAGTTAGGCTGTATTTTCCTCTAGATTCCTATATCATAGAATATATTGCATCCTCTCATTTAAGTAGAAGAACTTAAATACAAGTGTAAGTCTAGGTAACTCCACAGAGATCCATTTTGTTCTGTTGGAAATGTGCATCTGTCCAGCTGCAGATTAGATCAACCTAATTTCCACTTCTTTTTAATCATACAAGTCTCATTCCTAAATGATTTAATAAAAAAGTATATTAAAATGTTGACAACTATACTTCTTGTTTGTATGGTTTCTATCTACACACATTTCCCCTGTGTCTCTATAAATCTAACAATTTATTATTTTAGAAATATTCTAACAAGTGTAGGAGAAAGAGTTTTACACTTTTTGGAGTCAATGGACCCTTGGGGTACCCTTCCAAATGATACATATGAAAAGTACAGGTTTGAATCAATTTTGGAATTGCATTAAATCTTTAGGATTAATGCCAGCAAAGCATTTGAAAAGAAAGAAGTGCTGCTGATATCCTCTGTGCTCAGCATGTCCATTGATGAAAAAATACTACCTTCTGGGAGTAATGGAGCCACTCACCCTTCAATGTACAACTTAGGTAGAGATGGAATTCAAAATCCATCTGTCAATATATCCATCAATCAGAATGGATGCTCTTGGTGCTCAAGAAAGTTTCTGGAGGCTCACACCTATTGTAGGATTTAACCAGTTGCTAGACTGTGAGGTTTGAGAGGGACATCCTGGGCAGAGGCTGAGGTGGTGATGGTACGAGGGTCTTGGATCAGCAGAATATGGACATGTTTCAGTATTATTACAATCAGAATAGTAGTGATGGTGGGTAGCACCTAAATATCAGCTCTATCATCACATATAAGGATGAAGAAATAATTTCATACTCAAAATCAACTCAATATACTTGTACAAATGTGAGGAAGGAGAAATAATTTTCAATCCTAAAAACATAGGCACCAACGTCATAGTACATAGATAAAAAATAACAATAAAATTATTTTTCGTTCTTTTGGTTATTCAACTTAGTTATTAATAATCAGAGATTACTATACATTTTCTTTATTATTTCCTTGGATTTCATAGCATTTATTACAAATAGTGGGGAATTAAGGAATCTAACACTTGGTTCTACATAATGAATATTAAAACAATAACAGCAATGGCATTATTATGAACAAAAATAAAAGTTCTCTTATAATATTGCTAACTTTTATGCTTCAGACTTTACAGTATTATCTTTCACATATCAACTCATTTAATTCATGCAACATCCTAGGATACAGGGATTATCATATTCACTTTATGCAGAAGATATTAAAGCTCACAAAGTTAGCTCATTTGGGGACACAGAGCTAGAATGTGGGAGATAGTAACCACACTCCAGGTCCTCTGGTCTAAGATTGCTATCCACTATATCAGTGTATCCTGAAATGCTTAGAATTTTTTTAAGGAGAAAGAGAATTAGTTACTCATAATGTTTGTGCTAGATATCAAAAGAATGAAGCATCATCATTTTACTATATTAGCATCTGTATGTACTCTTGATCACTTCTATAGATCTCTCTGATATTAGAATTTTTGGTACCCTAGACCTGAGACTGACAGAGGTGTATATGTGATAGAGTCCTTAGAATTCTGTGTCAAACAACCTGATAGAGACTCTCATATTTTATTAGCTTATTTCCAAAACCTAGCTATACTACTGTTTTGTTTAAAACATAGAAATAAGCCATAGTGGCCTTAGGAGTTTACTATTTAAAACTAAAATAAATGCTACTGAATTGGGTAACGAACCATTTATATAAGCAGGTTGTGCTAAATAGCCAGAAGATGTGAAATTCGTAAAGACCTGCAAATTAATAATGTTTTGAAATAAAAAAGAATTCAGCTAACAAAAGGAAAAACACTGATTGCCTCACAGGCAGCTCTCAGCAAATTCTGAGCCTATTTCTAAGCTAAGGTCTTATCAACAGATCTGGTGCAGCAGACATACAGCACTCATTACGTAAGTTATACTGAAATGCAAGAGGATTCATGGGATGGAGGAGGGAATGGACGGCTGAGGAAGAGCTGAGCCAGCAAGCAGATGTGACCCCCAAACTTACTGAATGATAGTGATAGAAGTCAAGTCCCTCATAATCACCTTTAGCCTCTCCCTTTATAAGAAGAGATGCCAAAAGAACAGAAATGACTTCCTCAACAATCTTCGTACCCTAGGATGTTGCAAGAACCCTTTCCTCAAGATCATACAGTAGGGGAAGCTTTCAGTGAAAAAATAAGGATGCTTTTAGGGACAGGACTCTATGAACTAGTAATGTATTTTGGGAAGGAAAAGGGTCAAGAAGAGAGAAGAGAGAAGAGTCATGTTCAGCATCTGCCATATATGAGGTACCCTGAACAAACTCTCATTTCTCTACTCTGCCACGCTGGAGGTTGGTATGGTTTTTACTACTATACAAATGAGAAGAATCATCTCTTTAAGAAGCATTTTTAAGTTTACATCCAGTAACTGCAAATAATTATGGGGTAGAGTGAGGCATTTCAATACATGTATACAATATAAAACAATCAGACCAGGGCAATTTGCATATCTATCATCTCAGAAATATATCATTTCTCTGTATTGGAGACATTCAAACTCCTCTCTGCTAAATGATTGAAATATTGAATTCATTGTTGTCAAACACATGATCCTATTGTGCTATACGATATTAGGAATTGCTCCTTCTACCCAACTGCATCTCATGACCACTAGCCATCCTCTCTGCATTCCTCTTCCCCACGCCCTCCCCAGGTTCTGGTAAGAACTAGTCTAGGCAACAATTATCTTGGGATTGTTTTTGCTTGGTTGCTTGTTTACTCCCAAGGCCACTCGAGTATTAAATGGTAGGTGGGGATCCTGGTTCTTGTCTCTGAGGCTTTTGTTCTTGCCACCCTATTACTGTACTCGATCTAAAACAGGAGCTGTAGATTTCCAATTCATGCATAAATTATGGAATAGTCTAGACACTAGTGATTTATTATAAAATCAGCATGTGAAGAACCAAGGAGATGTAAAGAATCAGAACATTAACAGAAAAGTCTGAAACCATGAAAAAAAATATTTTGAAAAGCCAAAGCTGCTTTGCATAGCGTTAGTAATTTATAAATGAGTTGATTCATTTAAAAAAAATCAAACTCCTTCGAATCTAATTCATTGGTCCTAACCAAAATTCGTGTGATATTGTTAATAGGATTGATTGGCAGAGAGTTCAGACAGGTTTACAAACATTTGAAGGTTTTCCCTTCAGCAGAAAGACCTATTTTTCTCTCCATCAGTACAAAGAAATTAGATAATGAGAGAAACATTCATTCCAAATCAAAAAGCCCAAAAAAAAGTAGATGGAGGTTTGGGTCACAATTACTCATGTTCCACTACTTTCTGTACCACACCTGCAACAGGGACCTTGCCACATTTCCTTGAATTAAGCACCTTATGAAATACAGACTCCTTGGCCTGAGATTGTAAACCCTCCTAGGATGGCACCATCCACTAAGGTTCTAGCCTGATTCTAGCCAAACTGGTGCTTGATGCTGCTGTTGCCCCTGTGAAACTTGCTCCCCCAGCCCTTCCTCACATTTGCCTTGACAGTTCTCTTCAATTCCATTTCCCTTCCCTCCACACCTCCTCATCAGGAAACACCAGCCCTTCTCCTCTCTGTCTCTTCAGGAGGCTTCTCTTCCTTAGTCCAAGGGATCTCCTCTCTCCATTTTCTGGGAGGAATCACCCATTCCTCCCAAGCATTAGAAAATACTCAGCGTGAGTCTGAGTGTTCTGCCTCATGTGGGGAGACTGTCCAGGGGAAAGGCAGTGACCATAGAGAGCAGGCTGAGCCTGGCACCTTCACCGGCACACTCCAACCACCACAGCATTGCTAAAGAGTACTGTCTGTCCTACACTTGAGAGATGCTGGAGATTGGCAGTTTCTAGTTGGCCCTTTTAATGACTGGTTAGAGCACTTTCACATATATTTAAGAAAAAATAGAAATCACCATCTGGGGATTTTAGCATCTGGACATATTCAGCTCCCAGTTTTAATGTCTTAGAACAGCTGAGAGTGAAGGCAAGAAGACGGAACAAAGAGTCCAAATGTGCCTATTGTATTTTCTAAGGACTAAGTCAAAAAGGAGGTAGGTGAGCCACTCTGGAAAAGAGTACGAAATAAACTGGTCATGGCTTCGAGCTTAATCTGCTTTCCAAAGAGGTTCAGGCCAAGGCTAGCCAAGCTCTTTACCTCCAGCAAGGCCCTACAATGGCTCAATTCATGGGCACTCTTCCCAGTGTCATTCATTCATAGGGTAAGAATTATTTAGAACCTAACAAGAGCAAGGCACTGAGCCAGATACTGGTGAATGATGGAAAAGGGGATGGTGTGGCTGAAAGCATTTGAGTGGCAAAACAAAATCCACCAAGTTCAGAGTTCAAGGAGCTGTAGGCTTTCTGCCAAGCTCTTTATTTTACAGATGGAGACTGAGACCTTGGGAAGGATGCATGTATGGGTGAGGGTAGAGGGGATTCTGGGACTAGTCTGTTCTTACCAGAAATAGAACTGGAAGCTGTTAGAATTATTTTTTCTTCAGTATCCAATCTCAATTTTTAGGACAAACTGACTACAGGGGATCAAAAATCTCCATAAGAACAAATAAACCCATATACTTGGATCCTCTCATCTAATTCAGAATTCAAGAATTATAGTCACTCCCCTCTCTGCTCATCCCTGATCAGGACTTGTCTGTAGTTGTCTTTTCAGTGTTCTTCTTGTTAAGACCACATACTATTCACAAAACTGTGTTAGGATGAGTTCTTTTGGGAAGCGGAGATTCTGTCCCTGCTAACTGTCCCTGTCTTTGCTGGCATTGTTTGTAGCACCTTTTGGACCACTTGGTCTTCAGTATCAGAATCCAGTCTTTTCACATCTGCTGCCACCAGCACCTCCGGCTCCAGTATAGACCCTGGACTTTGCACAGAGTATCCTCCTGATCCTAGCCGCAAGTCCTTCTAGTCTGGTGGTTTTCTTCCTTATTACCATTGCTTCCTTCTCAGGATATAGGAAACTGTGGGTTGCTCACATACAGTAGGAGAAGTCAGTGTTTGGGGAAAAAAAAATTTCACAAGAAGCCTGCATTTGGTTTCAAGACTACTTTTTTTCTCTATTGTGCACCTTTAAAAGTCTACTTTGCAATGCAAAGTTGAACATTAATTTCTTTTTTCTGGGCTCTATCTGCCCTTTCTCTGAGGCTTGAAAGATACTGTTGCAAAGGGTAGAAGACTCTAGAACAAGGAGAAAAGCAGGAAGAAAAATCCTCTTTTTATAAATATCCCCAGATCAGTTCTTCTGCCTAAGGATATTGTAATAAGGTTTTAAATGGCTTTGGTTTTACGTTGCCGAGACACCTCTTTCATTCTCAGTCTTGCCTTGAGTTCCTTAAATATTGATAGGGTAAGCAGCTTGTCTCTAGGTTGAAATTATGCAAGAAAGCAAACCTGCTGAAAATTTCTGAAGAACACAGGGGAGTTGAGGCCCAAATTATCTGGTAAAGGCATTTGAACAAGAGATTGCCCTGTTATCTCTGCTTTCAGAAGTTGGATAATAGGCTTTAATAATGAAACACAGAGTGCTTACCTGGATACAATGGAGAAAATGAATAGAATAAGTGGCATCAAATGATGAATAGAATAATTTTGGAGTCTGCAAATTCAATAATGGTTTGTACCTGGATTGCAAGGTGGCAATCCAGTTACCAGTCCTCAAGTGAGTTTTGTTGAGCCTATGGCTCATTATTAATGGAAAAATTTCACATATAAATCTTGATCGCAGTTTCCTTAGAAAAATTATGATTGTAACAATTTTTTTCTATTTGCCTCCACAAATGTTTTCAGTGAATAGTGTGTACAGCTTCTGATAATTTGTTTTTTTCTGTTATGTTTGCCAACATGTATTAAAATGCAACTTTTGGGAAAAAAAATAAAATAATTAAAAAAAAAAAAACGGAAGCTCTGCCATACTTGCTTGTTATGAAACATTTTATCCCACTTTAGAAATAAGGCCAAAAAATGACTGCTTGCCCTTTCAGTCATAACAAAGCAGTGTCTAATAAGCTTCCTATGATTTATACAATTGTCTATGCCCTAGACTCTAGGGATACAATGTTGTTTGATTTACTATTTGCTATTGATTAGGACTAAGACACTAAAGTTAGATGTAAGCTTATAGATTGGTTGTTATTTTTGCACTGTAGAATAAATAATCTCAACTGGTTTATTTCCCTGTAGGGTATTAATAAGCTCTGGTACTAACTTAATCTTATTTCAGCATTTTTTCTTCTATTGACTATGTGTATAGTCTAGCCTCTCATTTTCTCCTTTGAACGAGTTTCATCTTATTGCTAATTTCTTATTAATGAATTAAATTAATCCTTGACATGTGTTCACCATGTCAAGTACAACAGTCATGTTTTTATCTTTTAGAACATTTTATTTGGACCTTCTTTCCATTCCTAAATGACAATCAATATCTGGACTAATTGCTGATAGCTCACATGAAGAGGGGGTGGCTAGTTCCTATTTCTATCTTAGATCACAGGAAGGGCCAAAGAATGTTCTGGGGCTATGAGGATTTGAGAAAGATGTTGGATGAAGATCTATTACTTACCAGCTTCCCATGGTGTTGTTACCAGCCCACTTCCTCCTTCATGTGTCTTTCTTGGACTCCATAAACCTGTGAGTTCTTAAGTTCTGACATACATTTTGAGGTTTCAGCAGAGCAAGAGTTTTTATTCTTGAACATGTGTGAGAACCTCCAGGAAGCCTTATTAAAACTCTGATCGCTGAGCCCCACCCTCAGTTTCTGACTCAGTAAACCTGGGATGACAGTCGGATTGGCTTCTCTAACAGTTTTTCAGCCAGTGCTAAGTCTGCTAGTGCAGGACCACTCTTGGAGAATCATTGCTTGTAGTAAGTAGTGGGACTTGAACTTGGATTTGATGGATGAGACATATTTTTGCACTGCAAAAATGTGGCAAGTTGAATGTAAGACATAATACAGTAAGTTTTAATTTTTTTTCAAAAACCTCAAAATGTGAGTTTTAAAATATCATACCTAGCAACTCTCCTCTTGATAATTACTCCACTTGAGAATCAATAGCTACTGGCAATAAAGGAACAATAAGAGCAATTATTCTAACTTTATTAAAAAGTGAAGGCCCAGTTCTATGACTGTATTTTGGTTTGTCTACATTTAAAGCTAACTGACAGACAGAAAGCTCTAAAAGCCCCTCAGTTAATGCCCAACAGCTGATAGGATGAGCCCAGAAAATACCAGATGACTTACAATGATGCATTTCTGTTTTTGTGTTCATGTGATTTCCATACCCATTATCTCATTTAATACTCATAACAATCTTGTGACATAATAGAGTCTGTTTATTATCCTATTTTACAGATTAATAAGCTGAGTCTTAGAGGGCTCATGTGGCTTTCCATAGGACACCTAGCAAAAGTGCGGCAAGGACAGGCTAGCGCTTAATCTTTGGTCTTGCTCACTAGGATTATTTACTGACATGCAATGAAGACCAGATTAAAAATACCATGAGGGCTCATGATGAACTAAAAGATTTCTACAATGTATTTGGACCTACATATATTGTTTACAAATAGCAAAAAAAAAAAACTCTTTTGCTCCCCCACAAAAAAGATTTTAATTTACACATAAGAATTTGGCAGTGACCAAATTGAATAAGATAGATAAAAAATAGACTTCATAGGACCCAGTTAATCAGCATCAGAGAGCAAAGGAATGTGCTGACCTTACAGGAGTTAAAATTTTGCAAAGAGGAAGATGATATATAGGAAGTAGAGGATAGTAGTATCAAACAAATCTCCATCCTATCATTGACCAGCTATGAAACACTGAAAAATCATCTTATCTCCATGAATTTTTTAATTCCCTTGCCCATAAAATAAATCATCTGTATGTACTAAAATTTTAATCACTTGTAAGGATTAAGCAAAAATAGATGTAAAAGACTATAAAGTACACAGCCCAGGGCCTGAAGCACAGAGAATGCTCAGCAAGGGCTAGCTCCTACTTCCATCTTAGATCACAGGAAGCACCAAAAAACATGCTGGGGCTATGAGGATTTGAACATTTCAGAAAGACATTTGATGAAGATCTGTTACTCATTCTCACTGAATCCTTACAATTTTGTGGCACTGTTCCTGCAACAAACCACAGCATATCCCAGAAAAAGCAAATGCAAGCACCCATTGCAGTACCAAGACAATTCACCACTGACTGCTATGCTAAGAAATTGTCAGCACCTCTTAGCACTGTGGCAGGCAATTTAAATGGATGTCAGGTGCAACATATCATATTTCCATCTGACTGTGTTGTGCAGGAATCAATGAGAAAGAATAGGGCAACAGCTTGAGTTACAAAGGATATAAAGGAGAAAATTGGATGAATTGCATTCATCCTGCATGCAGAAATGTCCAATTATAAGCAGCATAAAAGGAAATACACGTAATTATAGTCTGCATGTAACTGGGGAACAACGGGAAGGGTGGCTGTGGTGAGTGAGAAAGAGAAGAGAAATCTGAGAAACTGGCCGCTCTGCATTCCAGGCACAGGAAGATTTCCTCTGCAAACAGCACCCTGGCTAGACTTGGCAGTTATGTGTATGACAAAGCAGAAAACAAATGAAGTGATTAAAGTACCAAATTCATCCTCAGACTCAAATACAACTTTACAACCAAGCAGCGCAGAGCCTCAGCTGGATGGCAACCTGACATTTTGATGCAGACAATGATGAGATAGTTAGCATACCTACAGTAGCTCAATTCGTTTTCCCTAGTGTAACTGCTCTTACACAGTAAAGTGGGTAATGAGGGTTGAGTTTGTTTGGAACAGATATATTAGAAAGTGGGTACTTCGTTCCCTACTGCAAGAACCTAGCAGTCTCAAGTTGTGCTGAAATTGACCACCCACAACCTCCCTGGTGGAAATGTGTAGCACTTCTGTGATTTGTAGTCAAACATCAGCCTTCCCTGGCAACGCTCATTACCGCGTGATTGCAGATGTGCTACAGTCTAAATTGTATTACAGAAATCTGCCCAACTGTAGTTAGCAAAGCTAACATTACACCAGATACCCACACCACCACCACCGAATCACAGCGAGAGGAAAACTGCATTTTCTATGCATTATTGAAAGAATATTTCATACTGTCAGGGAGCTAGGGGCAGGCTCATTTGCACTCAGGTACATTTAGCCCTTTTACCTGGGTCATCTAGAAGAAAGTTGGACGTTTGTTAAGTGCTTATTAAGTGCTAGAGAATGTGGGAAGCACTTTACATGATGACCATTTCCCCCTCTAAAGTACACACTACTCTAAAAGCTGAGACTCCACTTTGCTCATTAGTTGGGTCTATAGGAGTTTGGGGTCTTGATATCCCTTACAGAACAGCATGTCTCAAACATACCTATCTCACACATACAAATCTCCTGGGGACTTTGTTCACAATGCAGATTCTGCATTGGTAAGTTTGAAGTAGAGCTAAGATGCTGCATTTCTAAGAATAGCCAGGCGATGCCCTAGAGTGCACTGAACTGCCAAGAGTGAATGCTGTGTAATGTTAAATGGACCAGAGTAAGCACCAACCATGTTCCAAATCCAAGGTGTAGAATGGATTAACCAAGAGGCTTCTTCCAGTCCTCAATTCCAACATATGGTTAAAGAATGTCAACTTTGGAATCCAGCAGGTCTGAATTTGGACCTTAACTTTGCCACTTATTAACTCTGTGATTTTAAGTAAGCTGACTTCTCAGAAATTCCTTTCTTACCTGCAAAATGGCTACACTACCTATACATTACCTATCTCAAAAGCTGGTTATGAGGGATGAGTTAAATACTGCTCAGTGTATACATAGTATAGTGCCTAGCATCTGGAAGATAAGAAAAATGACAGCCAGTATTGTTATTGTCATTCATGTCAGAATTTCTAATCACCAGTTTCAAAGGTGAGCAGAAGGAAAAGGGTAATTTTGATGAAGGAAAGATTTATTCATTAACTTACCTAATTGATACTTATTGAGGGCTATTCTGAGCCATGCATAGTCTAATACTGAGGACACTGCATTGTGAAAGTCAGAAAATGACCCTGACTTCATGCAGCTGACATTCTAGTGGGAGGAATAAGACATAAATCATTAAACTTGTAAATAATATAAATAATAATAAATGTCTTTTTAAAAATGAAGCATTTAACTGTACTGCATTCTAGAAAAAGAAAAACTGTGCAGTCAGTAAAAAGTTTAGCCAGGGGCTAAAGAGAAGGAAGAAATGAACAGATGGAACAAAGAAGATATTTAGGGCAGCAAAGACAATGTATATGATTCTGCAATAGGGGACATGTCATAAATTCGTAAAATCCATAGAACGTATGACACCAAGAGTGAATCCCAATGTATGTCATAGACTTTGGGTGGTAATGATGTGTCCCTGTGGGCTCATCAGTTGTAACCCCTGCACTACTCTGGTGGGGGGTGTTGATGGTGGGAGAGGTTATGCTTTGGGTGGTGGTGTGTACTTTCTGCTCAGTTTTTCTTTGAACTTAAAACTGCTCTAAAAACAATGTCTCTTATTTAAAAAAAAATTAAAGCAGCATAAAGGCTACAGAGAGTAGCCCGCAGTATGATGGGCAGTATGAAGGGTTTTTGAGAGAAAATGGTCAAGGAAGTTTCCTAAGAGAAGGAAATATTTGTGTAAAATCTGAGATAAGAAGCCAACTATTCCGGCTGTCATTCATCTCTTCCCTCACATTTTTCATTTTGAAGGTTATGCATATCCTCAAAGGGGTGAAATGGAGCTGAATGTGGCTAATGAGAAGAGTCCACTCTCAGGAGTGTCCAGGTGGCTGCCATAGCATGTTGAAACTTGGTTTCAAAAGAGCAAAGTTGCAAGAGGTACTCACTACAGAGCAGGTCTCTAATGCCATTGTGTGAATGGGAAAACACAAAGGCTTCTAAGTAGCTGGCATTTCTAGTTATATCAGTGCCCATTCATAAAAACCACCATTCTCCTGGCACTGCATGATCTGTGTGCCATGCATGGGACTCCTATCCCATTGATAATCACAGAGAACCCTATAACACTGGTGTGGTTATTCTCCTTATACACAGGGAACAACGAGGCCTAAGAGGTTAAGTGAACTGTCCAAGGTCATAAGTTATTAAAGTTTAGAGTAAGAATTTGAACCCAAGTCTGTATTACTTTCAGGTTCTAGCTGGCAAACATTCCAATCAGGAATTTTCCTCCAACACACTTCAATCTCCCCTCTGATTCAAGGGTATAAATTCCCCTATTCCAAACAGTGTGATGTATTTCAAAGCAATCACAGCAGCCTGCTGAGTAAACCATGTGAATACAAATGTTTGCATTACTGGAACACACAAACGCAGAGACACAGCTTCAGGGAACACACACATACACACATATGCTGTCACAATTTTACTGTTCATCTTCTGACAGCTTCTCCACAACTTTCTAAATGTTTTCATTGTTGTGGGACTACAAAGTGAGTCATTAGGAATTGACTGTTGGACATAAGAGGACTGCTACTTGCTAAGAGGAGAAAAACCCAGACCAAGCTGCCACATCTCGCAGCAGTTCTTCTGACATCCAACTGTGTCCAGAGACCGATCAGGGTCTAAAGGGGCAGAGTCAAAAAAAGCAGTTCTGCGAGAGTGGAAGAGAGGAGTGCTGAGACAAGGTGTCTCAGTGCCACAGGAAGGCAATCAAGCACAGAACAAGAAGGAAGAAGGGATGGCATTTGGAATGAGTGGAACAAAAGCGTCTCCAAAGATGTCACACTTGAGTTTTCAGACTGACGCTCACTAAGCTGCTGCTAACCAGAGTTTCGGTTTCTTTATTAAATGCATAGCACCAAGAGGGTGAGGGGAGGGCTGAATGTGATGTCATTGTCACTACATATGCCCGACACATACCACACTCTCAAAATATGCTAGTTTATTTGCTGGACTAAAAGGTTTTCTTCACTTTCAACCTACTGTTTAAAAAACAGGTTGATTATTACTCTTGTTACGCCGGTGCATGATGCTTCATTAATTTTATTTAAGCTCTCCATCTATTTCAATAGAACTTTGACAATTTTCTACAAAGACATAAAATGCTAAAATGCTTGTTGGTGGAAATTTTCTTGTTGGCCCTTTCCATTTCAACACCAGCAGATAAGAATAGCTAATGTTCCTCAAGCCAATCACCATCCCAAAAAGGCTGAATTCAACCCTGCCACAGGGTTGAGTGACCCTGCTTCAGGGGTGTGGATATCATCCCATTCT
Source organism: Xerus rutilus (assembly GCA_028644305.1). NCBI lineage: Eukaryota > Metazoa > Chordata > Mammalia > Rodentia > Sciuridae > Xerus > Xerus rutilus. The sequence continues at coordinate 53,840,983 of CM053409.1, forward strand.
ACAGATGAGGAAACAGCAGTGTTGAAGATTAAGCCACTAGTAACTTGCCCAAGTCACATGGTAGGTACAGAAGCAAGACTCAGAATTTGACTCCATACTTCCTCCACCAAAAGGAAGAATATTCACCAGAACTGGAGGAATATGTACCAAATTTGACCCCTTATCCCTTTAGGAGGAGCCATTAGTAAGACGCAGAGTCTGCCATTTTAAATTCGTGCAGAACTTACTCTTCTGTGACGGAATCTTCTCACATTTCTGATCAGATAAAGCAGTTTATGTTGGGCCAGTCCCTGAACATGCAGCAAACAGAAAATGCTGCAAATTCCTTCTGACCTGCCAGGAAGATGCTGTTATATCTAGAAGCTGATAATTCCATTATTTCTACTTTACTGTGGACCTCAGAATTGCTGACAACTAAATAATTCAGCCCTCTGGGAAAATCCAGCTCCCAGTTTTAAGGCTCGAACCCTTATGCCAATTTAAAAGGCAGTACAGACATAACACCACTCTTTGGGTTGTTCTAAATTTACCAGCTCTGAAAGATTCAATGCAGAAGAAGTTCATTATAGCATGGTCAATGCCACATATTCTGGCCCTTAACCAGCTTAGTGAGGCAGCCTGAAAGAGGAGGATACTGAAAAAAGGCATTTGGCTGAGCTATTATGGGCATCCATCGTAAGAGACAGGATCTATAGTTAGCCTACTTTGAAAATTCTGTGCTCCTGCTGGATAAAGCTTTTATCACTCCCTTCTGCCTCTAGTCTCTGATGATTAGGGTACAGATAGGTCAAACAAATTAAAATTCCATAAACTAGAATGTTATATAGTCCTGATATGTGGGTTGTATACAGTGGTCCTAATCTTGATCCAGACAACTCCTTCATGTGCAGAACGGACGATGCATATTCATCCTTGAATGCACTTGATCAGATTCTACATAACAAAGATGTTCCTGAATTGGGGGTGAAGCATGCAGAAAGGCTGCATTTTTAGGACTGTTCCATCCCGCTTTCTAAATGGCCTTTGGCGTATACATGATTTTTGGTTCTTATAGCGCTGGGAAGCACCCAGACCAGGAAGGGAACGGGGATGTAGACAAAGGATATCACCTTATATGATAGTTGCCTAAGTCAGCATGTTGAACATTGGGTTGGGACATGCATTTCTGCTCCTGAGGTGCTAGAGAGCCTCAGAAGTCAAAGACATTTCCTACAATCTTACAAGTCAATTTAGTTTCTTCTTTCACTAAGTTGCAGGAAATAGCAACTTAGGTGTGGAGCAAAGTGCTTGGGGTCCAAGAACCTGGAAAATAATTGTTCTGACCTCACGTGTTGCATTATTCTCAATTTGCTTTGAATGCAAAGTGTCATCTTCCAAACTGGATTAGAAGCCCTCAGAAAGTCACAGCTATATTCTATAGTACTTGTCTTATATTCCTCTCAAAATGCTAGGCTCAAACCTAGGCACAAAAATATATGTTCACTACACTTGCTCAATTAAATTGGTTTAAACAGACATGAGCCTTTGTCAAACAATGTCTGCTAAAGAATGATTTGATTCATAGTCAAGGATAAGCACAACTGGTATTTGTCCACATGCATAGCTGTGGCTGTTGGCATCTATTATGATTTGGTCAGCACCAGTGCTGGGCCAGTTGCAAAATATTTTGTATATTAACCGTAAGCATGAGTATTTACTTCCAACTTATGTGACAATTAGTGCCACTACCAACTATAATATGATAACTTTTCAGTCTATGTTCCTCAGTTATGTTACTGAGAATCACAGAATCATTGAATCTCAATTTTGGAAGAAATATTCAAGCTCATTTGTTGTCACTCTCTGCTGGGTACCAAAATTCCCTCTTAGATTCCTCTCAGCATCAAAGAAAAGGAAGCCAAAGATTTATTCAACAAGAATCACATTCTTCTTTGTTTTTCATTGTTCTCAATTGTTAAAAAGGAAGTTATTAAGCTGGGCACAGTGGTGCACACCTGTAATCCCAGCACTTTGGGAGGCTGAGACAGGAGAATTACGAGTTCAAAGCCAGCTTCAGCAATGTTGAGTTGCCAAGCAACTCAGTGAGACCCTGTCTCTATATGAAACACAAAATAGGACTGGGGGTCTAGTTCAGTGGTTGAGTACCCCTGAGTTCAATCTCTGGTACCAAAAAAAAAAAAAAAAAGAGTCATTAGGTCAGATGGGGCTGTAAGAAAATCTGAAGATTAGAGTTATTAAAGTGTATGTTTAGGGAGGAAATGTGTGTTTTTTCCAGTCTTGTTACACTGGTCCATAGATCATCAAGGTGATTCACATAAAACCTGACCATGGCTTATCTCCCCTTGGGCCAAACCACCAAGGTTTCTCCTCTGAATCACGGCAGTGCCTACTTAACTGCACTTCTTTGCTTCCACCCATTACTCCTTCAGTCTGTTCATCATGATGACCAGAGAGATCCTGTTAAAATGTCAGGTCAGATCACTCCTTTGCCTAAAACTTTTGAAGACATTCTGTGTCTCTGAGAATTAAAGGCAGTGCCCTTGCTATAGTCTACAAGATCCTACGAGGTTTAGACTTTGTCTATCTCTTTCCTTGATCTCTTGGCTATTCCTTGAATATAACAAATGTGTGCTCCTGTCTCAGGGACTCTGGTTTTTCAGTTCCCTTGGCCTGGGAACTTCTCTCCGTGGTACATCTTCACTTCTTTCCATCATTTACTCAAAGGACACCTCTTCAGCAAGGCCTAGGCTCACTCTAATTCCCTACACTTCTTTCAGCTTTATTTTCCACATATATATATGTATACACACACACACACACATATATGTATATATAAAATTTTCCCCAACTACATAGTGACTTCTGTGAGGAGAAAGACCTTCATCTATTTTGTTCACTAGCCTATTTTTGAAGCCTAGAATAGTGTCCATCATGCAGTATATCCTTAATAATCAGTTATGGAAAAAGGATGGAAATATAAAGGATGGCAGGCAAGCTCCATGGTAATGCTAGAGCTAGAAGTTTTAGGATTATTTAAAATTCCTCTGACCTCTACAAAAACCAGAATATCCTCATAAAGCATTTATGGCTACTTGGAATGATTTCTAGCTTTGAAAAACCTACATATATAGCAGTAAGAAAAGAAGACAGCTATCAGGGATTGACATCCTGCTCTTTGATTTAGATCTTGCTTGAATACTATTTACATTATGTTTTAGACCTGCTTTATTCATTCAACAAATATTTACTGAGAACTTTTTATCTACAAGATCCATGAATTAGTGTTAATGGGATCTGAAGCTATATTAAACACATTCTCTAAAATAAATAAAGAATACATATACCACCAGGAGTAGCTCTCAGCCCAACTGTATAATAGAATTGCCCAGGAAACTCAAAACTAACCCAATGCCTGGGGCCTGGTTCCAGAACATACAAAACTCAAGAGAAAATTTTTAAAGTATTTCACAGGTGATTCTAGTGTTCATTCCAGGGTTTTCCACTGCTACAATATAAAAGGGACATATATTGAAAGAGCAACATATTATGTGTCAAGAAGTACCAAAAAAAGAATGACATCTAGTCATAACAGTGTTCTTTAAACTGTATTCCAAAGAACAGGAGTTATCTGTGAAAGTTTAATAGCTGTTTGAGATGTCCAAAGAGCCCCATGCTCAAATTTGGTAAATTATTCATTCTTCCTTTTCTTTCTAGGAAATTTGATGTCCCAGAGAATCTCTCTGCAGTCCTGTAAGCTTAGGGAAATGAGGCAGAGATTCTAGGAGGAGTCCCTCACGGGTTCAGGTCCTATTAAACAGCCAGCCACACAGGGTCTTTGAAATAATAATTATTCTGGGGCTTCATGCATGTACCTCTCCACATGCCCATTTATCTTAGCCAGGTAGAGCTGCAATGAAAGCCAGTTATTTGCCATGAATACTAACCAACCAGAGGAGAGTAGTAATGGCTACATTTTTTAAAATGTGTTTAGTGACAGGATGGAGTATGCTCTGGTTTGCCTTTCAGAACACTTGACTTTGGGTACGTTGTATTTTATTTACCTTTTTTACCAGATTTTTGCATTTCTTAAATTACCAAGTTTATACATGATTTCCTTTGTCTTTTGAAAGTAAATGAATTTTTTGAGAGAGAGAGAAATTGTTTTGCTTTATTATACTATTAGGATCTGCAATAGACACTATCTGAATTTCAGAACTGTGTTTGGTTTGCATGACTCATTATTCAATTGGCACTACGCTTCTTCATTCAAAATAAATAAATAAATTATTACTAAAAAGAAGACTGATTAAATAATTTATTTTGGATACATCTGATGGAATACCCCACAGAATTAGAAATACCATAATAAAATGTTCATCATATAATAAAAATATTGGGCGGGGTGGAGGATATAAAGGTATTTATACTACGACATGAATAAAGACATACTATTATATCTGTGGAATAAGATTATGAAGGCTATTTTCTTCTATTTGTTTTATATTTTTTACATCTTCTGAGCTGAGTATATATTAACTTTAAAACAAGAAATAAAACCTAGGACAACTTAAGGACAATAATTTGTGATTTTTAAAATGTAATCCAAATAAATAGAAATAGATTTTCCTTTGATTCCCTCCTCCAAGAAACATGGTACTTGTTGCCCAAATTTTATTTTGAGACTTAAATTGGCATTAATGTTCTCAGCTAAATGCTTCCAGATTTTTAAAAAGAAAACCCCATCAATGCTGATAAAATACTTCAGAAGCACAATCTGTAAGATAGACAAATAATTCTGAAAATACAACATGATGACTTTTCTCTGCTCATTTTTCTTTCTGGGAAGAGGTAAGCATTATTTACCTCTCTTTTGCTGATTTTTTTAAATTTGGCTTTGTTTTATTTTATTTTATTTTTCATTCTTATACTGGAAAGCAAAAATATTTCTGCTGACCAGTAGAAAGTTTGTTGAAGTCAATTACTCCTTGAAGACTTTCTTTGGACAATTTTCTTGCTGAAAACATTCTCAGAAAGGAGATTAGTGACTTCATTGTATAATTTTTATCTTATCAGTTGCCTCCAAGCCCTTTCTCATGTTACTTTTAAGTATTTTTAAATGAATAGATTTTCTAATAGAGGAAGATAGACAGCCTCCTCAATGGTATCCCACAGACACCTTGGTGTTTTATTTTCCTGGAACAGTGTGGGAAGAAGATGTTTGTGTCACAAATGTGACACTAAAGACTGAAAGAAAAACAATATAAGACCCTCTTTAATTCTCCTGATCTGAATAGATGATCATGTTTGGGTTCTGAATACATACAATGGATAAATAGTCCAGTAAAGGATCCCTCTGTGGAACAAATGTTCTTTGACCTTGCTGACATTCAATACATTTTTCCAGAAATTTACAAATATTTTCCAAGATTCATGGCACATTCTAAGGAAAAAGAGGTATTGGCATTTTCCCTTATCCTTCCAATTAAGAGAATTAGAGGATGAAAGACCTCAAGGGCACTAAATAAGAAAACCACAAAGACACATTTTTACTGATACTCATACTAGTGGGGTCATCCAAAATGGAATCTTTGATGAGTAAAATTCCACCACTATATGCAGGCTTAAAAATGCAAACTTCTTTTCCTCAGTAATTATGCATAATATCCAAAAACATCACTTATGAATTTACAATTGTAATAAGGCCTTGTAAACAAAGAAATATAAATTAATTCATTTTTCAGTGGCAAGGATGATCAACCTTGGAATGATGGATGGGTTGCTCATCAGATCATGGTCACAGTGGCATGAAATCCCCTGGCATCCTAAGATTTCTTGTCCTTGCTCATTGCCCCCCACTGAAGATAGTGTCATTCATCTTTCCTGAATATACCAGTTTCCTCTCAGGAATATTGGGGATAAGAATGCATGTTCAATGTGCTATTCAATTGGCCCATATCCCAGATCATTTGTTTATAAATTTTCATTTCTTCACTCTTTATTTTTCTTTAATTGCTTTGTAAGGATTTTTCCTCCAGAGGGTCAGCATTCACTGTGTTAAAGTTGAAATAATTTCATCCAAATTCATCTTTTTCAAAGGATCTGCTACATGGATCTTTTGTTCACCTGTCCTTGTACTTCTACATGTAAAGTGAAATGAAAATAATAAAATTGGAATGTATGTATTCAAAATGCTCTCAGCTAGTGACAGAAAGAAGTCTATGACCTCTCCACATTTTTAAATGCCTAAAAAACCCCAGCAGTTGGTAGAAAAGGACTTGAGTCATTTCAGTAGAAACACCATTTAGTTTGAGTTAATTTATCTACTCTTTTCTGTGTCATTTCTTAAATTTGCTCATTGCCTTATATACATGAACAGAGCAAAATATATTTTCTTCATGTTGCTACAGGTGTTAGAGTTTCTATTTTAAACTAAAATTCACTTTTTCTCAGTACTACTGGGCTAAATTTTTTAAGAAAACACTTCTAAAAGAGTTATTGAATATTTTCTATACTCTATTAAGGCAAAGGAAGAGCAAAAAGACAAGGTTTTGGGTAACTTGCCTCTGAAAAGTGAGAGAGAGATGTCTTCCATGAATTTACAAATGTTCTTGACTAAGAAATGGACTTTTTCTTCCTCAAATACTATATAGAGAAAGACTTGCAACCTTCAAAGACCCAAACTTCAGACTAGTCTTTCAAAAAAAATTTTTTTTTGGTTTGATTTGTTTATAGGGATTTTTTTCCTGTTATTTCAGGCCATTTTCTCTCCTATCATATAGCTCCCTAGTTAAGAATGTCTTAAGAAAATGAGATTATCTTGACCAGATATATTTTAAACTTCAGTAGTCACAAGAATTAGATCTTCTATAATGTGAGAGTATCTACCATGCCTTCCTCCATGTGCCAAGAGCTCTGTGAGAGACTTTGACACAGACTCCTTGAGACATCCACCATCTCTGCCCTGATAGAAGTTACAGTCTTATTTTTCTGTGTTTTCCTTTCTATGGCATGAGGAAAATAATATAAGCCTTACTTAAAATTTATTCAATATATAAATAATTATAGTAGTATGCAAAAATAAACCACCAATTACACACTTAAATGTGTTAGTGATTTTTTCCCCCCATTGGAAAATGAAAAAATTTAAAATTCTCTGTCTTATATTATTATAGAGTTAAGATTTCCCATTATAAAATAACATTTTGTGGTGTTTAAAATCAGTTAGCTGCTAGGGTCTTGAATCATTTACTAATAAATAATTTGGGCTTTTGTTCCTTGATAATATATAACTCTTATACTCTGTCTCCTCACCACCCACCACCATTCAATCCACCTAAGGGAAATTAACAGACATTTTAATTCACAGACAAACTAAACACCCTATGCATTTAAAAACTTATGTAGATATGTCTGCAATTTTTAGCTCATCAATCCCAATTTATAGAATTCTATTATAGTCAAATTATTACAGAAGTAGCCAAAATTTACAAATAAGAATATTTACCTAGTAAATCAATGAAAAGTTTAAAGCAGTCTATGTGCTCAGCAATAAGGGAATGTGAAGATGAATTATGGTATATTCATTTGCTAGAATATTATGCAATAATTAAAATAAAAGAATATTTAAAAACACAAAAGTATATGAAAGGTCATAAAAGCATCATAAAAATCTCATAGGGTAAATAATTATTCCCATGTTTATGTTCATTCCTATTTAAAAAATGAAAAAAGTGCACCAAAATATTGTTTATCTAAAAGTAGTGAGATTATGGATAATTACAATGTTAAAAGTTGTATAATAGATCATTATTAGTTTTATACTTAGAAAAAAATCTTAAAATATGACATATTTTAAGAGGTTGTGGCTCAGTGCCAGAGCACTTGCATAGCACATGTGAGGCACTGAGTTCAATCCTCAGCATCACATAAAAATAAATAAACAAAGTAAAATATTGTGTCCATGTATAACTAAAAAAATTTTTTTAAATTCTAGCAAATCACATACAAAAACATATTAAAAAGATAGTGCACTATGATCAAGTGGGGTTCATTCTAGGTATGCAAGGTTGATTCAACATATAGAAATCAATAAATGTAATTCATCACATCAATACACTTAAAGACAAGAATCATGATTATCTCAATAGATGCTGAGAAAGCATTTGATAAAATACAGAACCTCTTCATGCTCAAAACACTAGAAAAACTAGGGATAGTAGGAACATACCTCAACATTGTAAAAGCTATCTATGCTAAATTCTAGGCCAACATCATCCTACCTGGACAAAAATTGGAAGCATTAAAAATGGGAACAAGACAGGGATGCCCTCTTTCATCACTTCTATTCAACACAGACCTTGAAATTCTAGCCAGAGCAATTAGACAGATGGAAGAAATTAAAGGGAGAGGGAAGAAATTAAAGGGATATGAATAGAAAAAGAAGAACTCAAACTATCATTATTTGCCAACAACATGATTCTATACTTAGAGGATCCAAAAAATTCTACCAGAAAACTTCTAGAATTAATAAAGAAATTCAGCAAAGTAGCAGGATATAAAATCAATACCCACAAATCAAATGCATTTCTATACATCAGTGATGAATCCTCTGGAAGTGAAATCAGGAAAACTACCCCATTCACAATAGTCTCAATAAAATAAAATATTTGGGAATCAATCTAACAAGAGAGGTTAAAGACCTCTACAATGACAACTACAGAATACTAAAGAAATAAATTGAAGAAGACCTCAGAAGATGGAGAGCTCTCTCATGCTCTTGGATAGGCAGAATCAATATTGTCAAAATGGCCATAAAACCCAAAGTGCTATACAGATTCAATGCAATTCCAATTAAAATCCCAACATCATTCCTTATAGAAATAGAAAAGGCAATCATGAAATTCATTTGGAAGAATAAGAGACCCAGAATATCCAAAGCAATCCTTAGCGAGTAAAGCAGGAGGAATCACAATACCAGACCTTAAACTATACTACAAAGCTATAGTAACAAAAATGGCATGGTACTGGCACCAAAATAGACATGTGAACCAATGGTACAGAATAGACAGAAACAAACCCACATAACTACAGTATCTCATACTAGACAAAGGTGCCAAAAACATACATTGGAGAAAAGATAGCCTCTTCAACAAATGGTGCAAAAATAAAATATGACATATAAACTCAAAGGTAATAATATATTGATAACTACTGCATTTTATAGTATCTGCATATATTCCAATGAAGCAAATTTTGCTGAAAAGACTAACTTGTACTATGTTTGATTAGTTGAATCGCAGGCAAAGAAAAGAAGGGGTGCCACAATATCTCAGCCTCATAGAGGTTTTGAAATCACTGTCGATTAATTTATTTTCATTTGTTTTTGTCATTTCTAAAGCCTGAGTGTACCATCTGAGAAGTAGAAGAATACCATCAGTGAAGCCTCTCACATGATGGTTTAGTGTTTACTTAGATTTATACCTCATCGGCTATAAAAGCTGCAGCCATCACACTGTCCTTCACACCAGACTTACTTTGATCTAAAAGTCTATAGTTTCTAATATTCAATAACTTGAATGGCCCCATACACACGGAGTCTCTGTGGAATAGACTCCCAGAGGTTTATTGCTTAAAGAATTCCTAGAATGAGCTCTGAAGAAACTCAAATCTGGAATATAACAGGAAGGGAAAAAAGTGAGATGGGTCATATTTTGAGAAAAGAACACAGGTAGTTCATCTGCTTGCTACATGACAGTAAAGAAGCAGGAGTGTCTTCCAGGGTGGCTGCTAGTAGCAGTCTGCTGGTGCATTAGACACACTGCAGGATGAGAATGTTTTCTGTTGTCACTGCCTGCCTTTCTCTTCCTCTCTCCTTCTTATGCTAATTGGTATGTGATCAATGTTATCATCCATCTTTGGAATCCTAAGCCAGAATCTGAGGAAAATAGCTTTAAAAAAATCCCAAACAACCAAACATGAGAAAATGTGAGAGATATAAGTATGGGGGACAGGGACATAAAAATATTCTTCAGAGCATTCTGCTGTCATGTATAACGGATTAGAACAAATAAAAAAAAAATGTTCTTCAAATACCTAAAAGCAATTACATGGGAGAGAGATTCAAAGTATAGTTTTCATGGCTCCAGAAGACAAAAATTAGAACATAGAGAAGTTTTTCAAAGATGCATGTCATTTAGATATAAATAAATATGGCATGGTCCAGTCAAATCCAAGGAGAATACAGGTGCCCTCTTGTATGTGTGTGTAAGGGGCGGGGGGGTTGTTAGGAACTGGCAAGGCCATAGGGTCTATTGGCGTAAGCTGATTTCTTAGATAGCATTTTTATTTCTGAAGGAGAAAGGGGATATTAGTAGCCTGTAAGAGGCTTGAAATAATTACTGTAAGACCATGTTGGTGCAGATAACTTCTCTGGCCTGCCTCAGGAAAAGGGATCTCAGAGAGAATGGAGAACTCAAGAAACAGTTTTATGAAAGGTTCCATAGGGAAAGAGTTGTTTGGGAAATGGTTGCATAGGATCTGGCTTAGGCGACAAAGTGAGTCATGAAATAGAAGAGGTCATTCTCCTATTCTGCGCACAACTTGCCTCAACTCAAACTTTCTGACTTGGGAACCATCCAGCAGCACTGCTTGCAGTCATGGGCTGACCATAGACACTATGTGCACAACTCAATGCCTCATGAACATATCTGTGAGTACGATTCACCTGACCACCTGGTTAAAAGGCTGACCTGATTCAGAAATCTAAGGTGGGACCAAGAGCCCACTTTTCACATGAGTTCTCAGATGGTTGTGATAGTGCTTGTCCAGCAATGTGGTGGCAAGATTCTGATGGGATATTGCCATAAGAAGAAACCAACAAGGAAAAGACAAAGTGGGAGAGGAAAAAGTGGGTGGATACTAGACCACTGGTTTATGGACACTCCAGAGCTACCCTCCACCCACAGTCTAGAAATCCCAGCTATAATGAGAATAATGCAGTCATTATAAGTATTTAAAGAACATATATGTGGGAAAGGACAATAAATTTGAATTATATGACTCCATCTGTAGACCCAGGATAGCAAAGAAGAATCAAATTTGACTAACAAAGAGATGTTCTAACTTAGAAGACAACACATTGCTTTCAGTGGAGGGGGTCCAAATTGAACCAAACAACCTCTTACCACAGGAATTGTACAAAACTCATGGGGCAGTTGCTGAGATCCTCTCTTATTCTCTCCTTTTCTGATCCTACAATGGAATCACTAAAGTAAAAAGAATGCATTATTTAAGAGCTCATGTTAAGAAACTGAAAATATCCTAAAGTGAGTGAAATTAACCAGAGAGCGCTGCCAGGAAAAAACTGGATTACAAGCTTGTGGTGATCTTCAGACTCAGTGTGTATCTGTGACCTTAGATTCAGCTCCATCCAAATTTGGCAGATAAATGCCATATGATTTAGGGAAGATAATAAATGGATAAACTTCTGAAAGTCAATGATTATTTTTAGGAAAAAGAAAAATGAGAGAGGAGGGAGAGGGAAGAAACTGAAAGAGTTTGGGAAATGAGGAGTGCATTAATGTATAAGAAAGGCAGCATGTTAATGATAAATTTGAATATTCTCTTCCCAAAAACTGGAGCCAAAAATATTCTCTCTAACCCTCTGGCCCAGAAATTGAAGACTTCAAAATCTTAGTTTCAGTCTCATTAGAAGCTGCTAAGTCTTTTAGATCAGATTCACAGATGAAAAAGAGAAAAGTAATAACCCTGTCCAATTATAAATGCTGCTTCTGCCTTCATAGATCAAAGCTTTATTCTCACAGTCCAAAAAAAAAGTAAGATTACTTGCTCTTTGGCTGAGAACAGTTTCAAGAATTGTCCTCAAATTAGCAAGCATTTACCAAGTACCTACAGAGTGTCAAACACTTGCAGGGAACTAGGGATGCAGACATTAAGACCTCCTTTACAGTCTGATAGGGGTTACAGATAAATACCTAATTAAAAATAATATAACATGATAACAACCTAAAATAGGGCTACAGATATGCTCAAATCACAGAGGAAGGAGAAAAGAACTCCTCCCTCCTCCTGGAAGACACACAGTAGGTGAGCTGGGCCTCAGAGAAGGAGCAGGCTTGTCCAGGCACAGGAAAAAGTGCATACAAGGCAGAGAGAGGTGAGTGGGCAGGCAGGAACTGGGAAAGGTGGGCTTGGCCAGTGGCCAGGGAAACACAGGTACAGGCTGAAGAAGTACTGTCGGGTCTCCTCACAGGTCACTCTTGCCCAGTTTCCTCTGAGTGCTTCCTGCTGACATCTTTGAGTCATTTGCTGTCAAAGTCAAGGTCTTTACCTACCTCAGAGGTTTCATTGGCAACTTGCGCGTGGTATAATTTGGGAGCAACTATCTCTCCTTCACACCCACGAATGAGAATTTAGCATACAAGTTCTGACATTCTCTATGACAAGTCCTTTAATTTTGCTGTTTATTTATTGTGAGAAATTGGAGATAAATTATTCCACCCCAACTCACTTGATCATAAGTTCTTACTGCTTCAAAAAAGGAATCGGGAATATTTGATAGAGCTGTGCTGTCATTTGTCATGTCCTAAATCAGAAAACCATCTCCAGCTGGGTGTGTGATAAGGAGTACAGAAATTCCATGTATTCATGGGGCATATGGGAGGAATGGAGTTAATGTCACAGGGTAACCCATTCTTGAGCCAACCAGGTGATGGCTTCTTCCTAGTTCTTAGGAGAGGTATTGAGATAGATTCCAAGGACAAAAAAAAAAAAAAAAAAGCTATTAAAAAGCCTACTGATTATTTCAGGCATGGATATCATGTGGTCATTGGTGATCACTGAGTGAGAAGAGCTTAATGGGACTTTTCTTTCTTTCTTTTTTTTTTTTTTTTGGTGATGCTAGGGATTGAACCCAGCACCTTATGTATGCTAGGCAAACACTCTACCAACTGAGCCAAATCCCCAGCCCCTTAATGGGACTTTTATTCTGATCCTTGATATTCATACATTCACTCTCTGGCAAGTGCTTCCTATCACTCCATTTTTTGCACTCCATCCCCCCTGCTTGTCTCCATCCCTAGTTAAAGGAGACATGAAAATATATCCTTGCTTTAATTCAGAAAAAAATATATTCATGAATCAGTTCAATGAGGTCAATTATACACACACACACACACACACACACACACACACACCCCACACAGACTCCCTCAAAGCAACAGATATTTAAAGGTTTCAGTAGACCAAAAAGAGCCCATATTCTTTTTCCTTATAAGCATTCCTTGCAAATTTGGAGAGTTTGCCAAAAAGGCTTCCAGGGCTGATATTTCATGCACCTCAATGGCTATTAATACACAAAAATAATCTGCATCCTTCCCTGCTGAGAATCATTTGCTTGGTGTGCACTCTACATAAAAATCATACAGTAGGAAAAATGTCACCCTGCCTGAGCCAGCCACCAACCTGCTGCCCAAGCTCCATGCCTAACAAGCTGCTGATCAGAGAATCCACATTGTTTAGCTTTCACATTTTGAATCCTAATGGACTCTGTCCTCCCTAGGTATATCATTCGCTAGGAACATTATAAGCCCCATTCTCAACATCTAATTTATGAGGTCCATTTGGTCTCAGAATTTTCCCCAGTGCCATGTATCCAGCACTGAGCCCCACATCAGTGCAGTGGGCTCTGGGTTCACCTTTGAGGCAAGCAAAAGAGCTAGGGTGTCTGCCCTACTACCAAAGCATATCTTAGTAGCCCACAGAAAAGATCAGGGCTCCAGACAGGATACTCAGATCTTATGATAACACCAACAGGCATGCTAAATCCCCTACTCTCTCAAGTCCAATCTGTAAAGCTGGGGACTGAACTCCTTGCAACATCTGACTCTAACATACTCATTCTATATCTCTGGTCAGGTAAGCTATTATAATATGCTCATACATGACTTGAAATTTCAAATATCCTCTCCTCCTTAAGCTTTTAAGTAATCCATTGTGGACTAAATCCAATGATTGCTTTTGTTTTCACTCACCCCCAAAATTATATTTATATGTTTCCCTCATGCTTCATGTTTGCATTTTAGGTAGTTAATTTTTGTAGAAAAAAATTGTCCTTGAAGAAAGAATTTTTTTTTCTTTCCTTTATATAGGAATTTCTTTATATCCATAGTTTTTCCCCAAAGATACTACCTTGGGTAAGAAATACTCTATGAAATAGGATTGAACTTTACCTTTTGGAAAACTAAGTTTCTGTTTAGTTCAGTTATGTAATATTACATGCAGAAAGAAAGTATGGGCTTTGAAACTTGACAAGAATAGGTTTGGAATTGAAGTCCTGCTACCATGGTCTTAGAGAAAGTATCAATTTCCTCTTTCCCCACCATGTTTGGGGAGTAACTGCATCCCACTGCAGGACTATTTTAAAAAATAACATAGAGAACTCCTAGAGTAGAGTGCCTATCATGAAGTAGATATTCTTATAGATGAGAAAACTGGATCTCAACTTTAGGGAAGTAGCAGGGTAACATTAAATAAGTACAGAAGATCTTAGACAAATAACAAATACAAACCAAAAACAGCAATGCACACACAAAAATACATGCTCATGGGCAAGCATACACGAAACCTCCTGCCTCCAGTGCTAGGAATTGCTCTCAGAACTAGAAGCGACCTCAAGAAATCTGGAAAGATGCTTGGCACTTCTCTCCACTGCCAATAATAAAAATGATATGCATGCAAATTCTCTTTGAGGAAATAAGAGAGATAGGTACCTGTCTTCCATGCCTAATATTTATTTTGTGCAGAAAAGTCAAGTATTGCCAGACTCAACATGAAGAAAGTTGCAGCTAGCCAGAACTAGAAACCAGATCTTCACAGTAGTTAGTATGTAGCCCACTGAGGAAACGGCCTTCATTCCAGTTCTTTTAAAAATGCAAGCCAAATACTAAATCTTTCTGTTGTCAAATGGCATGGGCACAAGTAAATACGCACGGCATGGCTCCTCTGTGCCAACTGGCACGTAGATGTAATCATTTCGCACAGCATGCCCTCCTTCAGCCCAAGGGCACCAAGAAAAATGCAGCAACCAAGAGACAAGAAGGCTGTGGAGAAATCCAAAGAAAGGCAAAGAGGCAGACTGGAACTGAGTCACTGACTTGAGTACTCCTTTCAACCTCACCTGGAGCCATTCTTTAGAATTGTTGCCTATGGGATGAGACAACAGGTGAGTCATTGGTAGAAAATGCCCTGGGCAGAAAGCACAAAACTATGAATCCATCAGTGGGTCAGAGGTTTTCAATCCTTAGTCTACTCTGAGACACCCAAGGGAAGCAATATCTCTCATAGAAACAGTGACTGAGACAAGAGGAAAAGATATATGTGCGAGTTAAAGAAGGTTCCCTAGACAATTTCGAAATGACATTGTCCCCCTTTCTTGGGAATAACAATTCCAGGGGCCAGTCTTGGTTTTGGATCATAATAAGTAGAAGAACTTAAGCAAATCATTAAGAACTGCTCAGAAGCTTAGTGTACTTTATTATTAATGTAAGAAAATATATTCTCCTGCTTCTTTGAAAATCAAATATGATAATGAAAAAGAATAAATACATATACTGTGACACATCCCAATACTCATAAACAAACCAGTTGTCACTCTTTTGCAGCAGATGAGGGATACACCACACACACACACACACACACACACACACACACACACACACACCCTACAATTGAAGATGTCAAGGCCTCACTGTTTTCCTAGGGTGAACTGCCACATCAGCCTAAGAGGCTGGAAGGTGAATAAGTCAACAACTTCCTTTCACAGACACTAAGAGGAAATCAAACAATCTTTCTGGGTTATGATACCTGCAGCTAGAACTTAATATATTAGAAAGACAACCAATTCATATTTCATACCTAGTTTATCCCTCCCTGCCTTTCTCTTCCATTTGTATCCAAATAATCAAAGTGTCACTCGTAATTAAGTTCAATCAAATGAACCAAACAACCATGTGCCAGGTCTCTGCTAGAAACAGTGTTGGATAAGAAGAGAAATATACAGTCCCTGTCCTCAGTTTGTTTACATTCTAGTGAGAAGGGGAGACTGGACGACTAATGATAAAAAGGTAAAAGTGAAGGAAATACGAAATGGCCTTGAAAGCAGAGGAAGACACCACCTTTTTTATCTGATGAGACAAAAGAAAAGAAACAATTTAAATGTACCAAAATTTTTTTTCTAACAGTGGTGGATCAAATTCCTGATTAGGAAATTAAAATGTTTGCTAAAGTTATGACTTGAGTCTTTGTAGCTGAATACAAGTAGAAAGTGATTTGGGTTGATGCTATAAGGTCAACTTATTTTCTTCAAAATTCCTCTAATTATTGTGCCCTGAAAATTGTGGTTGTGCTTTTGTTTTGGGCAAAAGTGCCTGGTGTCTACTCTGTTTTGCATTCCGTTTTTTATCCAGATGTGTTGGTATTTCAGAGAAAGAGTACATGACTCATGAATGAAGGAAGCCAGACCTCCTTTATGTTCTTCCCCATGTTTTCTCAGAGTACAGTGCTGGCCTCCTTAGGTGCAAAGAACACAAATGAGTCATGCCTCACAGTCTCCACACTAGGATGAGAGGCTGCAAGGAACATAGCCAGCCATCAGGGAGGTCCAATAACTTCACCAACTTCACCTCTCCCCACTGCCAGTAGCTCTTGGGGGGTTTTCATGACAATGGAGATCTGGGCCCTTCTTTCATGACCACGTAGGGGAGGTTGAGAAGCAGTCATGACTGGCTGCCAACACCGCATTTCTGAAAATGCAGTTATTTTAGGGAGCCTCCAAAAACATGCTCAAGAGTGCATAATCA
This sequence comes from Xerus rutilus, assembly GCA_028644305.1. NCBI lineage: Eukaryota > Metazoa > Chordata > Mammalia > Rodentia > Sciuridae > Xerus > Xerus rutilus. Next base: position 53,857,860 of record CM053409.1, read on the forward strand.
ATTTTAAGATTGGGTTATCACAGTATTAGACAAAAGGTTAATTAAATGTGAAAATACATTCAATCTTGAGCCAGCTTGAGATGGTAGTTTTAGGCCAAGTGGTTTAAACTCTTTTATTTTTTCATATCTTCCCAAAAGTTTATAGCAGGAATTAGTTAAATGAGCTTATGTGTGTGTGTGTGTGTGTGTATGTGTGACATATCCCCTTGGCAAATGTAGAACAATCTCTCTTTTAAAAAAAATCCCAAATGAAACTATCTTAAGAACTAATGTAATTCCTACAAAAATAAGGCTGGTAGATGCACAAATGCAGTTTGTCCTTCACAATGATCACCATAATTTGGTGAATATATTTTTAAAATCCTCCCAATAGCCAGTGCTATAGAAAAGCTGGAGGAGGAGGAGGAGGAGGAAGAGGAGGAGGAGGAGGAGGAAGATGAAGAGGAAGAGAAAGGCTTCACATTTAAATGTTCATTTAGAATTTTTATGTGTGAATGATGTTAATAGAAACAACAAACTGATTTCAATGTTGTAGTGTACAATTCTCCTTACATTTAAAAACTTATTTCTCATCATTATTTTAAAAATAATTATATACTATCATTCTTGTTTAAGGAGGATATTGAAGGAAGATTAAGAAGAAGAAAGCTGGTTTTAAGCATTTCAATCCACTATGTTTATACATGTATAAATTTATTACATATAAAGTCACTATATTTTCTGATTAGGTAATATATTCTCATAGTTTAAAATTCAGATGGTACAGAAACTACAATGGTTTAAAAATCCCATGTTCTCCCTGTCTTCCACTGACAGTGCCCATCCATAGAGTAGCCATTTTATCATTTTTTAATGTGGCCTTCCAGGAATGTTTTATGCAAGGATAAGTCAATGGCAAGTAGGTTTCAAACTCCTGTCACAACTATGTACCTTTGCCTTTTCTACTTAACAATATAGCTTGAAGAATATTGCATATAGCACAATGAAACTTCTCTTATGTTGTAGATACACAGATTTCATTTTTTGGAGGTACTATCATTTATGTAATTAGTGACTAGTTAGATTGTATTCAATCTTTAGCAACTAGAGATGACACTGGGATGAATGACTTTCTATATTTTTATTTCACACATCCAAGTGTATTTGGGATAAATTCCTAGAAGTAGAATTTCTGGATCAAAATATATGCATCTGTAATTTGGACAGATAAGGCCAAGTTGCCCTTGATAAAGACGACTTCAGTTCCCACACCAGGTCTCTGAGTGTCTGATTCCCTTGCAGCCCAATCAGAAGTGCTATAAAACTTTCCTATATTTGAAATTCCAAAAATTTAAAGATGGTATATCCATGTTTAATTTAGAATTTGCTTTTCTTCCTTGCTGTAAGATTTGAGCACATTTCCATAGGTTTGAGAGCCATTTGAATCTTCTCTGGTTTGAAATGATAACTTTTCTGTATTAAAATAACAATGGGAACCTAGACAGCTCGGGCTCTTTGAATATCTTTTTTAAAGTTGATAAGCAACATTTCCAATTGAGCATGAGTGGTTTTCAGAGAGAAATACAGATTCTAGAACTTGAGTGAATATGGAAAGGAAATAATCTCTATTTCCAGAAAACACATTTTAAAAGTCATATTTTTGTAAGCATTTTGTTACTAAGTATCTAGATTATCCCAAGAAATATTCATATTATAAAATCCTTAAAAAAAAAACAAAAAAACCCAAAATATATTAAAAAGGGAACACAGCATAAACAAAAAGAATGAGAATGAATAACAAACAAAACAATGACTAAATATTACATTTCTAAACTTTAGAAACCTAATGCCGTAAGTTGCATTTTATCAGAAGATCTTGGGTTTGGAAGTAAAAATAGATATAGTCATAGCTTGCTGTTTAAACTTAGATAAATCTGATTGGATAGAAGAGATTGTTCCTGTTGATTTGCATGTTGTAACTCTTGTAACTCTGTGTGTGTGTG
>CM053409.1:53859941-53907828 GCA_028644305.1 Xerus rutilus
GCCAAGGCATGTACTCCCCTGCTTGCGATTGTAACCTATAAAAATCCCTGCTTCCCCAGACTCGGGGCCGCGCTTCCTAACCCGCTGCGTCGGTGTGGGTTGGCGGACCCTACTCGAGTTTGGATTAAAGACCCTTTTGTGATTACATCGGAATCGGACTCCTGGTGGTCTCTGGTGGTCTCGAGTCTGGGCATTACAGTGTGTGTGTGTGTGTGTGTGTGTGTGTGGTGCTGGGATTGAATCCAGGGCCTTGGGCTTGTAAGGCAAGCATTCTACCAACTGAGCTATATCCCCAGCCCATGCTATAACTTCTTGTTTCCCAAGATTTCTTTTTTTCTCAGACATGCTGGGGTGAATCAGATCTATAAACTTTCCTGATGGCTGCTGAATGGCTGGCATTTTAAAGGCAAATTAGAAGTTCACCAAGGATAAGTCCAGGATAAAATGCTTCATAATCTGACCCTATTAATGCTATGACTTCTCAATTCTAGTCACCAATATATCATATTAATCTCTTGGAAATAATTAGCAAACATTATTTATTTAATGGTTCCATCCGTGATCAATTTCCCAGGAAGTTAATTAATTATCTACTGCCAAAATGATCAGTAAATATTTTCAACACTTTTTTCCTGTTCTTCAAGGTCACATCATGTTTCTTAACTGTAATGCTTAAACGTGGACATAGTTAAATGCTCAGTTGAAATATTCCCTCCATATCCATATGAATCTCTAAGAAAAGATTCAGTTGGGTAGAGTTTGTAAAGTCTTTCTCCCTCATAAATGGACTAGTTGCAGGCATTCTGTGTGTGAATTAAGTATCAATAGAAATTAGACCAGACTGGAGTAAGTTTAAATGTTCTTTGTGTATTTAACAATTATTTTTTAAACACAAAGAATCACATGCTCATGCTAATTGTTGAAGACTTTCAAATTACAGAAGAGTGTAAATATGGGTAGTCTTACTATTACCCAAAGACAACCACTATTTGAAAACACAAAATAGGGCTGGGGATGTGGCTCAGTGGTCAAGTGCTTCTGAGTTAAATCCCCAGTACCAAAAAACAAAAATCAAAATAACCCCACAAAAAACAAAAAACAATTTAAAAAACCTACTATTTAAAATCAACTTTAAAAATCCAGCCAGACACAACGGCACATGCCTGTAATCTCAGTGGCTCGGGAGGCTAAGACAGGAGGATCGTGAGTTCAAAGCCAGCCTCAGCAAAGGCGAGGCACTAAGCAACTCAGTGAGACCTGGTCTCTAAATAAAATACAAAATAGAGCTAGGGGTGTGGCTCAGTGGTTGAGTGCCCTTGAGTTCAATCCCTATACACCCTCCCCGAAATCTATGTATTCAAATGAGCTTTAATCATTTAATTAAAATAAAAAAGGATGAATGTTTCTATTATATGGAACATAAAGAAGGATCTCTCAGGCTCCCCTTTTATAGTCCCACTCCCTTCTCTTCACCAACCCATCCCTAATTCCTGGAAACCACTAACCTGTTCTCCATTTCTAAAATGTTGTCATTTAAATAGTACTATAGAAACAGAATCATATAGTATGCAACCTTTAAGTATTGGTATTTATCATTCAGAACAAACAGCTGGACACTCATCCAAGTTGTTGCATTTATCAATGGCTTGTTCTTTTTTATTGCTGAGTAGTATTTTATGGTATGGTTACACCCCTCTTTGTTTGTTAAACTCTTCACCTGATGAATGACATCTAGGCATTTCCATTTTGTGAGTATTATAGATCAAGATACACCACAATATAGACTTTTGTGTTTGGGTTCTATTTCTCTGAAATAAAACTTGAGAATACAATTGCAGTACTGCATAATAATTTAATGTTTAGTTTTATAAAAACTGTCAAACTATTTTCCAGAGTAGCTGTATGATTTTTCATTCTCACCAGAAACATATGAGTGATCTATATTTTCTTCAGGCTTGCCTGTATTTTATGTTGTTATGATATTTTATTCTGGTTATTCTCGTAGGTGTTGTGATGATTCATGTTTTTGTGCCAACTTGACTGAACCACAGGTGCCCAGATATTCAGCCAGATATTTTTCTGGGTGTCTGTGAAAGCATTTCTTGGTGAGATTAATCTTTGACTTAGGAGACTGAATGAAACAGATTGCCCTTCATAATGTGCATAGGCCTCATTAGTAAAAGGCCTGAATAGAACAAAAAGAATGACTCTTTGGCAAGTAAAAGGGAATCTCCCCCTAGCTGACATCCTGCAAGCTGGGAAAGCATGAGTTTTCTTTCTTCAGACTCATACTGAAACAACAGCTCTTCCTGAGTCTCAAGCCTGCTGGCATTTAGACTAGTTCTACACTATTTACTGGCTCTCCTGGTTCCCAGCCTGGGACTTGGATGGGAATTACACCACCAGCTCTCCTTTGTCTTCAGTTTACTGAATGCAGACCATGGGGCTTGTCAGTCTCTGTCATCATATGATTTAAGTCATAATAATAAATTCCTACACACACACACACACACACACACACACACACCCTATGGGATCTGTTTCTCTGGAGAGCCCTGAATAAGACAAGAGTGGGGGATATTCTATTATTTTATGGGCCATTGAATGCAGAGCTACAAATCAGAGATCGTGGTTGTCCTGCTACTAATTTGATGTATGGTCTTGAGCAAGTTATTTCCTTCTCCACAACATGGTTCTACAAATTATAAAATTCCTAGTAATCCTTTTAAGTTTAATTTTAATGAATGTAAGTACAGATTCCCATGTCTGATTATGAAGGTTTAGAATTTAGGAAGAGTTTTAAATTGCAGAAAAAGAATCGATTTGCTTGCTGTAGGAAATTATCATGCTGGAGAACTAGGTAACATATATATTAGGTAAATATATAGGTAAATAACTAGGTAAATATATATTCTAGAGCCCTAGAATATACATTTCCTCAACTGCACAGAGCAGATTGATTTATGTCATCTAAGAACTCCAAGGAACTCTTCCTTTCACCCTATAGGGCAATAGAAATCACTTAATAACTACAATGATCTCATCCTATATATATTTATGAAACTTCCTTTTCTCTAAAAAAATTTGAAATCCTGAGTAGATGTTACTAATTAGGCTTTAGAAAAGCCTCATGCAATCAGAAAAATACACCAGAGATCTCAAAAAGCCGAATTTCCACATCTTCAAAAATGGGCTCAGAGCTCACATGAAAGCCAACTCTACATTAGACTCGTGATGGTTTATGTTGCTCTTGGAGCTGAGGTGATAAAACTAGCTTTCCTGAATCATTTGGCTCCCTGACTTCAAGTATTCATTGGAAGTAGTGTGCCAATAAACTTCTTTATTAGATCTTTGACATTATCCCTGCTCATGAACATAAAAAGGTGCGATGGAAAATGATGGGCAGAGAAAATAATAAAAAGCAGAACACTGAAGAGACCACAGAGTCTCTAATGTGGTCCATCTATTTCTACTTTAGAATGACATGGAGTGCCTGTCGACAAACAGATTTCTGGTACCCAATCCTGACTATCTGAAGCATAATTTTAGAGGGTAAAACCCAGGAACATGAATTTTTACTAAGTAACCTGGGAAGTACTTACTAGCATCTTGGTACCAGCCCATGGCCTGGCACTCAAGAATTACCAACATAGAACAAAAAATGTTTCTGGGGAAAAAATATGCTTTTAAAGAAAAGTGTGTACACTTGCAGCTGAGGCTAGGGCTCAGTTTCATAATACAGGCTCATTTTCAGTTCTTGTTTAATGCCCAAGTTTTGTCTTGTGATCCAGTTTACTCAAATGCCTCCAATCCTGCATTCTGGGATTCCTAGAGGTTGGGCCCTTCTGCTAACAGTCCTCATCTCTCTCCTCTCCTGAGACACTGCTACTCTTCCCACTTCTATTCTTAGAGATCAATGTCTGTTAATATGCCCAGTTCAATGTCTCCCATCCATTTGGTGACCATAATTTGCTTTTCAATTCCCCTTTCATAGAGAATTATTCTCTCCTTAAACCTCAGGCCAGTGGTCTTCAGCCCTACTCTTCTGATGCCACCCTGATGTTTGAGGCTGATCTTACCCCAGAGCATGTATTACTGTGGCTGTCCTACTAGGACATAATGTTACTTCAACCAGCAGGTCACTCTTGGATTTCCACAGCAATTGCCTAATGATAACAGTAAATCTTGCTGACATCATCTGATTGAGACATGGATAACTCACGCAACTCCTAGCAAGTCTATCAACAGAACGTTTCAATGGACCCACTTCCACCGCAGCCTGCTAAAAGCAAGTGGCCTTATTTAGCTGACCTTGAACTCTGAAAAATGGCATTCAACTTCATACTGTGCTTTCACTACCTCTGTCCCCCAGTGGATATAGCACATAGAAGGGAAGAGGGCAAAATACATGCTACACTTATTTATCATTGCATTTGTAGATATAAGGCCATGGAATAGAAACTGGGAGACTTGAAGATAGCAAGTAGTCTTCCAATAAAAGATGAAATTCAAGCCTAGAAAAATTCCTTGGCTATTTGAAGGACGGCCAGGGGCATGGGAATGCCTGAGTCTCCCCACATTGGTGTGGGGAGTTTGCCAATGAGTAGTCCTAAAATCCCGGGAGTTCAGTTCCAGCACCAGCACCTATTCCTTTTACTCATTTGGTATTTTAAGTGAACTCTCCCATTTCAGGTTTTGTATTGCAAAGGAATACAACTCATAGTTCTCTCAGGAGAGCAATATGAACAAATTAGCCAGTATTTACCAAATCACCTGAAAATGAACTGAGCCAAGGAGCTTTACACATACATTTTCTCCTGGGACTCCACATCCCACTTACTGCATGGTACAGAGAGCTCCATTCCCCATCTAATCCAGATCGAGGAGGAATGAGGTGTGATTTTCCTAGGAACGAGTGAGTAGTAATTGAAAAGCAGAGCACAGAATTCAAGTACCACTTAGAGATTTATTTTACTTGATGTATGCGTTTTACTTATTAAATCATAGCATAGCACTTTTGCTTATCTGTAGGGAGAAAGAAAATATTGCAAATAATGAAAAACACTGCCAGAAAGTAGAAATGCTTTAATCATTTCATTTTGGCCAAAGCACTTGCATTTTTCCCCAGACCTATGAAATTTCATTGCCATTAAGTTTCAAATGTCAAGAAGACAAAATGACATGAGATCAGACAAATATTATCAAATCAGCTGTGAAATCACAGGCATGAAGTGCCTAATGCTTGGGCTGCTACATAGTTAATGCTCAGCAACTATTAGATACATCTCACAATCCTAGAAAACTGACATTTAAATCTGCACATATTTGTAGAGCACTTCATAATTGACAAATCTTTTCTTAGTTTGATTCTGGTTCATGTAATTCTTACCCAAACTCTCAGAGGTAAAAATTTTCATTCCCATTTACCATGAAGGAAATTGAGGTTGGAAGGTGTATTCATTTCCTAGGGCTACCATAAAAAATATCACAAAAGGGTACCTTGAAACAACAGAAACTTAAATTCTCTTACAATTATGGAAACCAAAAATCTGATCCTGAGGTGTTGGCAGAGTTGGTTTCTTCCAGAGGTTCCGAGGGAAACTATACCATGCCCTCTCCTGGCTTCTGGTGGTTCCTGGCAGCCCTTGGTATTCTGTGGCTTGTAGACACATCACCCCAGTCTCTGCCTTCACTTTCACATGGTGCTTTCCTCTAAATGTCCTTTCTCACAGGCACATCAGTCATTGCATTTAGGGCCCACTCCTGTCAAATGTGACCTCATCTTAACACCCTGTTTATTAATAAAGTAATTTTCTTTAATATGAAGAATGTAATCTGCTTATAATTTTGTGCAAAGTTAGAAAAATTATGATTGTAACAATTTTTTTTCTATTTGCCTCAACAAATGTTTTCAGTGAATAGTGTGTACAGCTTCTGAAAATTTGTTTTTTTCTGTTATGTTTGATAACATGTATTAAAATGCAACTTTGAGAAAAAAAAAAAAAAGAAATGAACCGGTTTCTTCTCAAATAGCAATACCAGAATATTTTAGGATATGGTATGTGTGTGTGTGCATTTAAGTTAAAATAAAATACTCAATGTATGTATGCATCATGCAAAAAAAATAATAATAAAGTAATTTTCTGGTTCTGAATGAATTCTGTGGGGACACTACTCACCACAACAGAAGAGCTAATCAATTTTCAAAGATCCTCACAGTTCATAGGTCATGGAGCCTAGACTCAAACTAAAGTCTAACCAACCCAATCCAAATCAGGTAGTTTTTCCATTAGTTTATGCCTCCCAGGTTACAGAGTCTGGATGTGCTGCTGTCAGGCTGGAGTCATTCTACATCACCTTGGAAAAGAGCCTCTTGTTCTAAATTACAATAATTAACACAGAATTAAATATCTGGCAGTGCCCTGAGGAAACTCTAATAGTTGCCTTCAGCTTCTGCAGAAAGCTCAGGGTGTTCATCACACCCACAATACTTGAGCTGGCCTCCTGACCATCATTTTCAGTAACCTCTCCAGCATCCCAACATCCTTTATACACCTTTACGTTCAGCCAGGATGACTTGAATAAGTGTTCATTTCCTTCTATGTTAATAAAACTTTATGGATGTCTTTCCCCTCAGTCCATATTTTCATGCTCAAAAGTTAAGTTCAAATTCATCCCTAAAGGCCCAGGGCAGATGCAAATGTCATTCCCTTAATCCCCATAGTACCATCTCTTTACTTAAAGATGGTACCTACCAAAATTTATTTTTTGTTATAGTTTATTCTTCCTTTTTCCATCTCTTCCTTCCTTCCTCTCCCCTCCCATTTCCTTCCTCCACTTTTTCTTCTATTTCTTTCTATAAACACATATGTGCATATATACATGTGTGCACATACAGTAAGCTCTTTATATTCACAAATTCTGCATTTATGGATTCAACCAACTGCAGATGGGACAATATGTGAAAATTATGAGTCTGTACTAAACATGTATAGTTTTCTCTTGTTATTATTCTCTAAACAGTATGGTATAACAACTAATTATATGGCATTTGAATTGCATTAGGTATTGTAAGTAACCTAAAGATTATATAAAATTAACAGAAGGATATATATGGTACATTACACGCAAACATTATGCTATTCTATATAAGGTACTTTAGTATTCAAGGCTTTTGGTATCAGCAAGGATCCTGAAACAAATCCCCCATGAATATTAAGGAACAAGTGTACATACATGCATAATACTTGTACTTATATACATATATGCACACACAGGCATATGCATACAGGTGCACTTACACACACACATATACACACACACAAATTTCAAAAGTAGAAATCAAGTCGGGTGCGGTGGCTCAAGCCTGTAATCCCAGCACTTAGGGAGGCTGAGACAGGAGAATCGCGAGTTCAAAGCCAACCTCAGCAATGGCGAAGCGCTAAGCAACTCAGTGAGACCCTGTCTCTACATAAAACACAAAATAGGACTGGAGATGTGGCTCAGTGGTCAAGTGCCCCTGAGTTCAATCTCCAGTACCAAAAAAAAAAAAAGTAGAAATCAAATTCTTAAAGAAGAAGACTCATACTTACTATCTCTCAGAATGTCAGTTGTGGTAAACTTTGTACCAAGAAGATTGTAATGACCCACTAATAAATGCGTGAATAGCTTTATATGTTTAAATTAGTTGAAATTAATTATTCAGTAAATTAACTATTTAAGAAGGAAATAATTATTATTTAATAAGAATAACCAATTTTAAATATAAGCTAATAATTAATGAGGGATGAGAATCATTTTTAAAATATTATGATCTAATACTATAGCCACAAAATCATCAAAAGATATTCTCATCAGTTTAAAGTCAGTGGCAAAACATGGGTTTGGGAGCTGCCCAAATAACTTAGTCTATATTTCTGTGTTTAGAATGTTTGAATTTTTTTTCAAGTGCCTGTAGACTCATAGCTCCTTCTTTGGGATAAATCTGGTTGTGTTTGAGAACATCACTGTCAAATCATTAAAATTCCCACAAATCTATAGTACATATTTTGAGGCTAACATTGATGGTATATATATATATCATACAGCATTCCTATTTTATTTGACTAGCAGTAAAGACATGTTGATTTTTGTATGTCATTTTATAAGCCTTAACAATCTGGCATTGAGTCCTCTGAGTATACCAGCACCTAATATTGCTTGACCTTAACATACATTCATAAGGTTTGTAATATGGTCTAAGGCTGAGAACATACTAAATCAGAAACAAAAGGGAACAAACAGATATTTGGTATCATTTAAGTCAGTAAATTGAACTTTAAAATCTTTGTTGCACATGTTTTTAAAAATTCTGTTATTTTTTCTGTGCGGTGGGGAGGGAGTTCACTGGAAGTAGAAGGCCATCTTTTTAGCATCACTTAGTGCCACATAGATGGTTTCTCCTCAGAACATCTATAAAGAAGTGTGGATAGGATGTTGAGCTGATTCTCTTTTATTTGATGGAAATACACAGTCTCATTACAAGGCCTTAAAGATCATCTGATCATGGGTCTTAATTGGAAATATCTATATCAGAGTGCACTATAAATTTTGACTCCAGAGCCTCAAGGGTGGCAGAACCTGGACAAATTCCAGGTCAATAGCTCTTTGGAACACTGATTAATATTGAAACATTGGTAAATATTCTAAGACTGAGGCTGGGATCTGAAGGGTAAATGGCATATTCGTGTTTTTACATGTTCAAACACCACAAGTGGCCAGTGGCTACTGTGTTAGTGTCCACAGAACATATCCACGTTGGTAGAAAGTTCTTTTGAACAGCACTGCAAATATTTCAAAAATCAAGATAAAACGTAAGCATTTCATTACGTTGAAATATGCACAAGCCAACCTTTAACAAATAGGTTCATAAATCCCTTTTGAGATGACATATCACTTCTTTATTTCTTCTCTCTTTCATGAGTCATGATATGATATTGGCTGGTCTCCTATAAACTAGTGTGGGTGTATGTCAGAATTGGTGAGGAGATAGGGAAAGAGTCATAATTATTGGCTACTCTGCCTGTTGAGTACTTCTCTGCCATGAGGTGACTTAGCCATGCTGGTCAGCAGAGGAGACCTCAGGGGAATTTGCCTGATGACTCAGGCACCCAGCAGAATAATGAGGATGTAATCAGAGAGTGCTATTCTAAAATTTTACAATTGCATAACCCTAAATTAAAAGCAGTAATGGAAACTAGAATATATTCAGGGTGGCCAGGGTGTTAGGAAAGACAGACAGAGGTGCAGGGCAATGTAGAATGTTACTGATTAGCAAGGTGGGAGGGAGCCAAAGACTGATTGGGTGGCACAAAAGCACCTTTGACCTTATTGTCATAGACTCCCAGCTCTGTCAAGCAATGAATAACTGGGAACACAGCTGATAAATAGATGTTTCCTTTATTCTTCTTTTTATAGCTTCTCTCTGCTGCTCTTTTTCTTTGGATAAGGCAATGGAAACCTTGGTAAATGCTGACAATGCTTCTGGCTGGTTTTATAATGACACTTGAGTGGTGCCAAGTTCCTATTGCTCTCTTCTCAGGACTCCCATAATAGCCATGCTCTGCACCTCTCCCCTGGCCTCCAGTGTGCAGGCTGCCTGGCATGCTCTTACTGCTGTCACTTATAGTTCCTTTCAGCATAAATACAACTTTGAGCTCCTGGAGGATAAAAACTCTGTCATATGTGTCTTTGTGGCCTCTGACAGTTCTTAGCATGATGCCCTGAACATCTGGATGCAATGAGGCATTGACATTGCCTTGTGAGTTCTGGAATCAGATTTCCTGGGTTTAAATTTCTCCACTGTCATTTGCTAGCTGTGCTATTGGGAGGGTAGACCTCCCTGCTTGGAGTCTCATTTCTGTCCTCTGTTAAAATGATGATGATATCCTTAGGAAGCCATGGAGAAGTTTAAAAGAACTAATGAAAATAAAACTTTTAGTCTAATGTCCAATGCAAGGTAAATATTCATCAAAGTTGTCATTTGGGGTGTTAAATAATATAGATCTAACCCAACTGCTTAAATCTGCTCTGTGCCTGGTTTTAATGGGGATTTTAGGGCTAAGAAAAACATTAAACATCCATAAGCGTTTTACAGATGAGGACACTGAGATGCACACATGGGACAGCACTTGCCCAAGTTCACAAACTGGTCAGTGGCAGACCAGGGAATAGAGGCTGGTGTCCTCAATGGCAGGTTTTCTCCTTCATCCCACTGCCTAAGACTTTCTGGATGTGCAGAGCCTGCTGTAGGCACTGTACAGTGGAAAATGACAGGCTAAGGATTCTCTGTATTGTAGCAATGACTGAAAATTTAAGGCCTACTAATAGCAGCATAGATAGACACGGCCCTGTCACACTGTCTGAATTCATCTTCCCAAATGGCATGACTGCAGAACACCCTGAGATCCCTGGTTTTCCGATAAACAGCTTCACGTGTCACACAAAGTATGATGGATGATGTCATTTTTTCAAAGCAGAGGGCTCAAGGTCAATTATTATCATATCAACACAATTCAACATACATTTCTAAGAATCACTCTTTTTTAAAATATTGTATTTAAATAACATGGTTAAACTGACAATTTGCATTTATGGTTCCCAAATGTCTACCATTTTATTCTGTGTAGCAACTCAAAGATGCAAGCCTAGCTTTTAACATTTGCTTTGGAAACAATTTCCATGGGTCAGAACTATGAGATTTCCATAGGGGGAAAAGAAATAGATTGCAACTAGCATTTCAAAAGCCTCTGCTTTGCAAAATGGAAAGTGCTAATAAAGCACAAATTGTTGAGCTCCATTCTGCTGTATGCCTTAAGTCAGCCCCCAGGATGCTCGGCATTTAAGCAGGCTGTCTCCTAGTTGAGCCACACGTGCATGACTACTTGATTCCAGAGACCACAGCAGTAAAAATTCGGCTACATAGAATACTTAGCAGGGAGTAAGATACTGAGAAAATATATGGCAAGTAAATTGCCAAGCATTCCAGCAGCAGTTTCAGAGTGTGTGCCTTCCAAATGCTATTTATTTATTTATTGAATGTTTTATTTATTTAACAGAGCTTCTATAGTCCATAAGCGTCAAGAATTAAAACTTGTCCCAGAGCCTACAATTGGAATCTTTAAAGATTAGCTGTTTTATTTATTTATTTGTATGTGTGTGTGTGTGTGTGTGTGTGTGTGTGCTTACCTTAATTTGAGACACATGATCATAGAGCTGGAAATAATCATTTGAACAGAGAGTGGCATATTTCTCCTAAAGTGATAAAAATCTTTAGATGCAAATTTGAAAGGAACCTTAAGGTATATAAGGAAGAGATAATAAATGCAGTCCTTGAGCATAAAAGTTTTCAAAATTTACTGGAATATACTTAGCTCTTGGTAGAAACCCAGAAACATTTGTTCTAAACCTTAAATTCTAGGGAGCATAGATTGAAAATCAATGATACAATGTAATCTGATTAGGAATCTGAGACTCAGAGAACAAATTTACTAAGGAGAAGAGCTGAGTTTCTAGAGAGGTGGCTCACCTTCAGCCCAGCGTTATTTCTATGACAATGTGCTGCTGGCTTTCACATTTTTGCAAGTGGGCATCAGGTGGCATGACGTCTAAAAAGCATACACCTTCTGAGCTCATTTGCATATCATGGAAGTGGGACTTAAGCTGTACTCCACTAGCTCTTATCCAACTACAATGTTGACCAGCATAAAAAGTCAATTACAGGGCTGAGGTTGTGGCTCAGTGGTAGCATGCTCATCTCACAGGTGTGAAGCACTGGGTTCAATCCTCAGCATCACATAAAAATAAAGAAAAATGCAGGCATTGTGTCCATCTACAACTAAAAACTATTTTTTTAAAAAATTCAATTACAACTATTAGTAATCATTACTATTAGTAAGTTATTGAATATAGCCTTTTTTCCCTTCCTGTTAGACATAGCCTTAATATCACTAATATCATAAACATTACTAAATCACTTCATCTTAGTTGAAAGAAATTTTTATCTTATTCTTTTTTTATACTTATGGCAACATTACTATCAAATACTAATAAATGGTACCAAAATCTAACAGAAGGAGGTAGTATCTGTATACCTACTATTCTAGGAGTAGGAGGAAGGAGGGGATTTCATTAAAAGGTGACCTATAGCTTTATGCACTGCAAACAAACTCAAATGCCAGCTTGTTTCAAATTACTGCCATTATATCCTAATAACAAAGCACCTACTGGGAAGTAATAAACAATAATAGCTCTTAGCAATTGAATAATACATTTTATTCACAGATCTAAAAGTTCCTTAGAAGCATTAAATAATTAAGTTTCACCACATGCCTACAAGTTAGGTATTAGTTCCCTGTTTTCTAGATGTGCTCATTTCATATGAGCTACAGCCCACATTTGTGGGAGTACTGGAAGAAAAAAATCCCACTGAAATAAATGTTTTCAGATTCACTGGGCAGTGTTAATGATCGTGGCTATGTCCCAAGTGATACCCAGGAGGCACTGAAAAATTAATGAACACTGAATATACCTAATTTAATACTGAAGAAGTTGAGAACCAAGGAAAACCTAACCCATCAAGATGCAGAACTCAACCTCTGTCATCAATGCATTTAAAGCTTCTGCATAGCAAAGAAAACAATTAACAGAATTACGTGGCAACCTATAGATTGAGAAAAATCATTTGCAAGCAATACACTGGCAAGACATTAATATAAAAAATTTGTAAAGAGCTTATACAACCTAGTCATAGAAAAACAATACAATTTAAAAATGGCTAAAGAACTTGATGGACATTTTTCCCAAAAAAAGACATGTAAGTGGCCAGTAAGTATATGAAAAAGTGCTCAACATCATTAATCATTAGGGAAATGCAAATCAGAACCACAATGAGATCTCACCTACACCTATAAAGATGGCTAATACCAAGGGCTAAAGTTGTAGCTCAGGGGTAGAGTCCTTCCCTAGCACGCGTGAGGCACTGGGTTCAATCTTCAGCACCACTTTAAAAAATAAATAAATAAATAAATAAATAAACAAATAAATAAAAGTATTGTGTCAATCTGTGACTAAAAAAATATTTTTAACAAAAAGATGGCTAATATCAAAATTCAAGAAATATTAAATGTTGGCAATGGCCTGGAGAAAAGGAAACACTTGTACACTGGTAATGGGAATATAAGATTGGTGCAGCCCATTATGGAAAACAGTGTGGTTGTCCCTAAAGAAGCTAAAAATAGAAACACCATATGACCCAGCAATCCCTCTTCTGACATATCCCTGAATAAAATAAATCACCACATGTAAAGAAATCCGCACTCTCATGTTCATTGCAGCATTATCACAATAGCCAAGATACAGAAACAACTGAATGGAAGGACAAAGAAATTGATACCATATATGTACATATACAATGGAATATTATTCAGTCTTTAAAAATATGATTTTGCTGTTTGCTACAACCTGGATGAACCTGGAGAACATTATGCTAAAAACAATAAGCCAGACCCAGCAGGAAAAGAAAAATAACTATATGATTTCACTTATAAGTGGGCTCTTTTTAAAGATACATCAAATAGAGACAAAGAGTGATTACCAACAGGGATGAATGGATGGAGTAGTTGGAGAAATATAGGTCAAAGGTTACAAAGTAGCAAACATATAGGATAACAAGTCTAGAGATCTCCTGTCCGATAGGAGGAGTATGGTCAATAAAAGTGGGCTGTATTTGGGATTCTTGCTGAATAAGTAGACTTTAGCTGCTCTTAAAAGAAAACAACAAAAAGAAGGTAACTGTGAGATGATGAATATGTTAATTTGCCTCACTATGTAGTAACCACTTTACTATTTATATGTATCCCATAACACCATGCTGTATATACTAATTATATGCAATAAAACTTCTTTTTGTAAATTAAAAAACCTAGCCTGATGTAGTGGTACATGCCTAGAATCCCAGTTACTCAGAACTGAGGCAGGAGGATCAGAAGTTCAAGACTAACCTGGGCTACTTAACAAGACCTTGTCTCTAAAGTAAAACCAATATAAAGGGCTAGAGATATATTTCAGTGGTAGAGCACTTGGCTAGCTGTAAGTAAGGCCTTGGGAGCAATCCCAAGAATCAATTCCCTGTAACACACACACAAGTTTTAACTAGAAAATATAAAATAAAATACCAAAGCCGAAAGCTTGCAAGGAGAATGACATTCACAAATGCATTTTATATATCACATATAAGTGAACACAGACCTCAATAGAGAGAGGTTAAAACACAAAAGGTTAGCAAAGGAAAGCTAGAAATCATGCCGAGTTACCTGTCTTGTTTGTTTTTCAGAAGAAAAAGTGAGAACTAGAGTACAATGTGGCCCACTTACTTCTGCACAGCCAGGTTAGCCTTGCACAGGACAGGCTGAGAACTTGAGAAAATAAATAAACATTTTGGTTGGCAAAAGTTTATTTTCCTTTATACAAATCTGTTCTAAATTAATGGTTGGTA
The DNA here is from genome assembly GCA_028644305.1 of Xerus rutilus. Lineage (NCBI taxonomy): Eukaryota > Metazoa > Chordata > Mammalia > Rodentia > Sciuridae > Xerus > Xerus rutilus. The sequence continues at coordinate 53,874,475 of CM053409.1, forward strand.
ATATAGAGAAGTCCCTTTTTGTATGGGCTGAAAGTTGAAAGTGGTTTTTACATTTTTAAATAGTAAAAAAATAATGGAGAGAATAATATTTTTGATAAGTGAAAATTAGATGAAATTCAAATGTCAATGCCTATATATAAAGTTTTAATGGGACTACTGGGACAGGGCTCTGCTTATTTGTTGCTTACTGTCTGTGACACTCTTCACACTGTGATAAAACTGAGCAGGGGCAACAAACACATTGTAGTCTAAAAGCCCAAATGTTTTATGATCTGATTCCTTAAAAGAAAAATTTGCTGACTCTTGTGCTCCTGGACATATCTCAGAGAAGTCCAAGCGGTGTGTCTGCAAATAAATTATGTCCTTCTGCATTTTGTTTATACATCCATGAGCTTATCATCGTTTCACCAAATATACCAAGTGTCCAAGAATTTTTCAACTACCAATACCTTTTCCTCAAACTGTATTTAAGCAGATATTTGCTGTTTAAAACATTTTTATACTCCTTATTCCATTAATTTTTCACAAAAGTCATATAAAGTAACCATGGAAAGAATTACCATTTCTGCTTTATAAGGGACAGGGACTGAGGCTCCAAAAATTCAAGGGACCTTCCTAAGAGCACTGTTTTCTAAGCAAAAGATTCCTTCCCTGATCCCAAAACCCAAGTGATCCTAGGAGAACTACAATCCATCTGACAGACTGAACACAGGTCAGCTGAGATTAGAAAAGCCAAACACAGAATAAGCACAAAAATAAATTGCAAGCCTGTCCTCTGTATTATTTCCTCTAGAAGGACATCCAGAAAGGACCCATATCTTTGTTAAGTTGAAGAGGGAGTTAAGAGAGACTGTTATTTTGTTTAAATTTTCATGATATACATATGTTGCCTAGTCTACAAATAAGGTTTTTTAGAAAGTCTCCATATCGATATAGGATAATCAAATGGTAGCATCTCTTAGCACTCAGAACTGTCTCTTTCTATTTGAGGAAACATTTCATATGGTTTTGTTGGCCCAAAAGGAAAGGAGTATTTCCAATCAAATACTAATCAGAGGTCAGTGTAGCCCTTGATACCAAGTTCACCTTGATGGATGCATGATGAAAATAATGAAGCACATACCTGTCTCCATGCCAGCACTACCAGGCAACTGATGAGGAGCTCGACAGAGCCCCTTCTAATCCATCTGGAGCACACACTCTTATTTTTCTTTTATTCCTCTTTACTACTAAGTGCTATGACTTGTAGTAAGTCTACCTGTCAGTTATTTTCCTACCAGTAGCAAATTGCTTGGCCATATATTCACAATCAATAATTGTTTCTTGAAGGAATTACATTGCACAAGAGAGTTTGCTACATACTATTGGTGATCATGATTTAAAAAGATAATTTGGAATCACAAGTTACAATTATTAGAATTTTTTTATTCTTCCAGTCATCCGAAAACCATTGATAATCAGAATAGATGATAGATAGACCTAGAATCTATATTCATCTATCTCTAAGTAGTTAGAATTTATACCACTTATTGATCCTGGCATGATGCAGAATTATAAAATTAAAGAACCATATGACTGAAGACATGACCATGACAGATTTTCTACTCCAATATTCTTCATCAGTTAACTACTATTATATTCGTTGCCCCTGGCCCTATCCCCAAACCAGCCATGATGTTCTTTTCTCCTCCTTTTTCTTTCCAAGCAAAATTAGTATCTTTTCCTCTTTCATATTCATATCCTGCCCACTCTTTAAGGCTCTACTCCTATGAATTTCTAATGGACTTCACTGGTGTCCATTTCCAATGGAACTTATTTATATTCCTTCATCCTTCTGGGGTTTTTTCTATTTTATTTGGGTAATAGGGTTATGAATAATTTATACTCTTTTGTTGCAAGACTACATTTTTAAAACAATTATATAAAAGAGGTTTTCTGGTAACTGAATTTTGGTAAAACAATAGAAAATGAAAAACAGCTGAATTTTTACATGGTAGTATATAATATAAATTAGTTTTCCAAAAACAAATAGGTCTTGGTTTCTTGGGAGTATTCTTGTACAGAGGATCACTGGGACCCTACTTGAAGAATAAATTAAATAACCTCAGAACTTTAAAACTTAAAGAAACCTAAGGGATATAGCTGCAAACTTGTAGCCTTACACCTAAAATATGAATGTCTAAAACAGGCAATGACTTACCCAGAACTAAAACCTGAGTCTTCCAGCATTTGATGCCTCTACCTTCCTGATTCAATCATATCACATCCTCTAACTATTTTTAGCTGGTGATGTTCATTGCTAAAATATATATTTAAATGCTCTGCTCTTGTTAATATTAGGTATGTGCATTTTTAGGAGAAACCATAACTTCATTAAATAAACTTAGGGCACACTTTAGGGAATGTGGAAAATTGTATGAATTCTCTAAAATTTTCAGGTCTGGCCTCCTAGGAAGCTAGAGTGGGACAGGGCCCTATGTAACCAGCCCTCTCTCACCTCTCTCACCCAAACCCCCGTTGTTGCTCTCTTCCATCATTTTTGAGTAACTGTCTTTCTAGATCCAGCTCGTATTATCTGTATTCCTATTTTATTGAAGCTTGATTATAATTTACCAAAAATAAGTAAATTTTTATTTAATGAATGCTTCAACAAATATGGTTACCAAATGTCAGTTGCTGTTCTACCCCTAGGACACTCTGGTTACTTCTATTAAAAATAAAATGGTTAATAATTACCATTGGAAAATGCTTAACATATATCAGGTAACGTACTAGGTAGGAGTTTTTCACATGTGATCTCAGTTAGAATGTTAAACAACTCCCTTCACCCAGAACTGCAAGTAGGAATCAGGATTCACACCTCAACCAGTCATAATCTGAAGCCTGACTCCTCAGAAAACAGTTTTCCTTTTCAAGGCTCATGTCAGCATCAGGGAGAGACACTACCATACAGGTTAAGTCAAGGGAGTGCACACCATTATTCAGATAAGTATAGGAGTTACTGAGCATAGGGCAAGGAACCCTAATTCTTTGGAGGGCAGTAGGCCAAATCTTTGAGGAGTATGTGGCATTTGGGCAGAATCTTAAAGAATGACTATATCTGGTTAACACAGGAGCAAGAGGGCTTTGTGAATAGAGAGAAGCCTCTGGGAAAGATCACATAGTTGTTTTTAATAGCATAAGGGACTGCAGGCTGTCTGGTATGATGAGATTAAATGAGGCCAGGGTTCCTGCTGAAGCTGATGAGGCAGTCGGGGCTGGCAAGCCAAACAATGGAGTTGAGACCTCACCTGTGGGAAAGGGATAATTGCCAGGAGCTTTGAAGCAAAGGAGTGACATGGTCAACATTAGATTTAGAAGACTCCCGTTGGAACTTCATAAAGACAGGGAGATAGAGACGAGTAAGGAAGAGATCACAGTGGCAGAGTTGAGACAGCACAAGTACTTGAAGTCAGGAAGTGGCAGTGAGAGGACAAGATGTGTTGAAGAAGTGCCTCAGAATCCACTGTGCCTCCTGACCAGTTAGAGACGAAGGGCCACAGGGAGAAAAGCATAAGGTGATGCTCATGCTTTGTGGCTTAGGTAATAAAAGATTTTGATGCCATTAAACAGGGCCAGTAGAAGCAAAGTTGGAAAGGAAAGATAATGAGCCCAGTTTTAGAACTGCTGACTTTGGTGTTATGTGTGGAACATTCAGATAGAGCTGTCAAGACGGCAGCCCACACCAGGATGGAGTGTGAGATTGGTCTAGGGGAAGGGGAGAGATGCCAGGTAGGGAGTCATCAGGGCACCCGGTGGTAATTAAAGCCAATTGTCTGTTCAACAAATATTTATTGAATGCCTATTGTGTGCCAGAAACCATTTTAGATGCTAGGGATAGGGCAGTAACCAAACACATTTAAAAAAAAAACAAAAAACCAGCCCCCTTGGAGCCAAGATTGTAGGAGAGGCTATGTTTTAAAGCATACCAAGGAACCTACAATTACAATATGTTAAGTGCCAGAGAGGAAAACCAAAGTACTATCACAAAGAATAACAGGGGCTTGTGATCTAGAATGGGGCTAGGGAACAGGAGATGGTCAGGGCCTCTGTGAGACACGGGGCATTGAAACTGAGGCTGAAAGCCTAACAAAGAGTTAGCTAAGTGAAGAACACTCCAAGTAGAAAACCCTGGAGCTAGAAAGAGTTTTCAAGATCCTGGAACTAGAAAGAGTTATTCCTGGAACTATGTGAAGACCATGGAACTAGAAGGAGTTAGTTTTCAAGATCCTGAAAAAGGTCAATGTGATTGAAAAACAATACATGAGCCCAGGACAAGAGATGGGAAGGGGTAAGTAACTCAAGCAGAGCTATTTGTCAGGGAGTCTGTAGCTTGAGACAATATCAATCTACCACTTAATCACTAGAGTATAGAATATAGAAATCAATGTTTAATAAGCACAGCAAGGGAAGAAAATCCTGCAACAATAATCTAGATTTTGATCATTTCCAGCACAGTGTGGTATCTATATATGAACTCCTTCTTCTCAATATAAGTAAAGGAGTCACTATTCGTAGCAGATCTCTCCATTAGAAGTATTCTGTTCTAGAAAGTTAGAGGAGGGCTACATGAGGTGCTTTGGTAAGATTCAGGATCCTATGAAATGGATAAGCAGAATGTGGTATATCCATACGATAGACTACCATGCAGCTGTTAAAAGGGAATTAAACTGCTAGATACTACAACTTTGATGAACCTTCAAAACACTATGTTCACTAAAAGAAGTAAGATTCAAATGGACATGTATTCTTCGATTCCACTAAATTGCCATGAAATTTCCATGACAGGCAAACCCTTATAGACATAAAGGAAGATGAAAAGGTTTTGGGGGTTTGAGAAGAGGGAAAATGGGGCACGACTGATCAATGGATGCAAACTTTTTTTTTTCAGTGTTGAAAATGCCCTAGAATTTAATAATAGATGCAAAACTCTATGAATATACTAAAAGCTGCTGAACTGTATACATTTGTATGTAAATTATATAGTAATGAACCTGTCTTTTTAGTGTTGTGAGGCATCCCAGGAGTTTCAGTAGATAACACTCCAACATATAGATAGGTGGATCTAGATAGCTTGCTCATGTAGGATTTTGCTAGCATTGACTTTTTAAAAGATAATATCATCTTTGATGAGCTGTGACTGAATGAGTTATGCCTGTATTTGATAATGACTTTGGAAGTTAAGTTCCATAAAGTCATTTTTTACCTGGAAAGGTGCTAAAAAAGAGTTTAGTAATTCATCACATAAATACATGAAGATGACAGAATCCATATGCCTTACAAAACTTTGTCACTTACTACCCTGTACAGGTAGTCTCATCTCTCATGCTGAATGTTAACACCAATTGATCAAAGATGAGGCACAGCTGTACTTCAGTGGGGCTTCAATGAGGCATCAGATCCTAGAGCTCACAAGAGACTTTCCTCAATGAAGCTGATGTGTTTCACACCCATCTTATCCTTCCAGAACTGACCTACTTGTTTTTGTTTGTTTCAGGTTTTTTTTTTTTTTTTTTTTGGGTACTGAAGATTGAATTCAGGGGCACTCGACCACTGAGCCACATCCCCAGCCCTATTTTGTGTTTTATGTAGAGACAGAGTCTCACGGAGTGTTTAGCACCTCGCCGCTGCTGAGGTTGGCAAGTTTTACTATTTTAATGCATTTCCAGTTTAAGAAACCTAGTTCCCAGTGGCCCAGGAGACTAAAGCAGGAGGATTGCGAGTTCAAAGCCAGCCTCAGCAACTTGGTGAGGCTCTGAGCAACTTGGTGAGATTCTGTCTTAAACCAAAAATAAAAAGGGCTGAGAACATGTCTCAGTGATTAAGTGCTCCTGGGTTCAATCTCCAGTATGAAAGAAAAAAGAAGAGAAGAAAAGAAAAGAAGGAAGGAAGAAAAAAGGGAGGAAACCCAGTGATTCAAGATGCTTGGTATTTTATAGATCTCAAAGAACAAATTTGATCCTCACATCTGCTCTGTAAAATAAGCATCTCAGAAAGAACCCCATTTCACAAGAGGCAAGATGAAGCCTAGCAGAGAAAGGTGAGTTTGTGCACTCACATTCTAGTGAGTAGCATATTCAGTTTTATATCAGCTTAAGCCTGATAGCAAGTCCAGAACATTTCTAATGTGACACAGTATGCTATTACTGATGTTATTATCACAGAATGAAAACATACAAATATGAAATAGAAAGTAAATAATTATATATAATAAAAATGATCTATCATAAATGCCAACTAATGTCCTCAAAACTAATGCATATCTGAAAAAAATTGATTTTATTGGTTTTGTTGATTTTGTCATGATTTTACTCATTTTATAAAGAAAATTGAGGCATTAAGATACCTGTACATACATGACATGAGTGTCTTCCCTGGTTTGTGGGCAAGTCTTAACTGTCCATGGTCTTACTGGGAAGAAACATATTTAGAATTTTATTTAATCTCTTAGAATTTCAAATTCCTGTATCAGTGAGCACTTTTCCTTTTACTAGATTAAATATTTTGTCAAACCTGCCAAATTAGCTCTTGCTTTCCCCTCTTCTTCAAGTAAATAAGCAGCTCCTAAAAATTTTCATTCTTTGACAGTAACAATTTTATTCATGATTCTACCCTGTGCTCCAAAATTCAGAAGCAATGTGAATAATGGCATCATAAGAAGCAATAGAGAGGAAAACTAATAGGTTTTAAATGATGCTTGCAGAAAATAAAGTAATTTTTCCTTGATATAAGGCTTTCAGTTAGTAACAACCAAATGTGACATAAAATGACAGCATGAGGTTAGAAGGCCATTAGGGAGAGATTTCATCAAACTTGGGGTTGACTGATCTCCAAAATGGATTCTCTACTATATCAATGCCCTGACTCAGAATTATTTCAAGTTATTATTATCTTTGGAGGGGCAGAATAAATGCTGCTGAGCATAAAGAAAGGGGAACTGTCTTCTTGAGGAGTCATTGCACCAGGCTAAAAATCTGTACAACCAGGGTATCCAAGTCAAAGGCTTTGAGTCACCCCATCACATCATAGTCATCTTGGCTTTCAGATCAATACACCTATTAGAGGCCTATCCACTTTAACTGTTAGTGTCCCAAATAATGAAAAATTTATTTCTGTGGCCCAGCGAGTGTCCTCATATGTCCCTCATCTGTCAGCACAGGATTGATCCCCAAAGCCAAAACCACAGCTCTCCACACAACAGTAAGCTATTGTAATAGGGTGACTCAAAGGTAAGGACCATGCAATACCCAGGGAGGGGCAGGGCCTCCCACGAACAGACCTCATTATTGATTTGCTTCCCAGTAAGCAGTAAGAGGGATGCTTAATTAATAACTGTTTTAATTCTTAATTCATAAATAACCTTGACAGTCTAGTTTTCTCCTTATAACGTTGGGTGGTAATAAATATCTTGAGTTTTGTGTGTTATTAAAATTATACTGAAATCTCCTTTAAATGTTTTCAGTTATGAATTCTTTTCATATAAGATCATAGACTTAGCCGGGTGCGGTGGCACAAGCCTGTAATCCTAGCAGTTAGGGAGGCTGAAACAGGAGAACAGAGAGTTCAAAGCCAGCCTCAGCAATGGCGAGGCACTAAGCAACTCAGTGAGACCCTGTCTCTACATAAAACACAAAATAGGGCTGGGGATGTGGCTCAGTGGTCGAGTGGCCCCTGAGTTCAATCGCTAGTACCGGAAAAAAATAAAAAGATCATAGACTTTTTAAAAAATACAGCTTAATGTTATTCTGAGGTATGTATCATTGCTGTTATTTTTCTTACTAGCCATTTTCAGGGGGGAAACCATTGATTTTGCAGGAAATATATTTCCTCTAATAAGTTAACAACATGCACCTATTTCCTTGCTCACACCTCCTATAGGAAACTATCTTTCACTCTGCGATGGACTACATAGACAGGCAACCAAGGAGAATAGGGGAGAAAGAAACAAAGATGGCGAAATATCTCCTTTAAGTATAAATCTGACCACTTCACATGTTTCCAAAATCACACATTCTCAAAACTCCTTTTTGCCTATAAAGTTCAAACACTTTAATGGCCTTTACAAGACCTTCCAGAAACTTCCCCCTATCTCTTTTCTCATCCTCGATCTCTACCACCAGCCTACACAAAGTCTGCATCCCAGAGCCATCAGCTGGCTTATATCCACTTGAATATGCCACATTGCTTCGTATCTCCGTCTTTTCACCTGCTATTTCTGCTACTGGAACTGCCATCCCTTCTCCTAGTTCCCTCTTCTGATGAACTCCTACTCATTGTGAAAGACAGTTCCCATCTGTATAAGCTTTCCTGAGCCACCCAAACAACTACCCACTCCCTGTGCAAGTGCCAACTCTATACCTACTATTTACCTCATTTTTGAGTCTATTACCTCACAGTTATAATTTGTTTTTAAATGTTACTCTTATCAGTCTGAGTTTTCCCCATACAAGACCTGTGTATAGTTGAACTTTGTATCATTAGCAATTAGCACTGTTTCTGGCATATACAAAGAAGTGTTCTACAAAGGCTTCTGAATGAAGCTAAAATATTCATGACCTAAAGAATTAAAAGTTGTAATTTCAAGAACAATGATTTTTTTTAAATCTTAGATAAAATATGTGGAATATCAATTTATATCTAATGGCACAATTGTGACTTTAAACATTCTGTCCTATCATCAAATCATGTATCTTGATTTTTCGGGTTAGAAAATATGAGTAACCTGAAAATAAAGAGTAAATAACAAGTTTCATTGATCAACATTTACTTCTAAACAATAAATAAGTTAAACTCATTGTAGTCTTAATGTCTCAAACTACAAGAAAGATATTGATGACCTAGACACCACAAACCAGAGTTGCCACATGAAATTTGTGCCTCCACAGGCACAGGCATGTATGAGGGAGCTGAAAGGGTGAATTAGAAAAGGCCCCACAAGACATTAAATGAGCAAACCACTCAGGTTAATGAACTGCTAGAAATCTCAGTCCCAGGACTGGAGGGCAAACAGAATACTGAATTTCTCAGACTCCCTGACATTTGTTGCAGCCTCAGATTGGGGTCTTCAGTAGGGGTGAACTGGGCACCAACCAGCTGCATGAGCCTGAGTGGGTTACTAGTCTCTGAACTGCAGTTCCTCCTCTGTAAGATGAGGGGCCTAGATATGATCCCCAGGCCTTCCTACTCTCACGTACAGTCTAAGGAGGGTTTCAAGTTATCAAAAAGAGAGGTTGAACTCTGTCTATTGGTAGAGGACAAATAATAGAAGCAGTTCTCAGAACAATATTCTCATTCTTTTTCCTCAAATTTGAGACAAAGGGAAAAGCAAACAAAAAACAAAAGCAAGATGCTTTTCTTATGGGCAACACATTTAACATGAACAAATAAAACATTGATTCATTGTATTGTTGTTGTGCAAAATGTGTTGAAAACAAGCATCTAATATGTTCATGTTTGAAAAGAATCTGTGGTCTGCCAAAGCATTTCAGTACAGTGCCCTATTTTATCCTTGAGATAGCTCTGAAAGTTTCATTGAATTAGAGGATGGAACAGAGATGTTCAGTGTACTGCCTGTGATCAGGCAACTAATTAAATGGAGCTAAGAGTCAATTGTCAGTCTCTAGGTTTCAATTAAATTTCCTTATAAATCAATGCATCCTTTCATTCAGCCATATAATTCTCACCAAGGATGCTGCTAAGTGAGAAAAGAAGAGGTTGAAATGTTTATTTATTCAATCAAGGAATACTTTCCAGGTACCTACTCTGTGCTGGAAACTGCTAGATGCTAGGGAATACCAAATCCTATCCTGCTCTGACCTCCTAAACTTCTAGCCCTATACTTTCAGAAGAGTTTGGAATGGATACAACTAATTTGTACTACGGGCAAATGTTATAAGTGTGACATAAATGCAAGCGGGAAGTTACGGGAGCTCATCGTTTGAACATTCATTGCATTTATGAGAATCAGAGAAAGCTGCTGACATTTAGCTGGACCTAGAAGAGTGAAAAGTATTTGAATAGGTGAACACAGGAAGGGAAAAGATGCAAATGCGGAAAGAACAGCACGAATGGCTTCCTAGATGGGTGAGAGTGCGAGGACCTCCTGGGAAAATGGTTCTTTAGTCAGTAGGGCAAGATGAAGACTGAGCCAGCATCATCTCTAGAGACAGATGGACCAGCCTTGAGGTTGCAAAGTACCTCCTCCCTGTGCCTGCATTCTCCAAGCATGGTCATAGGGGATGTTTATCACTCTTGGCTTCAGACTATTCTTGAAAAATGCTTCTCAAACTGTGGTCCTTGCATCAATAGCATTAGCATATCTGGGAACTTGTAAAAAATGCAAACTCTCAGATCCTGGTCTCAAACTGATCAAATACAAAACTCTAGGGGTAGAGCCCAGCAATCTGTATCTTACTAATCCTACAGGTGAGTGTGATGCCCACTCAAGATTAAGAACTACTTCCTTAAAGACCTCTTTTTTAACTAACATCTAATGGTTGAGTATCTGAGTTAATGCCACATGCTAGTTTGGTTTTGTCATTCCATTTGCATATGTATAGCAGAAGATTATGTTTTACACCAGGAAAAAATATAATTTTACCTGTCAATTATATACATACATAAATATTTTCCCAAATTATGCTGCTTCTTCCAACTTTGATTTCCACCTACATAATTCTAACCCCAAATTACCGGACCTACCCCAGGAATCTGTAGGCCAACTTATTTTGGGATGGGAAGGGGCAGGAACAGAGGTCAGTCTGTTGACAAAGATGAAATGGACTCCTTAGAAACAAACTAGGAATGTATGCTGAGGGGCAGTCACCACTTTTCAGGATTACCAAAAGGGTGACTGTACCATCCATTGTTAATTTGAGTGAATGCAACCTATGGCCCTATTCTCCCTGCATTAAGCTTCTTTCATGACAGAGGACTTACTGTTGGCCATTCTATAACACCTTGTTTCAAATGGTTCACAACCAGGAATGGTGAAATATTCTTTATGGAACACACTCATGTCATGTCACATTTAAGTGGTATGATTGCAGAGGAGAGGGTGGGTGCACCATGTCTCTGCATCTTTTGGTTTATTTTAGAACTGGGCCACTCAATTTAAGTCACCAAGACATCTCTGTCATCACTGTGACTAAGCTAGACCTGGTGAGCATTCTAAGTCATATCTCTTTTTTTCAAGGAGTTTATTTATTGAAATGCTCAGAAAAATTCTCTCACTTTTCCCCTATTAGCCCCAGGATGCCTGGTACCCAACTTAGTGATTTCTTCCTGGAATGATCACCAAGGCTCATTTTCCACGCTTAGTAAACCTATCAAGGCTGAGCTTATACACCTCCATTTCCTCTCAACCAGATACGATCATCTCTTAGACAATACAGGCCAAAGAATCATTTCTCTCTCACAGAGTTCTGTGGCCTACTGGGAAGCCAATTCTGATCTGTATTATTAAAAATATTCCAATTAGTTCCTGTATGCCTTGTAAGAAAACCTTGATGGAAATCATTTCTAATTAAGAAAAAGACAATAGATCAAATTTTCATTAAACCAAAATAAATAAATTAAAATCTTTCCCAATATCTATTCCTCATTTTAGACTTCTTTAAGGGATGGTTGCACCTAGACTTTATACAAGTACTTAATCTTGCATAACAAATGGGTGAATGATTTTGACATTGAATAAAGAGATAAAGAATAAAGTATGTTACTTGTGAAATTTTTTAAAATATTTTTTTAGTTGTAGATGGACACAATGTCTTTATTTTTTTTATTGCTTTGTATGTGGTGCTGAGGATCGAACCCAGGGCCCCACGCCTGCGAGGCAAGCGTTCTATCGCTGAGCTACAATCCCAGCCCACTTGTGAATTTTTTGACTTGGAAGTGGGCACAAAGGGACCTAGTGTTTTGTGGATATTTTCAAGGCAAGTTAGAAAACTGGGTATAAACTATAGGTCCCCTGGCTGTGCTCCTTAGGCTTTCCATAATAGCATTAGTGGGAATATAGTTGGAATGTCACACAGCAGAATAGAATCCTTTTTGAGATAATTGATTGCCACTAAGATTTGGGGGAAAATAGAGTCTATTTGTTAGCAAGAATGGCTAAAATCTGATCTGTAGCTAAAAATAATAAAATCAACGCCAGCAAAACAATAACATCTTGAATTTACATATGCTTTTGTACAGGATATATTTTTTAAGACTCACAATAGCTGTGTCCTACCATAGTATATTGCCATAGGCCAGAATTCAATACATCTCTAAGAAAGGAAAAAACAAATGATATCCAGGTTAAGGATTATTAGTCTCATTTTATAGATGTTAAATGGAGCCTTGGAGTGACTGAAGAAAAGCAACAGAGCCAGGAGGTGGTCAGGGTGGAGCAGAATAGTAACTCTTGAACAAGTTCACACCTCACTGCCTGTTAGGCTGACATCCTGCAACACCCTGTCATGTCAGAGCTAATCACAGTTTTCATATATATAAAAGAAAACAGTGTCCTCACGATGCCACTCTGATAAATGCCAGCTGTGCCTAGAAACCGGTAGTGAATCAACCATTTCAGACGGATTGGTGGAGAAAAAAAAATTAGTCACTTAGATGAATTGACCACATCTTTTTGTTTTTCAGAAGAATATTACAGTTTTCCACCTCGTTCCTTTGGGCAATGATAAAGAATCCTTCCTGCTGTGTACTTAAGCACAAGGAACAAATGTTAGGAATAAAAAGAAAACTTTGGGGTACAGAATATAAAGCATCTTACTGAAGTCCTATTTCATGTATAGTATATATATATAACATCAATGATATGACTTTCTCTCAAAATCCTCAGTGTGTAAAGACGAATGTGGCTCACCAAAATCTATTCTCACTTCATCTTATTAACTCAATCTCTGTCTCACTGACAACATACAAATCTCAGGCACCTTTGTAGAGAGGTATTAAAATTTGAACAAAAGAATTTTAAGAGGGTCTTATGGGGAAAAAAAAAGTGTTCCATTAACAAATCTGCCTTTTGCCCTTGTCTCTTTTTACATGTCTCTGCCTAAAACTCATGTGATGGTTGGAGCTAAATAGAGGGATGAACCCTTACTGACCAGGAAGTGACCTTGAGGATGGGAACTGTGCATAGGAATTGAAACTGATGATGTCATAGCCTCAGTACACCAGTCTCTTGACTTCTTTGTTAGGAGAAAATCAACTCTATTTAGTTTGTCATGATTATTTCATATTTCTTACTAGTGAACCAATTTAATCAAAATTGATGAATTCCTCCAAATATGGGCAGAATAAAGATCCAGAAATTTTTTATTATAACTAAAATTTAAAATTAAATATCAGCTGAGTAATATATGGACCAGTGTTCCATGCTAATGTGGGATGAAAAGGAAGATGATTTTCCCTAAATGAGGCAACCAGAAATGGAACGTTATCAGGAGTCTGAGTCATGCCAGAAAGAAAATGACAGTGTTTGCAATTCTGAATAATGATGCAATTGAGATGAGGATGGAAGGTGGAGAGGCGAGTCAAGGCATGAGGATCTTAGAGCCAAATATCAGTGGAGCTCAGAGGAATGACAGGCTGTCTGGGACTGAAGTGGGTAGCCTAACTACTACCCCAGAGGCATGGGACCAGAGCAGAACCGCTGCACATCAGAAAAGAAAGTTCCATATTCAGGTGATTCAGGAAAAAAAACAATTCTATCCTTTGCATTATCTAGTATAGGACATTTTAAAAGGCATGTTTTTAACCAATGCAAATTGATTAATTTAAAGCCATCCATAAAATTGGTGACTGAAACTCACTTGGGAAGCCTCATTCTTAAAAGACTGCATGAGACACAATTTTTCATTCAAATCCTTTCTTACTCTCCCTCCATGAAGAACATCTAAATTATAATGGTGAAAGGCACACACAGAGATAATTGCTAAAAAGTAGATACATGTCCTCAAAGCCTCATAGAGCAAGAGAACAAGAATTTTAAAACACTCAACATTAACTTATTAAAACTCTACTCTACATAGTGACCCGTTGGTTTCTCTAGTACAGTGATTCTCAATGGAGTGATTTTGCCCTTCAGAGACTTTTGGCAACATCTAAAGCCACTTCCAGTTGTTACAACTGGGGTTTGGGAAGGTGCTACTGGCATCTAATGGGTAGAGGTCAGAGAGGCTGCCAAACAACTACCCTGCAATATACAGAAGCCTCTCACCTTCAGAAAAAGGAACTGCCCCCACAAAATCCAGCAACAGCATAGTGACTTCAAGGTTATGGCAAAATCTCCTCAGCATTCATGTCTTTTAGTTCAGGTAATGTTTTTCAGAGTACCCAGAAAGAAAATACCAACATGCACAGGATCATAAAAATGTGATATGTGATCACCAGTAGCTTTTGACACTAGTCAGCTTCTAATGTATTTCCTTGTTCACAGAATGCTTAATAAGAGAGTAACAGCACGGGGCTGGGGTTGTGGCTCAGTGGTGGAGTGCTTGTCTTGCATATGAGGTGCACCGTGTTCAATCCTCAGCACCACATAAAATAAATAAATAAAATAAAGGTATTGTGTCCACCTACAACTTAAAAAAATACTAAAAAACAAGTAATGCCACAATTATTAAATGCACACTATTTGGCAGTTTATTACTATTATTATTATTATTATTATTAGTAGTAGTAGTAGTAGTAGTAGTAGTAGTACTTGGGATTGACCCCAGGGTTGCTTTACCACTGAGCTACATCCCCAGCTCTTTTTATTTTTTATTTTGAGACAGGGTCTTGTTAAATTGCTCAGGATGGCCTCACACTTGGGATCCTCCTGCCTCAGCCTCCAGAATCACTGGGATTATAGGTGTGTGCCACTGAGCTCATCTTAAAAGATAATATTGAATCTACACAACACTCCTGTAAGGAGGTGGTGTTATTATAATTATTTTACAGAAAAGAACCCCTAAGGCTATGCGAGATAAAATTCCTTGTCTTGGTCACCAAAGATTCCAGGACATACTCACCACAGGAGGCTTAATGTGAAATCATGAAATTGTTGCTACTCTGGATACCTGTGTTCTCTAGTAATTTAGGATGACATTATATTTCTACATTCATAAAAACAGTAACTTTCTTGCACAGAATGCTTCCAATACCTGCTTTCATATATTATAAATTTATGTGCTTCAATAGGCATACCCTATTGAACATAATTTAATATTTTCTTACTATGCCAAGGTGGTTACAATGAATACCCACATTGTCCTATCCTGCAGTGTCCTCTGGAGCTAATGCAATATGCAGGGCATCTTCTCTTATCTAGATGGTCCTAGTGCTTTTCATTCTTCTGTATGGTTTTTGTCATTTTTTTGTTTCTCTGTCTTTTCTAAACTGTCTCTTTGAACTATAGCCAGCCTAATTTCAGATGCTTCCAGTCTTCTATGGAATTAAAACAGAGATCATTAGGATCATTATAAATGTACCTAAAACAAGCTTCTAAAAGAATCTCTCATAGTGTCAGGGAGAGGTAGGAAGGAAGGGGCATTAAAAATATATAGGCTTCAGACTATCACCTTTATCTGCTTTGAATTCCTTTTGGCTTTTTTTTTCCTGGTTTGCAGCTGATTTCCATTTATCTGAGTTTTTTTTTTTATCACTGATCTTCAAACTCATAAAATATTATAATAGTGGATGTTTTAATTCTCATAATTTAGAAAATCTCACATTTGTCAGTATTATAATGAGATGTGCTATGCTTCCACCCAGCTCTATATATCTATTGACACACTGATTTATCAGTACAACCACATACCCTTGACATATCCTCACAGTGTTTTTAAACACAAAGCTCTCTATGCTTAAATTGTAAAAGGATCAAATACTAATAAAAATCTCAAAAGTAATAAATATGGCAAGATAATATGAAATTTCAAAAGTTTTTTTTACTTCAGGGGAAACTGTGTTCCTCCAATGAGGCCCACGAGACCATTTTATGTTCTTTCCATCCTATCATTGCTCCTTTGGAAAATGGAAAGGACTCTTATCAGCACTTTGCAATTGCAGATGCAAAATGAGGCATTCACAGTGATGTTGGGAGGTTTGGCTAGGACAAAATACAACAGGATACATCAGTGATTCTTGAAAATCATAGAAAACCCATGACAAATCTGCTAAATAACTAATTAGCCCATTGTTAAAACATCACCATTACCTAGATCTCCTTCATTGTTTTATGTAAACAAAATAGGGGATAAACAGGGCCCATGCCCTGCGGTGACCAGCAGAAAGCTGATACTGAAACTGCCAGTGGTCAAGTACCCAGAACTTGGCGTGTCAGAGAACTGATTGCTTCTGTGGCTTGACACTTGCCTCTCTCTCAACCAAGATCAGCTGCTGGTTTGCAAGAATGTTCCCTTAGGTACCTAAATGCTAGTATGAGCAGTTTTATCACATTCTGCATGACTCTGAAGCTGAGAAAAGTGCTGCAGCCCTTCCGCTAAGATCATCATGGAGAGCAGAATGAGACAGTTTGGAGCAGGATAACTAATAAATGAAAATTTAGGGTGGATTAGCTCTCCTGTAGAAATCTGGGTACTTGGCTTATTTGGAAAATAAAGGGTTATTTTGAGAAGAGATTTTTTTAAAAACTGTTTTTCTTTTAAACCATAGTCTTATTTAATTTAGTTTTCAAAATATAATTTATGGAAGATTTAATATTAAAGTACTTGTACAGTTAAGATAAAAACCAAACTCACTGGTTATATGCCAAAATAGTTATCCAAAAGGGGCTGAAGATACAGTGAGTGAAAATGTGGCCGAGTTCCCCTTGCAATCTTTATAGATCTTTGCACTTGCTCTGCAGAAAACATAATTTGGCATATTCTAAAAATACAGGTACCAGGTCCTTTTCAAAGTATTTATGATGCAAAGTCATCCTTGATCCATACTTTTCAGAGATTAGTGGTCTATCCAGGATGTCGAGCTGCCTCTTTATCTACCTGCAACGGACCACTAGACCTGACAAAACTGGCTTAAAAGTTACTATGAGATTGCCGGATTAAGCTGCTGATGCTAGGTTTCCACTGGTAGGAAAACATGAGCTAAAAAATGGACATCTTTTCTTCCGTAAGGACTCCAAGAAATTATAGCTATTGAAAGTACGTCTGTGGCAATACATTAGTGTGATATCCTAGGAATGAAGTGTTGGCACATCTTAATGGCACTTCAATTTTTCTCTGCATGTCTCATTGAAAATACAAAAAGAAAAAAATGACCTGATATTTCAACAGAAAATATATCTAAATATAAACTAATATCATCTAGCAATGCCTTTTCAGTACCTGAGAGAAAGCCATACTCATCTGTGTGAGATGAGCAAGTAGTATCATGCTGAGCAGCTGTGTATGTACCCAGAGCCAGAAAAGCAGTAGAAGCCATCCATGACTCCACCATGCAACTCCATAACAGAGATGCAGAGATCAGAAACCTGCCTTCCACATCCCCACATTGCACAAGGAAATGCTTTGCTAAACCAGCCAAGGTTATAGTCACTTTTTCCCCAAAGCAGCATGAGTGGCCCCTCTTCTATGAAAATGTGAAGACCACAAGGCCCAGTGGTGTAAAATGCTAATTAAGAAGAAATACAAACTTAGCAGTGGATACTAATGAAGAGCCCTGGCTATAGTAAGCTCTGTTTCTGGAAAAATAAGAATTAACATTTATTTCATATCAAAAGGTGGGAAATTATCTTTTTCACAACCCAAGAACCAGACATTGGCAGGAGAAAAGACTTCTTTATTTAGGCAGAGCCATACTGATGGACTTTCTAAACATTAGTGAGGAGCTTTGTCCAAATCTGGTACACTCACATGGAAGTTATAGGGGAATAAGAGGAAAAAACATAGAAGTGTTTTGAAAAACTTCAGACTTGAAACTATGCTCAAAGAGTAGTAAATGGGGACGAGAAGGGATGTGGACAAAAACAGCACAGTGCATCCCATGCTACAAAATTTTAAAAAGAGGAAGTTGCTCTGAAGATACTGGAGAAAACCATAGGCACGTTTTACAAAAAAGATTTAACCTAAACGAAAAGAAAAAGAAAAGAAAAACTGGGGCATGCCTGCCCGCTCTGTGCTCTCAAGTAAATGCACGACATAGTGGACTTCCTGGGGTAAGGGATGGATGATGAGATAAAAAGATTAATTTGTTTTGAAACTATTAAAGGACCTAACTGAAAATGGCAAGGGAACAGTATAACAATAGCCCAATTAATTCCACCTGAAATAGCCAAAAGAACAAAATTGGCATTATAAGAAAATTAAATCACTAATGTAAAGAAGAAATCCTCTAATAATCAGAAAAGATAAAAAGGTATGAAAGGAAAGATCATAAAAGCAGCAAAGACTTTAGATTTATCCTAACAAATAACTTTTATTCCTAAACAACAAGTTTTAACTAGTGGATTAGAAGTAACAAACAAACAAATAAAAGAATAGTTGAGCTGAAGACTGACTGAGTCTATTACCATGTTCAAGGTGAAATGTCATTGTCTAGCAAATAAAATGGCTGAAATGTTCAGGTTCAACCTCCTGGTTATCCAAAACCAATGAAAGCTAGACTTATTGATTTCCTTGGGTCTTTTGCACTCAAGAGAGACAAACTCAGTTCAGACAAGTAACTCAAGCTTGCCATAAAAATGCTACTTCAAGAAGTTTTCTCAACTCAACATATCCCTCTGCCTAATGAAAAATCCATCCCTCTAAGTGATTCCCTAATGCATCCAATTCAATTTGACTAGGGTTTTCTATTCCATCATCTTCAATCACCAGGGTTCATTCAGGAGGAAGAGTGGAAGGAAAGGTCAGACAAAGAAGGAAGTAGCTTCAAGGTCACCCTTCCTGGAGAAGTAGCAACTGGCCTCAAAAAAGAATCACAACCAACTTTTAATTAAATAACTCAAAAGACATACTGTCTTTGTCCTCCAGAGGTGGACAAAGGTGATATCTTTGTCTCATTTATGACAAGTTGGTCTGAGCAAGCTAAGCATTCCCCTGTGTTAGCTTATTTCTGCCATTCATTTTCATTTCAAATTCATTTTCACAAATTTAAATTTCTACAAAATCCAAATTAATATCCTCCAATAGCATGAAAAACTACATAAGCCATCTCACTAATTAACTCTCCAAAATAATCTTTCCCATGGACTTACTTGAAAGCTACCTAGTTTGGAGAGAATCTCTAACACTTTCGTTTTCCATGGCAATGTCCATGTACTGGCATTCAGACTCTCAGATAGACTGACTTGAGTCCTCACAAGGAGTATTTAGACGCTTTAAAAGATAGTCCAAATTTTGTTCCCATTTTTGTATAGATCAAAGCCTAAAGCTAGGAATTCTACAACTAATTCAAATTTTAAAAGCACCTTCTCTTTTGTCTCTAAGTATCATTTGCATTATAGACTAAGGTCAAACTTCCATGTTAAGTCTTTTTCTACCACTGTTTCCCCTTATCCCATTTTATAGTCAGTTTGATTTACCACTTGAAGAAATAAATCATAACTACAGTTTTTCATTAAATAATGATCTCAACAAATACACCAATAACATATCTGTTTAGCACGTTCTATCTCCAAAGATCCTTAAGAGACTTGGTTCTCAAGAGATCTGAATTCTCCTCTGGATTCTTCTAGAGATGACCCCCTTCTCTTTCAGAACTTGAGGTAACAAGGGTAATGGTGAAGGAGGCAAGCCTAGAGCTCTGGTTCTCACTCAGTGTTCTTTTCAAGTGTGTCCCACAACTCAGAAAGAAGCCACATGCAAGCATGCCTTGGAAAGGTCAGGGTTGGAGAAAGTAGTAGCCAGCCACCTGAGGTAATGTGTGTGGAAGTACTTTGTCAACGCAAAGTTCCTAATATAACTTATGCATCTTGGTAGGAAGGGGTAGGAGGTAGAGGCCTTTAAAATTGAAAGAATACTAGCTTTATAAGTATAAGACCTGAACAAAACTAAATGAACTTCACAGTTGGAGTCATCAGTGTTCCTAAACATATTCATAGTTCAACAGTGTTCATCTCACAGACTTGTTCTGAAGGTCCAATGTAATACTTTTGCCAAAACACCTACTACAGAGTATAGCACATAGTAAGTCAACAAATGAGGCCTAAGGCTCATGGAAGTCATATTCTCTTATCTTTCACATCCAATGGAATTGGCCTCCTTTGGATCCTATAAAGCTGGAAGCAGATGAACAGTCTCAGCCAAACACACTGACCCAATCCCATTTGCCCCTTCCTGGTTATTGCCTTCAAGGTAGCCTGAAGCAATTTATAGCTTTTCTGATTTAGTGGGCTCTCATGTCAGAAAATCCACTTAGGAGCTAAATTATTATTATCATTAAGCATAAAGAAACATTCAAGCTGTCTAATAGTAGCAGGTTCTGACTCCTATTCAACATTATTTTCCCTCTCAGAATGGTTTCTTTCCAGCTGCAATCAATATACACTTTTGGCAGAAGAAATGCTACAGAAAAAAAAATTGTCCAGCTTGTTTCCAAGGATCTCACTTTAGTCATATATACAGATTCTACAATATTGGTGACAACATCCACTTGTTGTACGCTATGCAACTAACCTAGCATTTTCTTGTGCATTGTGTAATCCTACTGGATAGACTGGCAGGTAATAATAACCTCACCATGTTAGATAGGCAGCCAGAACAGTCATGTGGGCTGCTCTGAGTCCCACCACTAATAAGAGATAAAGCCAACTCTGGGTCTATGGATGTGAAGACAGATAACAATGCCCCACTTTTCTCAAGACACTTTGGAAGATGAAGTATCACTGAAATTTTGAAGTCAATCCAATGTCCTCCTTACTGTAACACATCTTAACATTTCATTTTGTGCCAACCACATAAATCCATTATGAGATATAAAAAGACATCTTCATGATAAGATGAAGAGCTGTTATAATCCAATAAATTTAGCACTATGTGAATTATACAAGTATTAGAGCTGAGCTCTGAATGTGAGCATTTCTTGTTTTAAAAGAGCCACATGAATGCCAAGAGGTTGAAATCATCCTCTCCATTGTTCTGGACCACACATATAGCCCTAAAACTAACACCAGCCTTACTTCCTCAATTTATACAAAAAGGACTTTTAAATTACCAAAACCCAGCCACACATAGTTTGATCATCTATTATTATTTCTTCTGCAAGAAATAAAGAATCCACTATAAGTCTAAATGCCTCCTTTCTAAAATTTTAGCAACATTTAGTTTTTGTCCGGCTAAGTAAAACTCATCGGGTACAGAAAAACTAGAAAACACAGAAAATTATAAAGAATCAAAAGGAATTATCCAGAAATTCTATCTGGAATTCAGAGAGCTTTTAGTGCATTAATCTAAAACTCAAGCAAAATCAGTTTATCTAAGGGTAATCACAAATATTATTTCAATACCAAAAAGCTTGAGATTTTTATTGAAATCCAAGTAGTTACAAAATATTTCCAGAAAGCATTCTGTGTTCTAGTACTGAGATGAAAAGTAAATAAGATGGGCTGAGGATGTGGCTCTATGGTTGAGTGCTTGCATGGAAAAGCAAGAGGCCCTGGGTTCAATCTCCAATAAATAGGTAAATAAATAAATAAATAAGATATAGTTCCTCTTTACAGTATCCCAAAGTTGACTAAGTAAGAAAAATCCATCAACTTAGTCATGATTTATAGAACAATTATAGGAAAAGGAAGGGAAATGAAGTCTGAACCACAGGTAAGCCAAAGTGGGAGACCAGATTGCCATGCTAGTGCCATAGATAATAATAACCCTGAAATCAGCAAAGGTGTGTGTTTGATCTATGGTCTCTTAGCACCTCTGACCAGCACCCAGGACACACTTTTTGGTTCAGGAAATTCAACTTAATTAATTATGGGAGGAAGCCTTTTCATCAAGAAGACCCAACCAGTTCATGGTCAAATGGAATTAATTATCAAAGACCTTGGTGGGCTGTGTTTGCTACTTTTTTTTTGTTAAGTTCATGCATCAAATTCTAATGCCACTAGGAAATCATCTTTAGTTCCCATGAAATTGAAACAAAACCAAGATAGGCTATCTGTGAAATGGAAGACATAAAGATTTTTGAAAATAAAGGAGCCCCAAACACAAGCTTCCAATTTGATAACAATGAAGTGAACATAAAGGAAAAGGAAGCCAGGCTAAGTCATTTTGTCATTTGAAATACCATTATTTTCTTTTTTCTTCTGTGGTGCTAGGAAGGAATTCAGGGCCTCTTGCATATTAGGCAAGTGCTCTACCACTGAGCCCACTATATACCTTTCTATTCCATTATCAATTAAAGGTCTGCTATTTATATCTGTTTTCTGCTCAGTGTTATTCAGCTTTGCTTAATTTAGGAATTCATTTTCACTCTGTGAACTTTTTCTAGAAAGCAGCGAAGAGTTTGTCATCTTTGCTATCACTTTCAAATCACTAGAAACACGGGTGGGTGCTCATTTGTAGTCAGAATATTTCAAAAAAGGTTTACAAGTTTTTTACAAGTCACTTCTCCAGATGTAAGTTGAAACATAAATACAAGTGTTATGATTCCTCTTCTGACACTCTAAAAATAAATTACAAATAAGTGTTATTATGAAACACAGGATTCATTTTTCTTGGAACAGAGGATTTGGACATATAATTATAATTATGAGTAAGAAGATAATATAGTAAAGCCTTGGAAGTCTTTAAGTTCAAAGCCTTTATTTATAGCTGAGAAAATTAAGAAAGGTAAAGAGGCTCCCCCTAAGATGGGTGATCCGTGGGAACATCCTGATGGTCTAGTATATAATGACCTGCCGCAGATTCCACAATCAATTTTCTTCAACCTCACTGAATTTTGCTCAGTAGTCAAACAGTAATTGTTTAGAATGTGCCAACTATATGCTTGACAATGGTAGTTAGGAGGTAAAAGGGTAATACAACAGCATAGATAGAACATTGGTTGATCAATAGACAAACAATACCATGATACATTTTCACTCAGAACAAGTGTACACATAGGCAAAAAATAATGTGATTCATTACTTTTTATAACTCAAAAGTTATGTAATAGCATTCATTCATCATTTAGACATTAGGCAAGTAAGTACCTACTGTGTACCATGCCATTATTTGTTGAGTTTTATTATAGTACTAATGTAGAATATACGTAATTATTTAAAATGTTCCTGAATTTTTCAGCTTTATATCTGTGTGAGGCTGGATTTCTTAATATTCTTTGACCAAAATGATATTTATCATAGATTGAATGCAGGAGCAGATAGGAGAATCTCAGCTATTTTCTATTAAGCCAGACATTAAAAGATAATTGTAATAATGCTGTACTTCATCCTAATATTTTGATCTTAAAATATAGAAATTTTAATAAAAATGTTATTTATATTGGCATGTAATCAATTACTTTATAACTTATTTTGAAATGTCTTAATGACCATTTTTAAATTACTATTTTAATTTCTGTTAAGGTAATATCAATAGATATAACACACATAAACAAAAACTCATTGAAATTTTCAATAATTTTGAAAGTGTAGGCCTTTTAGATCAAAAAGTTTGAAAAGTAATAAATATGAACAATCTTTGAAAACAATATTATTTTTAAAATAATGATGATGATGATGTAAATACTATAAGTGATATGCAACAAAAGGTCATATGATATATAATGTATCCACGGAGATATGTCTATAGACAGATCAACCTTTCTAAAAGTAATATGAGCACAATAAATGGACTTGTGTTCCTGGGCAAAGGTTTGTTGGGGGTGCAGTACTTTGACTCACAGATGAATAAAGCACTGAATAAATGTATACTGAATCCCCTACCTTCAAGGAGTTTTCAGCCTCATACCCCAATGAGAATGATTAAAACATTATTTGTGCATGTATATACAGGAATATGCAAAGTATAATGGGGACCAAAAGGATAGTTTAGTTTGATTCTCCTTGAGACTCAAGGGGATGGAGATTGATCTCTGAAGGTGAGTAGGTATTATCCAGGAAGTGGAGAATGGATGAATAGGAGAGTGATCTGAGTGGAACACAGGGCTTTGGGCTCACCTGGATTGCAGATGGTTAAGTCAGAATGGGAATCACTTAGGTCTCTCTAGTTTCTCAGTTTATATCCTCATGCAGAAACTGGAATATCATCAGAGTATAAATAGATTTGGAACAAATAAATGGAGAGTATGGAAAGGGAAGGGGCTGTGGAGAATGCAAATGTCAGCTTATGAATGGTTTTGTATAGAAGGAAGGGAATTTAGATGATCTTGCAGAGATTCCAACAAGACGGTAGGAAAAAGAGAATGATGTGATTATTTTCGTGCTTTAGAAAAAAAAAATCTCTCTAGTAGTAGAGTAGAAGATGTATCACATGAGATAAAGTGGTGAATAGGGAATTGGGTGAAGCGTTAGAGACTCCTTTGAGACTGCAATCCATTTACTATTCCTTCTGCATTAGGACAACAGAATCCAAAGAAATCAATTATTAAAGATAAAAAGTTAGTGTGGCTTTCAATGGAAATTCCATGAATTACTTATATTCTGTATCACGAGTTTCCTGCAATCAAAGGTCAACCTAAATGTGATAAGGTAGGTGAAAATAGCCTTCACCACTTACCAGCTGTCTGTCTTTTGGCAAGTCTGGAGCTTTAGCTCTTTCATCTAATGAAAAATAGACATGAGATACCACCCATGATCCCCACATGCTTTCTATGAAGATCACATGAGATGATGAATGGAATAGCCTTTTACACACTGGAAATACTCTTCTAGTTAGGTGGAAAGCTAAAAGCTGTTGTGAAGTAGAAGAGTCAGCAAAATATCTTGTGCTTCTTGGCCGACAACAACGAAAACACAACAAAAATTCAAATATCAACAAAGAAATCTGAGGCTAACCAAGTCCATCCTCACTACTAAAATCATGTGACACTAATTTTAAAGGAATAATTTTTCATTATAAACTAGACCCAAATACAATGATCAGTCCTTTAGATCACCATAGCAAGGAACTTAGGCAAATTTCTTTATTCCACCAGAAAAGAAACTGAGACCTAAGGAGAAAGTCAACATTATATGTCAAAACCAGAACCCAGCTCTTTTGACTTCCAAACCAGTAGTCTTCAATAATAAACCAAAAGAATATGACAATGATAGGAAATAATGCAGAGGTTTTCTGTATTCTATAAAACCCTAGAGTTGGGAGAAGGACTTAGGATGGGGATGGGAGAGGGTGATAAAGCCAAGCCATCCCTCCAACATATACTTCCCAGACTAAATGCTTTAAGGTGACACAGGATTTTATAAACATATTAAAAAATAAAGATGCCTTGCCAAAAATAATAAATAAATCACTACAGTATCAGAATGTTCTTTTTTTTAAAAGTTTATTCTGAGCAAACCTAAAAATTCCAAGTGAATGAACACATATTAAAATTGTCATTCTGAGTTGATACCCAGGCAGTCATCTCTATTAACTCAAATTCTTGCTTACATATTGCCAAGCAGCTTGGAATGGATGCATACGGCTTTTACCCATGACTAATCATCACATTTTACCACTGCAAGCACAAGAGGACAGATTAGTGAGAAGGCTCAGTTATTTACAAAACTGTTGAAGCGATAACACAAACAAGCATCTTTAGAAGAAAAAGAGCACAGGAAGAAAAGACTGCGTGGGTTTCTCTTTGTCCCCTTTATTAACCAATCTGTTTAAATTTCCATAATGTTTGTTTCAGTTACTGTGCTTTTCTGTGGCCACTGAGGCTATAGAAATATGCAGCCCAGGTACAAAGGAAGTTTGGAACCCTTGGCACTAAGTGATGGAAAAATCTACTGCACTGGCCTTGATCCATGGCATTCCTTTGCTTTATCTCTCTTGCTCAGTTCGATTAGGATGCACATATCATGAGTTCCTACTATGTGCCAGATTCGCAAAGTATTGTGAGAGAAATAAAACATACTAGGACACAATACAATTCTGTTATATTGCCATGTGAGGCATGCATAAGAGGTACAGCTCAGGTGGTTTCAAGAAATGAGCAATCACTCCCTGTTGAAAACTCTTGCTGGAAGAAGGTGATGTTTGAAACTAGCCTTGATAGGAAACTGAGGATGAGAAGGGCAGATTTTATCCATGAAATGGACAGCCCTGGGCCTCCTGAGCACTAGGAGGTGCTCTCCTCACTGATTCACTTTCTAAGATAGCATGCTCATGATAGCAGGCTGTCTTGAGAAGCTCCAGAACAGGAACAACCACAAAGAGGCCGGTGGTGTTAGCAAGAAAAACACAAAGCACATTATTGCACAAAAACATAGATAAGTATTACAATAGCTCACCTGTGTTCATGAAAACTACATCTGGGGACCTTTCTAAATCTGCTAGTCCTTGACTCAACTCATTCAAATGTCAACACTGAGTATCTTATGACCAGTATCTTTCATTGAGTGATCTCTCCTCCATCTAGCTCTGCAGTCTAAGGGATTCACATTCATGCTCAGGGTTCTTCAAGCCCTATCTCATTTGACCCTGAAAACAATTTATGCAGTAGTAATTATGCTTGTGACAAATTATTGCACGTCATAGACTTGGATCAGTCACTTTGTAACTAAATCAAAACACCATGAATGTTACAAGCTCTGATGCCAAAGTATGGCCACTGTAATTCACAGAAGCATGAAGCAAGCCACCCAGAGTTTTCGTCACATAGGATAGATGGGAACTACACAATTCATCCAGAATTTCATTATTCATTGTTGAACCCCTACCCAAAACATTGTATAAAGACAAAACGATAAATGAGTGACTATGAATAGTACCTTAGGAAGAAAATGGAGCCTAGAGACCTGGCATGAGCTCCATATGCTATAATTAAAGAACAATTACTAATCTCTTTTTTTTTTTTTTTACAATTACTAATCTCTGAGCACCTATTTTCCTCCATTGTGCTAGAGGGAGGAAAAAGAGGATTTTCTGAGCCCTAAGTTGCTTTTCAATACTAAAATTTTAATAAAAATAGTAACAAAAAATACAGCAAAATGAAGAAAAGTCTCTGTCAAATGAATACTTTTCACTCTGGAAATTCTCAAAGATGCAATCTGCTCATTTAAGGAAAGGATCTATAACTTACTATGCAGCCTTAATTGAAGAACATGCCTTTGATGGAGACATGATTTTTCAAAAGCGAGAAAATGAAGTCCAAGGAAAGGAAGCCCAGTGGTATGTCTCAACCTCAGGAATAAGCACAGAGAACAGCCCACTGGGGCTTGCAGTTTCTGTCACAGAAAGGGTGTAGGGAAGTATAGACCATGGCCTTGCAAGAATGCTGTACCTTTTCTTAAGCTTTGCAGCCTCCCCATGTTTTTATTCCTTTTATCACCATCCGTCTACCAGTGTGATCAGTGGTTTTGTCCTCAAAATGGAAAGGGCCTGAGTCCTTGTCTTTCAGAGAAGAAAGGAAAGGGAGAACTGCAGGAACATATTGCATAAATGGGCATGGGTATAAAGTTCATATTAAGGTAGTTGTTCTATCCTTCAAAGTGAGCAAATAGAAAGGTCTTCTAAAATATTTTTAAGTGAGAGTATTTAAGAAACCACAATTCAAGATCTTCTACATCTTCATTCCAGGGATGCAAGGTTGGTTCAGCATACAGAAATCCATAAATGTAATCCATCACATCAATAGACTTAAACATAAGAATCACATGATTATATCCACTGATGCAAAGAAAGCATTTGACAAAATACAGCACCCTTTCATGTTTAAAAAACTAGAAAAACTAGGGATAGTAGGAACATACCTTAACATTGTAAAAGCTATCTATGCTAAACCTGAGGCCAACACCATACTAAATGGAGAAAAATTGGAAGCATTCCCTCTAAAAACAAGAACAAGACAGGGATGCCTTCTTTCACCACTGCTATTCAACATAGGTCTTGAAACTCTAGCCAGAGCAATTAGATAGATGAAAGAAATTAAAGGGATATGAATAGGAAAAGAAGAACTCAACTATCATTATTTGCCGACGACATGACACTATACTTAGAGGATCCAAAAAATTCCACCAGAAAACTTCTAGAATTAATAAAGGAATTCATCAAAGTAGCAGGATATAAAATCAATACTCATAAATCAAATGCATTTCTATACATCAGTGATGAACCCTCTGAAAGAGAAATCAGGAAAACTACCTATTCACAGTAACCTCAAAAAATAAAAGTAAAATATTTGGAAATCAATCTAACAAGAGAGGTGGAAGATCTCGACAATGAAAACTACAGAACACTAAAGAAAGAAATTGAATAAGACCTCAGAAGATGGAAATATCTCCCATGCTCTTGGATAAGCAGAATCAATATTGTCAAAATGGCCATACTACTCAAAGCACTATAAAGATTCACTGCAGCTCCAATTAAAATCCCAAAGTCATTCCTTATAGAAATAGAAAAAGAAATCATGAAATTCATTTGGAAAAATAAGAAACCCAGAATAGCCAAGCAATCCTTAGTAAAAAGAGTGAAGCAGGAGGCATCAGAACACCAGACCTTAAACTATACTACAAAGTGATAGTAACAAAATCAGCATGGTATTGGCACCACAATAGACATATGGACCAATGGTATACAATAGAAGATACAGAGACAAACCCACATAAATACATTTATCTCATACTAGACAAAGTCACCATAAACATTGGAGAAAAACAGCTTCTTCAACAAATGGTGCTGGGAAAACTAGAAATTCATATGCATCAAAATGAAACTAAACCCCTATCTCTCACCATGCACAAAACTCAACTCAAAGTGGATTAAGGACCTAGGAATTAGACCAGAGACCCTATACCTAATAGCAGAAAAGCCCAAAATCTTCATCATATTGGATTAGGCCCTGATCTCGTTAAGAAAGCTCATGAAGTGTAAGAAATAAAATCAAGAATCAATAAATGGGATGGATTCAAACTAAAAAGCTTCTTCTCAGCAAAACAAACAATCAATGAGGTGAAGATAGAGCCTATATTTTGGGAGCAAATTTTTGCCACATGCACATCAGATAGAGCACTGGTCTCTAGGATATATAAAGAACTCAAAAACTTAACACCAAAAAAACCCAAACAACCCAATCAATAAATGGGTAAGGAGCTGAACAGACACTTCTCAAAAGAAGATATACAATTGATCAAATATATGAAAAAGTGTTCCGCATCTCTAGTGATTAGAGAAATGCAAATCAAAACTAAGATTTTATCTCACTCTAGTCAGAATGGCCGTTATCAAGAATACAAGCAACAATAAGTGTTGACGAGGATGTGGGGGAAAAGCCACATTCATAGATTGCTGGTAGGACTGAAAATTGGTGCAGCCAATCTGGAAAGCAGTATGGAGATTCCTTAGAAAACTTGGACTGAAACCACCATTTGACCCAGCTATCTCACTCCTGGGTCTATACCCTAACTTAAAAACAGCATACTACAGTGACATAGCCACTTCAAAGTTTATAGTAATACAATTCACAATTGCTAAACTGAGGAAGCAGCCTAGATGTCCTTCAATAGATGAATGGATAAAGAAATTGTGGTACATATACCCAATGGAATATTACTTAGCATTAAAAGAGAATAAAATCATGGCATTTGCAGGTAAATGGATGGAGTTGAAGAATATAATGCTAAGTGAAGTAAACCAATCCCCCAAAACTAAACACCAGATATTTTCTCTGATTAGAGGATGCTGATCCATAATGGAGGTGAGGGTGGGGAGCATGGGAGAAATGTAGGAACTCTGGATACAGCAAAGGTAAGGGAGGTCATGGGAGGGAGCATGGAGGTAGGAAAGATGGTAGAATGAAATGGGTATCATTACCCTAGGTACACGTATGAAGACATGAATGGTGTGACTCTACCTTGTGTACGAGAAAAATAAAAAATTGAGCTCCATATGAGTACTGTGAGTTGAAATATATTCTATGTTAAAAAATAAAAAATAGAGAATAGAAAAAGATCGTCAATGTCGTGACATGAGAATTTTATAAGATTATCATATAATCTACTATGTAACTTCAGATTTTTTCTGGACAGCAAACCTTTATTTTATTTATTTATTTATTTATTTTTATGTGTTGCTAAGGATTAAACACAGTGTCTCACGCATGCTAGGCAAGTGCTCTGCCACAGAGCTACAGCCCCAGAACTCTCAGATATTTTTGAGAATACAAAGAGATGCTATTATTACCTCAAGACAATAAGGATAAAAAAAAAGGCAAATAATCTCTCTATTCACAAAGTCCTTTGCCCATTATCCACCATTTCCCCTAACCCATTTTTACCATCTAAGGTGGAGACAGAAAGGAGGTCTTCTTATCTATTTTATAGAGGAGGAATCTGGTCTTCGGACAAGGAAAAATGGGTTACCCAAGACAGACAGATAGTAAACTCACGATACTTGAATAATAATGCTGAGCATACTTAAACTTAGGAAATACTGAAAACCAGATGGAGTGTAACAACTCATCATGAAGATGTGTTCAAGTCACTCTTCTCCAGACATCCAAGACCCTTCTCAAGACATCCAAGAAAGGCTAAGCAGATCAGTGAACACAGCTTAGGCCTGTGCAGTGTGGCTCACAATCTGTGCTCCTTATGAAGACTTAGTGAATCCACTGGTGTCAAAAGTCCCATAGAACCTTAAACTGAAGCTCAGATAGTCAGGTTTATTAAGGCTAACATAGCTACATAAGGTCAATTCAAGTAAAAGCATAATCAATTCTTCTTCCCTACTGTAATGAGCACCTGGTATTCCCTCTTGGGGAATCCTGGCTCGGATCACATCACTACAAGCTAAACAGGTAAGTATGATAATATTAACCAACATAAGACATCCTAGACAGGTTAGGAGAACTTCAAAATAAGAAGTACAGTATCGCAGAAGATTAGGGTTGAAAGAAGCCTTCCTACAGAAGGAATGAGGCCTCAAAATCTGTATCCGATATATAAAGAACTCAAAAAACTTAACACCAAATAAACAAACAACCCAATCAATAAATGGGCTAAGGAGCTGAACAGAAACTTCTCAGAAGAAGATATACAATCAATCAACAAGTGTCTGAGGAAATGTTCAACGTCTCTAGCAATTAGAGAAACGCAAATCAAAACTACTCTAAGATTTCATCTCACTCCAGTCAGAATGGCAGTTATCAAAAATACAAGCAACAATAAGTGCTCTAAGCAACTCAGTGAGACCCTGTCTCTACATAAAACACAAAATAGGGCTGGGGATGTGGCTCAGTGGTTGAGTGCCCCTGAGTTCAATCCCCAGTACCAAAAAAAAAAAAAAAAACAATAAGTGCTGACGAGGATGTAGGGGGAAAGGCACAAACGTTGCTGGTGGGACTGAAAATTGGTACAGCCAATCTGGAAAACAGTGTGGAGATTCCTTAAAAAATGTGCACTGGAATCACCATTTGACCCAGCCATCCTATTCCTCTGTCTATACACTAAAGACTTAAAAACAGCATACTACAGTGACGCAGCCACTTCAAAGTTTATAGCAGCACAATTCACAATTGCTAAACTGAGGAAGCAACCTAGATGTCCTTCAATAGATGAATGGATAAAGAAACTGTGGTACATATACACAATGGAATATTGCTCAGCATTAAAAGAGAATAAAATTATGGCATTTGCAGGCAAATGGATGGAATTGGATAACATCATGCTAATTGAAGTAAGCCAATCCCAAAGAACCAAAGGCCGAATGTTTTCTCTGATTAGTGGATGCTGATCCATAATGGGTTTGGGGGTGGGGAGCATGGGAGAAATGGAGGATCTTCGGATAGGGCAAAGGAGAGGTAGGGGAAGGGAGGGGGCACAAGGGTAGCAAAGATGGTGGAATGAGATGGACATCACTACCCTAGGTACATGTATGAAGACACAAATGGTGTAACTCTATCTTATTTACAACCAAAGGAAAGAAAAATTGTGTTCCATATATGTACTATGACTTGAAATGCATTCTTTTGTTTTAAAAAAAATTTTTTAAATAAATTTAGAAAAAAAATCTGTGTCCAAGTTACTGCAAATTAGAGGTGAAGTGGGCATCACCCTCAGGCCTTGTATTTTATCATCCATAGTACAATCTGACTCTCTCCATCTTCTAGTATGTAGGATGAATTAGAATAGATTTATTAAATGTGAATTTAAAAAGTTAATATGCTGAAGTCCAAACCTGCCTAACTAAAAATGTAACCATATTTGTATATGGTAACCATATTTGTACATTGTGTCTTTACAAAGGTAATCAAATTAAAATGAGGTCATTGGAGCAGGCCTTAATTCAATATGATTGGTGTCCTTTTAAAAGGGGGGCATTTTGCTACAAGCACTCATACGAGGAGAAAATTATGTGAAGATGGAGGTAGACATGGGATCAAGGAAGAGCAAAGATTATCAATAAATCACGTGAATCCAGGGATGAGCCATGGAATAAATTTTCCCTGACAGACCTCAGAAGGAAACAAGCCTATCAACACCTTGATTCTAACATTCGGAACAGTCAGACAATGCATTTTTGTGCCTTAAGCCACTCTGTTTGTGGTGTTTTGTTACTGCAGCCCTAGAAAACTATAATAAGTTTGGGAAATAGACAGTGTTTCTCCAGTTTTGCAAGTCCCTCATATGCAGCCTGGACTTGCTCATTCTACAGAGACAGGCTGGCTTGCAGACCTCAGCCTAAATATGTGCCACAAAGATCACTTGACTTCGTGTAGTAGGAAAAGTCCACAATCCCAACACAGTAAAGGTGGTACGTCAAATGAGCCTCACTCCTTCCTCACCTTTCACATGATAGCCTTGTGGACTGATTCCCCCACTCTCCACACTGAGAGTTGACTGAGCCTAGTTCTGTAGCATGTGTGATAACTGGTGAACTTCAGGGTTGAGGTGACCTCCCTGCTCCTCTCTATTCCTTGCCTCACCTCTGCAAATGCTAGGCCAGCGAGAGAGAATCTGGGGGGATGTCAGCAAATTCCAGGACATACCGTGATGCTTTCGTAGCTCTGGCCCAGGACAATTTATACATATACATAGAATTCCTTTCTCTTTGAGCTGTATTTCCAATTGTTTCCCTTATACATAATATTTTCCAGTCATTTCACTAGCTAGTTCAATATATTATCTTTTTCTTCTTCTAACAGGCAGATATAAATGACTTCAAACAGTAGGAAACTCTAAAATTGGAATTTTTTTAAAGACTACTTGATCTATGCCAAAAAAAAAAA
>CM053409.1:53908328-54048198 GCA_028644305.1 Xerus rutilus
GTTTGATGCTCAGAATTAAGTTTTGGACTGGAGATGAACAAGTCCAGGAATCTAAGAGGCAATTGAAGACAAGGAGTAGATAGTATCTTCAAGAGAGAAGGGCTAGGTAGAGTTCTTATCTTTCCTTGTCTCTTCTCTAAAAAAGATAAGGCCTAGCAGCAGGGGAGACTTACTTCACAAAGTTTCTTCTTGGCCAGAAAGATTTAAAAATAAATTCAGAAAGTACATGAAGGGAAAAACAGTCAACTAGCTAGAAGACATAGTTTCTGAAGTTTTTTCTTTCCCAAGCATTACCCAAAACCCTCCTCCCAAGCAAATATCTCTATTCTAGTTTTATGGACGAGAATATAGGGAAATATGGCAACTATCTAGACATACACTATAAAAGCTAGTTAGGATCATAAAAATAGTCTAGTCCTCTAAATCTTGAAGAGGAGGAAAAGGAACATGTGACTTACTATATGTCTTCTTTATATTTCCTTTCATTTGTGTCAACACACAAAGGTTCAGAAGGTTTTAAGCCATTACATTGTACCAAATTATGATGCTGTTATTTTCCCCCACCTCTTTCCACAAATGGAGAAGTGAACCCGGTGAGAGCTAGGACTGTTTCCCATCATTTTCTCATGAGTCAACTGAGAGTCAGAACAGAGGCCAAATCCAGGTTCTTGATTTCTCTTTCCCAGCAAGATTTCCACAGGCCAGAAGAAATGGTGACACGTGTCCCAGGTTTTATGTTCCAGATATTTCCCCAGCAGTGGTCCAGAGAGCCTTTCATCGGCCACATGGCAGCTCTGGTTCAGGCAAGTGAAACAGCAGATGCCTGATTTCTACTGTGAGCCCTTAACACGCACACGCTCATACGCATGCTCCCAAGCCTGTTTCCTCTGATCCACACACTGTTTCTCACTTTGATATATAGATCTTGTGAGACAATGTTTTTTAACCCATCCTGGTCCCATAGCTAAGATCCTGAGATTAGGAGATCTAACTTGACTCTGATTCCTGTTCTTCCTCCACTTTTCCTATTAACTGACCTGGGACCCATGTCACCACTGGACCTCAGCTGCCTCATCTGTCAAGTGGGTAGTTTGGACTAAATTATTTCTAAGATTCATTCCTCTTCTAGCATTGTATGTGGATCTAACTGAGACATTTAATCCAAAAGACAACTTTCTAGAAATTAAGGTGTGGTATAATAAAGAATCTATCTTTGTCTTGGGTTCTGGAGGTGGAGGTTCTAACCTTTGTAATGCCCCATATAATAAGGGTGTCTTACTTCTGTTGAGCTCTTGAGTCACACCTAAGTGTAAACTAAGAAGATGGATGTGGATGGGGGCTAATGCTGCCAGAAAGACCAACCATGAGATTATAGGGTTGAGCCATGGGTCAGGAGAAGAGGGAAGCTTGAGATTGACTTCATTCTTGTGGCCAGTGATTCAAAAAATCATGCCTATGTAATGAAATCCCAATAAAAATTCTGGTCTTCTTGCTGGGGAATGTATTGATGTTCCACAAGGGTGGTATTTCTGGATTCCATGAAGTTCCATCTTCCAGATCCTCCCAGCCCTCACCCTATATGTCTCTTCATTTGCCTGGTCCTGAATTGTATCCTTTAGAATAAAACTATAATCATAAGCATAGCATTTTCCTGAACTCTATGAGTTGCTCTAGTGGATTATTTAACCTGACAGAGTCCTGAGAAATGCCCCACTAAATTTGTAGTCCATGGCTAGAAGTGAAGGTGCCTAAGGGACCTCACACACTTGTAGCAGACATCTGAAGTGAGCAGTCTTGTTGGGGCTGTATCCCTAACCTATGGAGTCAGTGCCAACTCCAGGTGGATAGTGTCAGACTTGACTCCTAGTACTACATAAAATACACCTATTGGACATGATGACAACTGACATATGTTCTTGAAGAAATGAATAGACTCCTAACACCTTGCACAAGTACTCTGGTTCAAAGTCCATGGTGTGCTTTGGCAGCAGCATGGGTGTCATGTGAGTATAAGAGATTAGCTGCTGACAGCATTTTCAAATCACAGATATGCTGGTGTGATGAAGACATGAAAAACTGCTCCATGATGTCAAAGGGGATACACTCATCTTCACTGGCACCTCCTAACAGGGCTTCAAAAATAAATGTTTCCTTGCTATATTAAGCAACTGTTGCAAAGTTTGAAAAAAAATTCTGGGGGGCAGTTGCCAATATTCAGGTGTTGACTGAATCTCTGCCTAATATGTCATCTCTTTAACCACTACTCTGTGAGACTTATTTTTATCACTCTCAAGCAACTCAAATGTTGTTCATCCAGAAAATCCATTCCTTTTCTCCCCCTTCCTACAGGTATAGAGAGCAGAATTGAAATCACTGATGCAAACAGAGCCAAAACAGACTTAAGAATATCTTTTTGTTTTGTTGCAAACTCAATCTCCAACTCCCATGCAGTTATAAACTTCAATTAATTAGTCACAATTCTCAGAAAAAAAAGAGAATATGAAATTTTAGGGGGAAAGCTCAAATTAAATTCCAGAGCCATCCCTTCTTCTGTGACACTGTGAAAGATCACTGTCTCTTCTCCATGGTACTTAGTCCTGGTGTTCCCTGGAGTCATCAGAGGGGTGCTTGCCCTCAGTACAACTTGTTAGAATTTCCTCCTAGAGATTCTGAGTCAGGAGATCTAGTTAGGTCTCACACACCTGCATGAGTCAACCCTCCCAGGTAATTCTGACACAGCTGATCCGTGGAAACACTAAGAAACACTTTCTATTGGTTCTCCGGTAGGTTACCGCTGACACAGCATCAGCACGTGCTGTCCACAGTTATCAATGTAGATGAAATGGAGTGCAAATCAGACCGACCAGAAGATCTGTGGCATAATATTAGTGAGCAATGAGTAATCATCATGGGTGATATGTTATAGAACTGATAAAAAGTTCCTTGACTCCGAACATGCCAATCAAGACCAACTGATCAGTTTGTTTTTTCTTTTGGAAAAAGGTCAAGCAGCTGCCCGTTTGCTTTTTTCTCTCAGGGACCATTTTAGGAAGTTCATCTGCTCTAAACAGCTGCTCACAAGTGAATTGATCCTTACAGAAAAATGACTGTGGGACCACACTCCAGAAGTGACATATGTTAAACTATTTTCCATTCCTTGTTTTCCTTTGACAAAACAGAAAATAAGAACAGCAGTCTCTCCTTTCAATAATTTAAAATCAGGGTGAAAAATTATTTTAATGATAATCCTCATATTTCTATAGTGTTACTTTTATAATTGCTCTCATTTTAGTCATGTCAATGACATGCATCTATATAACACTTTCAGCATAAATCAAAAAACTCACCTCCCTTATTCATTCACTATTTTTCACTTTACAAAATTTGCTAGTTATCTATCATAGTATTCACTGCAATCCTTTAAGGAAGGAGGACATATGATATTATCCAGGGCAGATTGAATTGCACCCAGATATGGATGAGGGGTACAGACTGATTCAAATCTCAGCTCCCCTATTTATTAGCACTGTAGCCTTGGGCAACTTAGCCTCCCTGTACTTTAGTTTCCTCATCTGTAGAATACACATAAAAGTACATATCTCACAGTGTTTTATAAGAATTAACAAATAAATATTTCTAAAGTGCTTGGCACATAGAAAGCACTATTTGGGAAATTAATATAATAAGCATTTAAGTGTTCACAACATATTAGGTCCTTAAACAAGGGCATAGAAATATGAAATTTATAGGTCCTATTGTCCAGAGTCTGCCAGAATAGTGTTGAGTAGGAGGCTTAAAAATTAAACAGACATAAGGCAACTTATGTAGTACCCTGAGAGCACAGTGGGAGCACACTGTATTAGAAGAAGGGAAGGGAAGGAGAAGGGAGGAAGGGAAGAAAAGGAGGTGACAGCAGATACCCCCTGAGGGCAAAGTATTAAGGATGAGTAGGAATTTTCCAGGAAACTGGCCAGATGGGAAAG
The DNA here is from genome assembly GCA_028644305.1 of Xerus rutilus. Lineage (NCBI taxonomy): Eukaryota > Metazoa > Chordata > Mammalia > Rodentia > Sciuridae > Xerus > Xerus rutilus. The sequence goes on from CM053409.1 coordinate 53,912,312, forward strand.
GGAGTGTTATTGTTGTATCCATTTATTTACTATTATATGTAATATATACTATCTGTGATAAAATTTACCTATATTTTTATTAAATCTTGACCATAGTATTTCAAGGTTGTCCTCACCATCATTCTCGAAATTATGAACTTGAGACTTAGAAAGGCTCACAATAGCCTCTCAGGGAGAATATACCGTAAGCAGCAGAGTCGATCTGTCTCTAAGGCTGGAGCTATTTCTCAGGCATTCCTCAGTCCTGGAGGCTAAAGTCAGTGTGGTACAAGCAGGGATTTTGTGAAGAATGGAGAAAGTAAGGCAGAAGCTTGAAAGGGATGGAAGGTGATGATAAGGGCTTTTCATTACTGATCTTATTGCTATGCAGAATAGACTTGAGTATGCTGATGAGCCCAGTCATCAGGAGAGAGTCCTGGAAGTGCCAACACAGCATCCCACGGGGACCAGAGGTGACAGGATCCAGGCAAAGGCTGACAAGCTTTGAAATGAAGGAAGAACCACCTCCTGTTCTGAGGAAGGAATGGGCACAAAGAAGCAAAATCATCGGTGATGAAAGAGGTCAGAAATTTGGGACTCAGACTGCATTGTTGGCCAATTATGACCTTAAGTCAAGAAAGCCACTGGGTCAGTGGAAAGTTGCCCTCATCACTCTCCCTTCCTGCAGCCCAACAAAGCATCCTTCTGGGCAATCACCATTCTACCTTCACCTCCCTCCTGCCCCAGGGACTCTGAATGTAGTGCTGTTTATTAAAATATTAACTTAATTCTTTTTATTTTTCTTTGCTCTTTGAAGTACTAACTTGTGTTATTATTTCCTTGACCCAGGATTTTTTTAGTAAGGAAAAAAGAAGCTACTTGAAGACCACAGTTCTTGGAAAATATTACACACACTAAGGAAAGGATGAAGGGATCAGGGATGAGGGGTATATATGAGAAAGATGTCTCCTAAGAACATCTAGATGGAGGTCAATATTTTCCTTGAGAACAACATATAACAACATATGCATGGGGGCATTAATGGAAGCAGGGTAGAGAATGGCTGCAGCTTTCTGGCTGCATGGATTGCCTGGAGAGCTGAACACCAAAGAGCAGCTCTTGGTAGCAATAAAGATTTTCAAGCCCCAGACACAGCACATATTTCACAACAGTGTCCAATGACCACAAATGCTCTAAGGCTCATGAGACTCAGGCAGGGCCTTGACCCTATCTGGTAGTCAGAATAATAACTGACAATGATTTTACCATCAAGGATAAGAAATCAAAATCATATTTAGGTTTGTTTAAAGGAAAGAAAAGACAGCTGCTGCCTCCATGGGTGCTCCACTTCAGGACTACCTTCATTCAAATCTGATCCCTGCAGCAGGATATTACATGCCCTCAGCCCAAACCCCTGCAGCTGTGTGTTTGTGAGCAACTGGACCTACCCTTTTTCCTAACAAAAACAGAAAAACAATATAAGAACACAACCAGAAGCTCAACAGAGATATGTAAAAACATAAAAAGCACAAATCAAATTGTGGTGTGAAAAATAGAGACAATCCAATAAAATGCAATAGGGAGATTCAACAGAAGACCAGACTATGCAGAAGGAAGAATATACAAACCAACAGTGTTGGATAAGAAAATAGAATGAAAAGAAATGAGAAAAGTCCCATGGGGGTCTATGGAACATAGTCACGTAAGCTAATTTTTGTATAATGGGAGTTTCTGGAGAAGAATAGAAAGAAAAGAACATTTGTTTGAAGACACATTAGCTGAAAACTTCCCAAATCTGGAAAAAGATATGAACTTATGATATATGAAGCTCAAAGAAATCAAGCAAAATTCAACCCAAAGAAGTGTTTACCAATTTACATTATTATAACTTAATTACAACTAAACTTTCAAAAATTAAAACCAAAGAATTTTGAAAACATCAAGAGAAAAGAAGCATTTTACAATCAAAGGAAATAATGTAGTTATAAGCAAATTTCTCAGCAGAAACCTTGCAGATCAGTGGAGAATAGAATGTTATATTCTAAATGCTGAAAGAAAAGCTATCAACCAAAAATATTTTACCTAGTAAATGGAAATGAGGCATGAATTAAAATATTCCCAGACAAAGAAAATCAGAAGAAATTAATCACCACTAGACCTATCTTACAAGAAATAAGAAGCAAAAGGCTGCTAATCAGTAACATAAAAGTATATGAAAAGTATAGAACTTACTAGAAAAGTTGAATATAAAATCAAATCACAATATTTTAATGTTAAAATAGTGGTGTGTAAACAACTTAAGACTCCTAAAGTTACATTAGCTTGTTAATGGATATAAAATATAAAATAGATGTAAACCATGATATCCAAATATATAAAATATATGAGGGGATGGGATAAAACTGAAAACTTTTATATGCAATCAAAGATAAGTTGTTATCAGTTTACTACAAGATGTTATACGTAAGACTTATAGTATCCACAAAGTAAAAACCTATAGTAAATACACAAAAGAGAAAGAGAAAGGAATAAAAGTTATCAAATCACAAAAGAAAACAGCAGGAAGAAAGAAACAAAAGATCCAGAAAACAACAAAATCTCAATAAATCTTTATCTATCAATAATTACTTTAAATGGAAGTGGCTTAAATTTGCCAATAAAAAGACACAGAGTCATGAATGGATTTTAAAAAAACATGAGACTCCCAAATATAAGAGACTTACTTTACCTTAAAGATATAAAAAGGGTGAAAGTAAAGAGATGGAAAAAATATTACATGGAAATTGAAACAAAAAAGAGCAGAAGTGGTTATAATTTTATCAGACAAGAAAAAAACTTTAAGTCAAAAACTGTCTTAACAGACAAAGAAGTTCACTACATAAAGAGATCAATTCATCAAGAAAATGAGAAAGGAAAAGGACATAAAATTTTAAACATATATGTACTCACCATAAGAGCACTTAAATGTATCAATCAAACATGACAAAAAAAACCAATAAGAAAACACTGAACTCAAACTACACTTTAGTCCAAATGGAACTAAAGACATTTATAAAGCATTCCATCCAGCAACAGCAGAACACACATTCTTCCTAAGTACACTTAGAACATTCTACAACATACATCACATATTAGGTCTCAAAACAAGTGTGTGAAAATGTAAGAAGATTGAAACCATACCCAGTATCTTTTACAACCACAATAGTATGAATCTAGAAATTAATAAGAGAAAAACTAGAAAATGAGTGCACATTAATGCACATCTCTAAATAACCAAAAGATCAAAGAATAAATCAAAAGAGATTTAGAAATACCTTGAAAAAATAAAAACATATGTTAACATAACATACCAAAAAACATGGATACAGTAAAAGCTATTATAGGAAGGAAATTTATAGCAATAAATTCCTACATCTTTTGAAAAAGTTTTAAAAAATCAACAACCCCTGAACTGAGCTTAAGAGAAGGCACAAATAATAACATTAAAACTAAAATTATAAGCATTACCATAGATGCCTCAGGGCAAAAAGGGACTATTATGAACACTTATATTTTCTTAACAAATTAGAAAACTTAAAGGGAATGGTTAAATTCCTAAAAATATAAAACTATCAAGTTTGAATCAATAACAGATAGAAATCTTGAAAGGATAACAAACAGCTTGATAGAGTAATTAAATGCCTTCCAATTAAAAAAGCCCAAGATTATAAGAGTTCATGGCTGAATTCTACCAAACATTGAAAAATTCTACCAAAAAAATTCTACCAAACATTGAAAAAAGAATTAATACTAACACTTCCAAATCTATTCCACAATAACAAAAATAGAATCAGCAGGAATACTTCCAAACTCATTTCATGAAGCCAGCATTATCCTAATATTTAAGCAGAAAAAGACACCAAAAGAAAACAGACCAATAACTCTGATTAACATAAATGCAAAACTCCTTGATAAAATATTAGCAAATCCAATTCAATCAAACTCCAAAAAGATTATACATCATGACTAAGTGAAACTTATCCTTGGAATGCAAGGTTGGTTTAATATAGGCAAATTAGTCACTACAATACATCAGATTAACAAAATGAAATATAAGAATGGCATAATCTGATTTAGGTTATTTTTGGGGACAAATACCTCTTTCAGCTTCTTTTTTTATATATTGGGTCTTTTTAATTATACATGACAGTAGAGTATAATTTGACTTATTTTGCAAATATGGAGTACATCTTATTCTAATTAGGACCCCAGTTTTGTGGTTGTACATGATGTAGAGATTCACTGTGGTATGTTCATATAGGTACATAGAAAAGTTATGTCATAATTATTCTACTATTTCCTATTCCTATCCCCTCTCCCTTCTCTTCATTTACCTTTGTCTAATCCACTGAACATCTATTCTTCCCCTTTGCTCCTCTTGTTGTGAGTTAGCATCCACATATCAGAACATTTGACCTTTGATGTTTAGGGAATGGTTTATTTCACTTAGCATAATAGTCTCCAGATCCATCCATTTTCTGGTAAATTTCATCATAGAATCCATTTTGATAAAATTAAATAAGCATAAAATATATCTTATTGCAGAAAAAGTATTTGGCAAAGTTCAACATTCTTTTATGATAAAAATTCTCAAGCTTGGCACAGTGGCACATGCCTGTAATCCTAGCACTTTGGGAGGCTGAGAATCCTCCCAAAGAGGAGAATCGCGAGTTCAAAGCCAACCTCAGCAATGGTGAGGTGCTAAGCAACTCAGGGCTGGGGATGTGGCTCAGTAGTCGAGTACCCCTGAAAAAAAATCTCAAAAATTAGGTATAGAAAGAAATTTGCTTATTATGACATAGGCCATTTATGAAAAGCCTACAACTAACATCATAATCAGTGGGGGTGTGTGGGGTGTCTTCACTCACAGTTTCTATTCAACACAGTAGTGGAAGAACTAGCAATAGCAATCAACAAGAAAAATAAATAAAAGGCATCTAAATAAGACAGAAAGAAGTAAACTAACCCTATATGCAGAGGACATGATATTATATGTAGAAAGCAATAAAGACTCCACATAGAATAAAAACTCAAGTGTATTCAATACAGTTGAAATATCCAAAATCAAAATACATTTCAGTTGCATTTTTTACACTAATAATCTATGGAAAAAAGAAATTAAGAAAACAGAACTATTTACAAAAATATCAAAATAATAAAATATTTAGAAATGAATTTAACCAAGGAGATGAAAAACCTATACACTAAGAAGTTAAAAAGCAATAATAAGAAAAATTGAAGAACATTATCGTGGAAGCATAAAAGACCCTGAATTGCCAAAGCAATCTCTGGGGTTGGAGACATCACATGTCCTGATAACAAACAATACAATAAAATTATAACAATAGCTACAATAATCAAACTGTATGGTACTGGCCTGAAAACAGACAAATAGATAAAAGAAATAGAGTTGAGAGCTCAGAAATAATCCCAGGCATATAATACACAGCCAGCTAATTTTTGACCAGGGCATCAAGAATATTCGGTGGGGAAATCATAGTCTCTTTTAAAAACTTGATGATGGAAAAAATGGATATCCACAGGGCAAGAATGAAATTGAACCATAATCCTATACCATACACAGTAATCTGCTCGAAATGGATTAAATACCTAAACATAAAACTTGAAATCTTACAACTCCTAGAAGAATACACAGGGACATATAAAAATTCATATCGTCAAATATATATTTAAAAACTCACATATCTCCATAGCAAAAATCAAATAATTTTATTTACAATAGGCCACGGACTCTACTAGACACTCCCCCAAATAAGACATTAAAATGGCCAACAGGGATACAAAGAGTTGCTCAACATCATTAACTATCAGGAAAATGAAAATGTGAATCAAAAGCACAATGATATATTACCCTAGTATTAGGATGGCTACTCTCAAAAAGATGAAAGATAGCAAACACTAGCAAGGGTGTAGAGAAAAGGGACCTCTCCTACACTGTTCATGGGAATGTAAATTTCTCCCAGCCATTTTGAAAAACATTTAAAAATAGAACCACCATGTAACCAAGCAATCCCTCTTCTGAGTATATGCCCAATGTAAATGAAATCAGCACTTTATATCTGCACTCCTCTCTTTGTTGAAGAGTTACTTACAAGACTAAAGATATGAGAACAATCTAAGCGTCCATCAATAGATGAATGAATAAAGAAACGCAATGGAATATCATTTAGCCTTAAAATATCTGTAACATCTGCTGCCATTTGCAACAACATGGATGAATCTAAGGAACTACACAAAGATAATGCAGCCACAGAAAGAAAACTACTACATGCTTTTTCTTAAATGTAGGCTCTTATGGAAAAAGAGAATAGGAGAACAATTTCCAGAGGTGAGTAGGGGGAAAACTGGGGAAATTGAGGTCAAATTGTAAAACGTGGCATCTACATAAGATGAAAGAGTCTAGAGATTTAATGGACAGCATGATGACTATGGTTAGTATTTGTATTGTTTACTGCAAATTTGCTAAGAATATATTTTAGGTATTTTATGAAAACAAACAAAAGGTAATTTTGTGAGATGATAGATATGTTAATTGGATTGACTATAGCTATCATTTTAGTAGAATATGTTTACCAAAATATCGTGTTTTGTAACTAAAATATATATAATTAAAAAAGGAAATGAGTTGATAAATTACAAGTCATATTGAATGCATTGGCTCTTTGCTGCTCCAAATACAAATAGAGCATTTTTCATCTTGTGTCTTACATTGCTCCTTCCCTCTCACAGCCTTCTCTACTCTGCAGACCTGGATGCCCCAAACCTACCTTCTGTCCAGAAAGAATTCAAATACCACAGCCTTCATTCTCTGGACAGGAGGTCAGGAAGAAATGCCCCATGGAGAAATGCTCTTTTGTCTTCCATCATAGTTTACCTTAGACACACATGTGCTTTCTATTCAACAGGCTGTCAGAGAGGATCTCATTCCCCTACTGACCCCTTCCTACCACCTACTATTATGACTTTCATGTAATAGCAGGCTCACAGAAAATGTTCATTTTCAATGAACAAACACTAACAAAATGGGAATATTGAAACCCAAGATTAGTGAGCTTGAATTACTTCAAGAATCATAGTTCAGGATTTATGAGTTACATTTTAAAAATTCTGTTAGAATTTTCCATCAACCAAAATATATAGATGAAGTGGGATTTTCCTGAAGACTAACTCAGCTTTGCCTACCTGTTGAGTCAATTAGCAAGAACTCACCTTCGTGTCATCAAAATGACATCTAGGCACAGTTTCACATCCTGAAAATGGGAATACTGATGTTTCCATGACTGCAGTAAGCCATGGTGAAAGGCAGCCTGCAAATCTCTCTGCACCTTTTTCTGTGATATTTAGGTGGATATTACCCATCTTTATATAAGACTAAACAAAAGTGGAAAAACCTATTTGTACCCACTGAAGTGTCCAGCTGTGATTCCTCAATTGTATTGTTCTGAATTTGCACACGTTCCTTGCAGTAAAGTCAGAAAGATTTTTGCAGAGGAGCCCAGAGCAAGCAACTGATGCCAGCAGTTCTTATCAGACTCACTAATTGTGGGTTCCACGTGGGCAAAGTTGCAGAGCTTTTCATGGTGTTTGCATTTCTAGAATCATCAAGCAGATGAGGCAGGAGTTCAGAGCAGCTGGTGGAGAAAATAAGAGGTGATAATCTGAGTTCAGAAAAGGGTTGCTTTTCCTTCAAAAGCTAGTACATTTCAGGTCTGCCACAAGGGATTGTGGACTGCAGTGACCACAACCATGAATTTGCTATACCAGGAGGCATGAAGTGTTGGTGGATATGAGGCTCAACTTCACTAGTGAGTACTGAGTGGGTGACCTTGGCTTCATCACCCAACCATGAAGATCCTCCATTTCCTTACCATCATCATAGAAATGATTGTCCTCCAGGCCTTATAACAATACTTCTGAAGCTTTAAAGGATTAGGGGTCTGATGAAATATGAATTCTAGCTTAGAAGGTCTGGTTGGGGCATTTCTAACAAACTTCTGGGTGATGCAGACATGCTGGTTCTTACCATTTTGTATAACAAAGCCACACAGGATTGGAGAGGAGACTGAGGTAAGGGAGAGGGAAAAGCATTATCAACTGGTATACATTAAGGAAAGCCTCATGGTCAGCAATAATAAAAACAGGTGATTTCTTTTCAACACAGCATTTTTACCCCTTTCCCCAGCTCCTGCATCCTGAAGATCTAAACTTCTTCTTTTTAAGGATTTCCCTAACTTCCCCCATGTCTCAGTTCTCAATATAGTTGGTTTCTAGCCCAAGGGCTGATTTTTCCTACTGACAGTAGCTATGGGATTAATTCTTCCAGAAGGCAGCAGGCTAATGCAGTGATTTAACCATGCAATGGATCCCCAAATGTTACCGAAGGGGCTCTGAGTAACCTTATGGTTATTCAGCTCCTTTAAAATGAAGCACAATCTGGATCTGCACCTGTTTGGAGGTATCTTGAAGACTCACATTGCTAGTGCAAACAGGATAGAGAATTTTACTTCTTGCAAACTCATTTGGATTTCTTTCTCTCACCAGTAATCTGAGGCTAGTGCAAGAAGAGTGGCAATGTGCAAGACATACAAAAAGTCAACTCCCAGCCCCCGTTCAGAATTCCAGAAGCACTCATGGTGTAAGTCTGGCAGAAGACTCCATTGTAGCTTCTGAAGAAGCTGCTGTGGTATAAAACACCCTACGTTAAATCTCACCATCATGTACATCCACAAGAAATTAATTTTTTAAAAATTACTATGCATAAGTGGCAGAAAGATCAATAGAGGGAAGGGGAAGAAGAGGTACTGGAGTCAAGTACAACAAGATATATTCTATGTTTGTATAATTATGTCAAATGAATTCAACTGTCATGTATAACTAAAAAATTTTTTTTTAAATCCTACATTAGGGAGAAAATGGCCTAAGTAATCCCAGGAGTATCTCCTTATACATCTAAGACTTGGCTGTGATGGAAGTCATTAAGAGAAATGGGACATGAGGATTGAGATGCACCATGACCTCCCCAAATCTCACCTCCACATTCTTCATCTTCTCTGACTTCCTCTGCTTCCTTGATGCTCAGCAAATATGCCAGGCAAGTTTTCACCTGAGTACTTAACACTCGCTGTTTCCTCTTCCTGCAATGTTATTCCTCCAGACAGGCCAGTGCTTGCCCCTTCATCTACTTATTCCTTGTCCAAAAATCACCTCTTCAATGAGGCCTGCCATGACCTACCTAAGGAGTATTCTAACATTCTAGTCCTCCTAACATCCTCTACCCTTCCTTCCTGATCATTTTCATGGTATTTTCATATATAGCAAAATGTTGTTATACTTATTTGATAATCACTCCCCCACTGCAGAAGGTAAACTCCATGGATTCAGGAAATTGCGGGCTTTACTCTCTGCTCTAAATGAGTGCTTGGTACACAATAGGTCTCAAGAAATATTGGTGAATGACTAAACAAATCTTTTTAATTCATTCACTAATTAATTAATAATGAATTTACTGAAGTCTTGAATCTTAGATAATGTGACTCTTCATGAGAAATATGTATAAGTCTTCTAACAAAATCATTTACTCAAAAATTTAGTATTCTGGACTGAGGAAGTTGTTATGTCTAAGTTCTGTTTATTATCTGCAGCTATGTATCTATACAAAATTATATATAACTCTTTCCTAGCTTCATTCTTGACCATAAAATGTGGAAATTATGCCTGATTCTAAGCCCCTTCAAAATGCTAGCATTAAGTAATACTAACTATAAGAACAGCAATGCTTTTATACATAATAAAAACAAAAATATATGTGTTTAACCTCCTGTCAGACCCTATCCCAGTGGCATAAAAGAGACTAAACAGGTTTTAATTCCAATAGAGCTTACTTATCAACTTTTAATAAAAAGTTAAATATTAATCCAAATTCTTGCATTGAGCAGAAATGGTGAATTCTAACAGTCCTACCAGCTCTAAAATTTACCTTTGGTTCTCTGGAGATTTGAAAGGGTTAAATAGTTGCCCAGGATGATCAAATAAAAACCGAGATCTTACTGTTGTTTTCATCTTCTCCCAAGCAGGGATGATCTATCTCTCCCATTTTTCAAAGAGAAACCATGAGACACCAGGGAGAATGCCGAGTTGTCAACAGCTCCTCAGGATTTCAGAGAGCTCATCATATTGTTCTCTTCCTTTTTAAATATTAGTCCCTATGTCCCTCTTAGAAAAGTTCTATTATGTTAATGCTACAAAGAGAACTGTGTGTCCTGAGAAAGATGTCTTCCCTCATTCTGTCTAAAAATATGCATGATAACTTTGTTTTAGTCCCTAAAAAAACTGCTATGGGTGTTTTCTGATGAATTCTTATAACATATCTGAAACTTTCAAATTTTTCTAATTCTTATTTCTTGTTTCTAATCCTTCCCTGTTGCACAAATGCCAGCCATGTGTTTTCTTTCTTTTCTTTTCTCTTCTTTTTTTGGCTTCAAGTTTTACATCTGTCATATAAGGGTTTGGACAAAACAAAACATCTATACCATTGCAGCTCAACCATTTTGTCATACCTTAGTATTTTCCATAACCAAGAAATCTCTTTGGATCCATCTGCCCTTCCCTTTCCTACTCACAGTCAAATCATAGAAAAGGAATGTGTCAGTGATAATCATGAGTCTCAGAAAGCTATACCTAGTGGGACATTAACACCCCTGCCAAGTGTGAAAAATTTCAAGTAATAACTGTTCAATCATGGTGAGTGCAAGATACCCACTCCTACACATTTATTTCTAGCTCATGACAGAAGAGCACAACGATCTAGGACACATTACAGAAATTCCATAAGTTCTAACCACAAATCATTTACAATCAACAAGTCTATTTTTCCTTAGCTACACTGACAGAAGAAAGTCACAGATATGTCAGAATAGGCCATCATCTGCAGTACTTGGAAAGAGGAACATTTCTCAGTATATTCCAAGCTTAGCTTCCACCCCTATTTTGTGTCATGGGTAGTGAAATCTATTGCATGGTTCAGCATGATGCAATTATTCAAAAGGAGTTCAGAGGATGGAAAAGCCCTGGTGTAGGCTGGATGTAGAACCCTGATGGACGTTTTGCCTTCAGCACTGTCCAGACTTCCAGTTCTATCTGTGGGATGGAACCTCAGGGAGACAATGCCCACATCCTTTGAGTCAGTTCCTTAATCATGCCTAAATCATTTACATGCAAAAGAAATATATCTGAAGCTCTCCTCCCCAAAGTACTGAAGGATAATGCAGAACTGAAAGATAACTTGAGAGATCATTTTATTCAGATACAAGAAAAGACAACTTAAAAACTCAAGGGTCATCAGTTCTTGTCAAAAGAGATTTTTACAAATGGTAAGTACAGTTCTCCTGGGTGAAACCCTGCTATGCTCCATCACCACTCACACCAGAGAAGACCAAAATCCATCTTTTATAAGCAGAAGGGATACTGCAGTGCTCCTTACAGAAGCACTTCAGCCTGAGGGTGATAATTAGCACATTTCCTGAACCCTCTCTTTCTCAGGTTAAGCAACTTCATTTCTCTTAACCTGTCATTGAAGTGCTCATTTCATATGCATACTCTCTCCATTTTTACTAGCTTCTTCTAAACTGCAAAGTCCAAAAATGGACACAATACTTTTAAAATATACAACTAATATAGAATATAACCAAAGATCATGTTCACGAATGCAGAAAATTATACTTCATGAAATAAAATTAAATTACAGCCATAGTTATTGAAATATAAGATTCACTATATTTAATGTGCTCAACTAGAATAAAATTGGAATTTTACTTGGCAATAAAACAAACCCAAATAGAGTCCTTTAGCATCGTAATAAAATGATACATTTCAATTTTTTAAAAATCTGTCACCAAAGAGCTGGGGGTGTAGCTCAAGGGTAGAGTATTGCCAAGTATGCAGTTTGATCTCCAGAAAAATAATACAATAACAGTAATTCAAAAACTAAAGGCAATTTGCTCCCAAAAAATTGTCACTGAAAATAAAGCAAAGATGAAGTAAGGACTTTTCCCCACCACATTTGCTTGTTTTATGATTGGAAGTCCCTTAACATATTTAAGCAGATACATTATTAAAAGCATTTGAGGCCACAAGGGTCGCACTTCCTTGCGACATTAGTATTGACGACACTAGTGGCTTTGGCCACAGCATCAATTATTTCAGAAATAATTCATGGAAAAATACCATACTATCAGCAAAACAAAGACCAACTCCATTGTAGGCATCTCCATATGAAACAAAAATCTACTTGTTGTACACTTTACTCTGGGTGTGGTATGCTGGCAAGGAAGTCAGTCTAGGAAACCAGATTATAATCCTGATTTTGCACTTGAACGACACACTTCTTTTGTGAAAATATTTTTTTTAAAAAAAACAGGCAGATTATATTTATTGTCTGTAAAGTTAGTAATTTTTATTGTACATGTATAAGGTACATACAATATGCTGTTTTGATACACATATACAAAGTGAAATAATCACTACAGACAAGCCAAGTAATATATCCATCATCTAATACAGTTACTTTTTTTTTCTTTTGGTAAGAGCATCTAAATCTGCTCTTAGAAAATTTCCAGTTACAATACAATACTATTAACTACAGACTTCATGTTGTGCAAGAGCTTTAGACTTGCTCATCCTATATAACAGCAACTTTCACCTTTGCCTCCACATTACTACCCACCACCTCTGATAACCTGATAACCACCATTCTACTCTGCATTTCTAGGTATTTGACTCTTTTCTTTTGAAGATTCTACATAGAAGAGAAATCAAGCAGTATTTGTCTTTCTGTGTGGCTTATTTCGCTCAGCATAATGTTCTCCAGGTTCATCCCTGTTGTTGCAAATGGCTGGATTTCCATTTTTAAGACTTGAATATATACAATGGAACAGTATTATGTAGATATCTCACAATTTCTTTATCCATTCATCTGTCAATAAATATTTAAGTTGCTTTCATATCTATTGTGCGTAATACTAACGTTATGTAATTGAATGAGAGTTTCTCTACCTTTGTTATCACAAGTCTTGAATGTGTGCCTGGATTTAAATGTCTACTTTACATAATTTGGGAAGTTTCTCATATCCTTCTCATTTAAAAAGTGGGTGGTAAATAGGATGATTCTGATATCCAAATATAAAATAATAGTCCAAGTCACTTTAGGCAAAACTTAAAGAAATTTGTTAAGTATTGACTATAGCAACCTACCTTAATTTTTTAAATAATAATGTCTTATCAATAATTTCTTTACATTGTCAGGCTTCATTCCTTTAGATTTCAATCTAATTTCTGAAAGATAGCATCTTGCTCTGTGCCTATCAAAGTCTGTATAATATTTAATAAGAAAGTATATGGGAAACCATTTATAATCTACAAAGCATTTTGAAGATGCTGTATTTTTCCCATTCTCTCTGTCTCTTCAGCAAAATAAACCTGTCCTCACTCTGTAGTCTTGAAGCTTTGCTTTACTCTCCTTATTTAATTTTATCATTTGCTGTTTTATCACTAGATTAACCATTCTTTAAACAGAAATTGTCTTATTGTGTATTGACAGGACTTAACATTGTGCCTGAGTCTTAATAAAAGTTCATTTTGCTATTGTTTTTGAATGAAGGAAAAGAAATAAATCTCAAGTAACTAGAAAATATATCACAACAAAATATGCTTTAAATATTGTAAACGTAATTGATTTCTCATGCACTGTTTTACCAGTTAGTACTTAGTTTCTCTTTAAACATACACATTTTTCCTCCAGATAGAAAAAATTGAGTGGATAAATTCTACTGGCTCCTTTTCAGTGCTTTAAAAAATTAAGATTTGACATTTTCTTTAAAATCATTTCTTAAAATTATGTGTGCAAAATGTAGTATGAAAGCCCAGAATTGGTAGGTCTTCCAATTGAATAATCTAAACTTATAGACACCTTTAAATAAAATATAAGATCCTCATATAGACTCAAAAAACAATCAGCTTTTTAAAAACTAGAAATGAGTATCTGGATCATCTTTTCTTGAGTCTGCTTCATATTACTGATGACACAACAGAAGCGCATGAGGTGAAGCACTTTGCCAAGGTCACGAGTCAGCGGCTGAGTGCTGAACAGCACCAGGGTGGACTCCAGGTCACCCATCTCCCATCCCCGTGCTATTTCCTTCCTCGCTGTCCTCTCTGATTTGCTCATCCAGAACTAACTGACCAGGCAGAAACAATTGGAAATAGTCAGATCTCTATTAATAACAACTCTTTTTTTATAGTACTACACCATTTGCAAAGCACTTTTTAGGTAGGTTTTCTCCTTGAATCCTTCCGGAAGCTCCAGGGGCAGAGTATTAGATGTACCTCCACTCACAGTAAGCTAAGGCCTAGAAAGAAAGTGACATCTCCATGTTACAGAGCTAAATTTGAACTCAGGCTTTCTTACTACACACATAGTTCTCTGTACCTAAATCTCTGCAGTTTTTGTTCCAGAGATATAAATGGTCAAAGAAAAAGAATTATTGCACTTAATCCTCTTTTGCATTGCATTAAGTCCAGATTCTAAGGGAACTTCCTCATAACTTTATGAATATAGAGGCTGATTTTGAAAGAATTTTAACACTAAGTAGATAAATAGCTCATGCAGGGGTAATAGATGAGTTGTTGAGGTGAAGGGAAGGACAAACTGAACTCACGTCCAGCAAAGTGATTTACACATGGAGGATGAGTAAAGCTTTTACTAACCACTTATCTCCACTCCCCATTTTGAGCAGAGGAATAGAAACATCTCTTCCTCCAGTCCTCGGGAAGTGGAAATCACAAGCTCTCTTAAAGAACAGAGGTCATGAAAGTTGAGACTCCAGGAGCACCTCGCCTTTGAACTGATACCAAAGTCTCTTTGCTGGCACTCACAGAAGGTCCTGAGAAGGACAGTCTGTACCCTAGAGCCAGTCATTCCAGGGATGGAACTGAAGACTAGAATGTGGGGAGCTGTTCACTACATCCCTGCTCCGACAGGAAAGGGGAGAACCAGAAGACAGGTGCACAGATAAAAATGCAGATCTGTACCCCTCTCTATTGTGTAGGCTGAGAATAACAGAGAAGAATTTTTTTCCCTCATATTTAGGATCAGCAGAGAATTTTATTCTATGAAGATGGAGGAGATGGTTTTCATGCCCAACCAGATTTCTCAGGGATAAGGGTCTAGGTACAACTGGAAGTTAAATCATACAGAATAGGATCAATTATTTAGAGGGCTATAGATGAACTTGTGAGGCAAGATGAGGGTGTTTCAATGAGAAAGAAGGGGAAGTTGAGGCATGTGTGCTGCATGTACATCACCCCCAAATCTCCAGCAACTTTTGCCTAGGATGTGATGCGAGAGCTATGGAAATCAAATAAATATCATTTTAGATCAAAGGCTTCTATTTTTATCCACTCAATTAACCTTCTATAGTGTACATAATGCGTCTCAACTCACTGAAATGACAAAGAAAAAAGATAGGGTCCTTGCCTTCAGGACAATCACAGCCAAAAGAGAAGCCATGATCAATACTGCAGGAGAGGTTAGAAAGACTCCTCAGCATAGGAGGACCAAGGACAATGTCACTAAGATTACAATCTAAGTACTTGTGGCTATAGAAAGTTAATATACTTAGGAAGATATCATAAGATCACTTTGAAGTTTTTAATGAATAATGCATTACTGCTAGTATTATATTACTGATAACGAACTGACAGTTGGATAACGTGTTCTTTATAGTTCTTAGCATCCCCATAATACAGCATTTGCTAATTGTTAATTAAGTCATGAAACTATACATTTAACAGAATACATTGCATTCTTAAGTGTTCACTGAAGACAACTTTCTCCACCTCTACAAAATGTTTCAATTCCATGTTTGTACATCTGTTGTATGCTTTCAAGACAATGTAAACACAGAAACATCTTAAAACTATATCACAAAACAGCATAACCAAGCTTCATTTGAGAAACTGCCCCCTGAATTTGCTGAATGAATTTAAATTCAATCAGCACTAACCTGTACAAATAAAATTATCCTGTTTCTCCAGTTTAACAACTGTGACCTCATTGTCAAAAGAAGCAATGGAGTACTATACTCTGTCCAAAGCACAGCTCTTTCATTTAAATCACTGTTTTCTAAAGAAATTTTCAGGGATGTTTAAAATTGGTACTTCCAGATTTCTGAGACTCTGAACCACTAATTAAAACTTTTAATTATATTAACAGATAACTGTGCTTTGGGGTAAGGGCTCAGTATGATTTAGTGGAAAGAACATTAGCACAGGCATCAGGAAACCTCAGTTTCTGTCTGGCACCACTTTTTTCCTTAGCCTCAATTTTTCCAGGTAAAGTGAAGAAGCTAAAAATCCCTTCCAAAGTCTCTCTGGCTATAAAGACTTTATTTTAGTACTGGGAAGTTTCTAACTTTGTTAGTTACAATTTGGCAGGAGGATCACTCTGGGAAATTATTGCTCAGGTAATGAGAGCTGAGACACATTTCCAATCAGGAATTTTGAAGGCAGCCTTCGTCACTCTCATCCCTAGAGACTCTAGGACTAGTCAGCATCTATGTGGTAACAAATTCACCATATTGCACCTTGGGCACTGGAATGTGTCTCCCATGGTTGTGTGAAAGGTTCATGAGGTCAGAAGTGTCTCTTTTTCATTATCGCCATTTGCCAATGCCTAGCAATATGCATGGCTCAAGGCAAGTGCCTAATAGATGCTGCCATGTGGGAGAATACATGAATGAATGTGTCAAAGGCAACTTTTGAAAAAATTCTCTGAAACTGGCTGGGTGTGCTGGTACACACCTGTAATCTCAATGACTTGGAAGGCTGAGGCAGGAAGATTGTAAGTTCAAGGCCAGCTTCAGCAACTTAGCAAGGCCTGAAAAAACTCAGTGAAAAATAAAAAGGGCTGAGAATGTGGCTCAGTGGCCCTGATGCCAAAACAAATAAACGAACTCTCTGGAAACAGGTACATAAGAAAAATCTTCAGCATCACTAACATCAGGGAAATGCAAATCAAAACCACATTGAAACAGTACTTTGCCCCTGTAAAAATGGCTAGTATCAAAAAGACTAAAGATAACAACAGATAACAAGTACTGGCAAGTATATGGAGAAAGGGAGCCCTTGCACACTGTTGGTGGGAATATAAATTAGTACAGCCATTATGGAAAATCATATGGAGATCCCTCCAAAAAAATTAAAAATAGAACTACCATATGATCCAACAATCCCACTACCGGGTATACATCCAAAAGAAATGAAATCAGTATGTCAAAGAGACATCTGCATTCCCATGTTCACTGCAGCACTTCACATAGCCAGGAAATGAAAACAAAATGTCGATCAAACTTATAAACTGAAAAAGAAAATGTGATACATATGCAGGATGGAATACTATTCAGCCATAAAAAAGAATGAAATCCTGTCATTTACAGCATCACAGATAGAACTGGAGATCATTATGTTAAGTAAAATAAGACAAGTGCTGAAAGATAAGAACCACAGGATCTCACTCGTATGTGGAATTCAAGAAAGTCCATCTCACATAAGTTGAGAGTAGAACGGTGGTTACCAGAGTCTGAGAAGAGTAGGGGTGGGAGAGGAATGGAGGAATGTTGATCAGTGGATACTGAGGTATAGTTAAATAAGTGCCAGAAGTCCTGGAGGGCTATTATACCATACAGTGACTACAGCTACAATAATGCACTGCACATTTCAAAAAACGAGAAGAAAGGATTATGGAAACTTTTTACCATATAGAAATGAAAAACATTTGAGTTGGCAAATACGTTTAACCCTATTTAAACATTATGCAATGTATACACATATCAAAACACAAATATGGCACCCCATTAAAATGTATAATTTTATGTTTTTATGCATCAGTTAAAAGTAAATTTGAAAATTTTTAAAACTTAAAAGACAACTATCTGGAGATGGTCTTGATAATTGTTTTAAGCCAGTAACTCTCATAAGCTCTTTGCATGGCTGTCTCTCATGTCAAGACCAACAACTCTGAAGTCTGACCACCTAAACTGTATTGCCTAAACTGAGGAGGCTGGCTGGGGCACGGCTAAGGACTCCACAAGATGGTCCATCTAGGACCCAATATAATCAATGAAAATGAAACCACAAAGAGGTACATCATGATACATTTTCAGAACTCTCAGATAAAGGAATAGGTCCTACAAATTTTCATATAGAAGAAAAATCAGACATATATCAAAAAGAAAGAATCAGAATAACATCAGACCAGAACAACAAAACTGGAAGAAGGCATTGCAGGGGTGTAATGTACATTCTGAAGGAAAATTCCACACCTAGCCAAATTACTGTTCAAAGGTGAAGAAAGGATGAAGATACACCTACATATATGAAAGCCCAGAAAATTTAACTATACTTCCTTTTAACAGAAAACTAGTGGAGAACATATTCCACCCAAGCAAGGGAATGAATTAATAAAGGTCAATCCAGATGGTATAGGGAAACAAGATCCAGGCAAAGAGACCTGCAGAGATTTTCCAGGGTGGTGGTAAGGGAGATGCCAGGATCAAACCAAGGCACTAGGTAGAGGAGGAAAAAAGCACATCCTGTCAGAAAGTTCCAAGAGACATTACTGCAAGAAGATTAACTAGATATAATATCTGCACCTCAATGAGACAAGATTCAGAGAACTGTGACAGAATCACATGGTGAAAAGTATGGAGAAAGCCAAACAAACAAAATCCGAGATAATTACAGGGAAAAAAAAACTTAAGGCAATAGTTATCACAATTTAATCTGTCTTAGTCATGAAGAATATTTATCTACATAATCATAACAATGTTACTAGTAAATACTCATCTAACCAAAATCACGGTATAAGAGCCCTGGAAAGATGGTTGGAGGGAAAGGACGGTGCCAAAGTGAGCATACTATAAAGGGAGTGAGGTGACCACATCATTTCCTTGGTAGGACATGACAAGTAGAGCTGAAAAATTGAGAGGGATTAAGAAGGAAATATTATTTATGATACAGAGGTAAACATCAAAAAGATGGACAGTGCTTATCTCTGTAAGGAAGAAATAGGAGAAGGGATGAGGAAATACTGTCTTTGATAGTAAACTTTCTGTAACTGTGACAACAGTAAAGAAGGGAAGGAAGGCATCACCTAGAGTTTTGTGCATGGGACATCGTGTTTATACTGCTCTCGCTTGAGAAAAGTCTGAAGGAACGAGCATCACAGAGGCTGCCGCGCGTCCCTGACGACTGCCATCTTTCCTGAGACAGGAATCCATGGTCAGGCAAGATCAAAAGAGGCCGCTCAGAGAAGAGATAAGGCTGCCCTGTCCTTGCCATCTGTCTAACCACTCCCTATGGTTCTGAGATGAAAGTCGCCTGCTGACCTTCATTTTCAAAACCTCGTTCATAAATCTTCCACAGCGAGGCTGAGACCTTCTCTACACGAGGTGCTGTTCTAGATTTCAGCCACGATTATGCCGGTCCAGTTTGGCAGGGTGTGTATTCCTGGAACAGTTTTAAGACTTTGATCCAAAAGCCATATATTCGTGGGGCTGCCATATTTACAGCTCTATGCTGAGTTACAACGAAGGCTCTATCTAGAGGTGTCATGTTCGAGCTCATTTAAACAATGAAGCAAACCAGAACTCAGTCTCAGCAAAAGCCCATGGCTATGACTTTGAAACAGAAGTTTTACAGGGTAAGGCAGTTTGAGGTACAGTACTTGAAATAAAAACAGCTACATTTTATTGAGTGCTGAATATATGCTACGTAATATGTACAAAGAACTTCCATATATTACCTCATTTAATCATCAAAACAACTTTATGAATAAATACTATCTCCCTTATTGAGAAATGAAAATACAGGATTAGGGAGCTTAAGAACCTTGCCCCATATTTTAAATTGGAAGAGGTCAGACAAAAATCAAGTCTAAAATTGGGTTCATAAATTACTCTTTTAGCTTCTTTCTCTTCTCTAAAGAAAGGGAGTCAGAATATCAAAATATGCCTTTGTAATAGTGTGCTTGAGGTTTGGGATAAATATATTTCTTAAGTCTTCATATATTTAAGGATAGAAGAATTTCATAGAGCAGAGTTTCAAACTGCAGGAATATTAGTATTTGTATAGTTTTTGTTCTCTCATTGTAATTGTGGGACTTGATAGTCATTTATACATATTCAGGGAGTAATTTTTTTAAGCCTGACACATTTCAAAAATTCTTAGGTCTTTTCCACTAAAATGCCAGTCTATAAGTTGTAACGCTAGAATATCAGGGAGTCAGGAGCCAAAAGTGAACAGAAGTAAAATACTCTTCCATTAAGCAAAGGAAATGTGTCAGCATCAGAGGTTGACAAAAGTCACAGAGAGAAATACTGATCACAAGCCTTTCCTGTGGCCACAGCCATGTACTCATAGGTATGCTTTGCTTTGCACAGTAGATGTGTTCTTGAAAAGCTATTTGGTAATTGAAGCTTTATAAGTAGTATTGTATTCGAAAAGCCCTAGGAATCTAATTTTTTTAAAAAGATGATTACATTAATAAATATTTTTAAAAGGCAAATGAAATCACCTACATTACATAATTTGTAACAGGCTTCCACGGTTTGCCTCCAACCTCTCTTCCATGATTTGTCATTTCCTGTATTCCATCCCCAGCCCACTGTGCATCATGAAGGTGAGGACCTTGTCCTATTACTATTGTTTGCCATACTTAGTACAGTGTTCAGCACATCAAGTATTTGCTAGATAAATAAACAATTTATTCATCTTTTCCTGGTTACTAACCTGTATATTAATGCTTCCCTGCCTTTGTTTATAATGTTCCTTCAGCCTAGAATGCTTTTCCCATGTTTTAGTTCCACCCCTTTGCAAATGCAAGTTCAAAGGCCAACACCTTCCAGATTATTAGTTTCTCTCTGTATTTCCACATTATGATATTTTGATTTGTAGTGTGATAGCCGATGGTATGAAACTTGTCCTATTCATTAGTTCCAGGCCTATTCTACCAAGCCAGAGCAATCTGTACAGAAGATACAATGGTAAAAGTCAATTTCAATTTAATTTTCACAGCCATTGCCATCACTTAGTTCTTCCTAGGTTTCTGTTTTTATATATCTTTAAAAGCTGATTTGTGAGGTCTTAGTGAGGTCAAAAAGTGGTGTCATTTTTCATTTTTAGTCCCCACAACAAACAATATGGTCAGTGGATATCCAAGCACAGGTCTTGTTATTAATTAACTGGCCAGTGTGGTTGTGGGTGATGCAAGGGATGAGTTTCTAGCTGTGGTCTCCTTTCCCTCATGAGAATGCTACCTCTGATCCTTTATTCTGATGTTTCTGATAATCAGAAAAATACACATGACTAGATCCAAAGCACAAGCACAAGACAATTTCTGCATTGGTGGTTCTCAAAGTATGGTCCCTAGCAGCTCTGCATCCTGAATATGAGTTAGAAAAGCCAACCCTGGGGCTCATTCCAGACCCACTGAGTCAGGAGCTCTGGGGGTGGGGCTCAGCATCTGTGCTTTCCCAAACTCACAATATTCTGATGCACATTTAAGTATGAGAACCCCGATGGAAAAACTGGACAGAACATTGCCCTCATTCTTCCAACACACACAAGGTGTCCTAGACCTAAGCCGCAACATCAAAACTTTTGTTACAATATTCAAGCTCTCTCTTCTGAGAAAACTGGACTCCATTTGAGGCCAGATGAGAACAAATTAGTAAAATTCTGATTCAAGTGTCAGTGGATTAACTAATTGATGTCACTACTCTTAACTTTTCTAGTGTGATTAAACCAGTGTCTTAGCTACGGTGTTCAACTGTACACCACAGCTGCGTGTCATTCGGGTGGTTCTAGCCAGAGGAAAATGCATGAGATCGGACTGGGCAAGATGAAGAAGAAAACTAAAGACAACCACAGGGGTCAGCAGTGTAAAGTATGGAGGAATGTAACCAATTAGTCCAGTTACAGCTGGTGCCAAAGCAGGGTGGAGGGGCAATGGCAGGAGAAGGAGGGAATGTGGTATTAAGGTTAAGAGAGGTAACAGCTTCCAGCATCAGGTAAAAAACCTTGCCACGCATCAGCACTGTCCAATGTAGTGGTGTGATGAATATCAAAAGCTACATCTAACTCTGTGCTGAGGGGTTAACGTGATGGTGGGAAGTTTAAAGCAAGTACTCAGACCTATAGTGAAACAGAATGTAGAAGGCCTGAGGATCAGATGATACAAATAACAACAAAAGCAACAACAACACATGCTATCACTGAGCATCAATTTTATATTTGGTTCTTTATATATATTTTCCTTATCTGTCCCATTAATTTTGAAAGACAGCCATTGTACAAATTAGGAAGCAATGGCACAGGGATTAAATGACAGGGATTAAAAGTTGCAAGTGATGTGTCTGATTCCATCTTGTGATCTTTCTAACACACCACCAAGTTTCCCAGATAAGCAGGACAGCTATTCAAGGGGGAGAGTTAGGAAATGAAGCAGCAGCCTGACGCTGCACAAAGCTCCTGGCATTGGGGGCTAACTTAAGGCACAGAAGAGTATTAAATTCTTTCTTGAACCCACCCGGCAGCAGGCTGGATCTCTCAGTGATTCCCCAAGTCTGGTTTTCATTGGTTCAAGGTTTAGGTGACACAAACCTGAAGAAACTGATGTCCTGCAGGTTAATAAAATCTGAATGTACATAGCTGGGTTGGTTTTTCAGTAACAAAGGAAGGTCAGCTGGTATGCCAGACCAGAGCAAATATGCCTCAGATGTTCACTAGTGGTTAAGCTCACAGACGATGAAACCAGTCTGCCACTAGTAGCCATGTGTCCTGGGAAAGTTATTTCATATCTCTATGTTTAGGATTCCTACTCTCTAAATCAGGGATACAATAGTGCCTTATTGGGTCATTAGGAAGGTGAAATGAGTCAATATACATAAAGCATAGTGCCTAGTATATAGTGAAAGCTACAGAACCGTTATTTAAAGAGACTGTTATCTCCTCAAATAACCTCTTGATGTCTGCCATGAATAAAGCATGAAATCATGAGGCATGAAGAGATCTGCTGAAGTTTAAGTAAATCTGTTTAATGGTTTATAACTAAGTCCAATATCAAGTGAATACATGCTGTATTAAAATGAAATGCAATAAAATATCGATAAAAGGTCTGAAAAAGAATAAAATCCTACCTATCACTCAAATACGGCCACTTTTTACATATTGCAATAAACTGTTTGTCCATGAGCATCCAAATTTTACGTTATTATAAGCAGTGCACTTCTCCACATACTTTGTTTTTCATAATTACTATAATATCACAAGTACTTCTGATTGTAACTCATGTTCACAAACATGTTAATGGCTATTAAATATTTTACTATCTTTTATTCTTTGCATAATCAAATTCAGTTTGTTAACCATGAAACACTTAAGAGTTTGGATAACTTTCATCTGGAAGCAAAAAAGCGATGTTTCTTCTATCTCAAATTATCAGGATTGAGAGCAATAATTGCTGTTTTTTAAATTGCTCAAAGACTAAAAGGACTGAGTGTATTTAGTTTTGAATAGTATGTTACTAATGATGGAAAACTAAAAGAAAATAAGTCTCCTTTCTCTAATGTCAGTAAAGCACTCAGCACTTGGACTGCTTAGCAGTATTCTGTTACTCTTTCCTTTTTTAGCAGGGAGGTGCTGGTTAGGTCTGGGAGACAGAAGATACCATATCCACCAATCGACTTCACATATGACTGATGTATAAATAAACTAATCTTAATTGTAAAGAGGACGCATATGAGGGTGAAAAAAGATGTTATAAAAACATAATGTACAATCTGCTGAGCAAAAAATGCCACCAAGTTAGCCAAAGAGAAAGGAAGGAATGAGCAACCGACCATAAGTCATTAAACAGAACATATCCACTGTATTCCTAGATAAAGATTCCACAAATGCTGGTTCTCAGAATCTCAGAAATGGGGAGAATATTGCCTCTAATCCACAGATATCTTGTTTCACAGATAAAGAATAAGGCAGAGAAAGAAAATGACTAAACTCCCATGAGTTGAGCCAGGCAAGAATCAGTATCAAATCCAGGTCTCCAAATTTCCAGGCCAGGGTCTTTTCCACAAGGCCACTACATCTGTCCACTAATTCAGACACAGACCCAGGATCTATATATGGTCGCAATCATGCCATATAAAAACTTCAGCCAAGTAACCATTTATTCCCATTTCCCCCATCTTAATGCTTTCTCTGAACAAAATTAATTGCTCAATCCAGTTATAAGCCCAGCAACCCAGTCACACAATGTCCAACTCAAAAAGCTGGCTCAGAGGCAGGAGGACCACAAGTTCAAGTTCAAGACTGGATAGCTTATCAAGACCCTATCTCAGAATAAAATTTAAAAGTCAGACGTGGAGGAATGTAACTCTGTGGGAGAGCACTTGCCTAGCATGCAGGAGGGTTCAATCACCAGTACTGCAAAACAGCAACAACTAGAAAAAAAATCCTTAATATTTGATGTGGTAATTACAACCACCTTGTTTATTTTCTATGGAAGTTAAGCCTAATGATCAAGAAAGAATGCAAACAGGATGGGAAAAAAAGGCAATTTGTAATAAGGAAGTAAAAATAAGTAGGCAAAAGGAATAAAAATTTGAGGATACTAAGCTTCAGAAAGGAGAAGGAAGATATTTGTCCTCACAGGACAAAATCCTAGACCCAAATTTTCTGGTATATAATCCACTATTACTCCTACTTCATCAGAACATACAGCACGTTTATTCTATGCCACTATCAGTCCAGTATATAGCCTTATAATACCATCAGTATGCATACCAAGTTTGAAAAGCTCAGTTTTATAATATCTAACCAAAAGCAGATACTTAAGAAATACTAGTTTTTGAATGAATCGACCAGTCACCTCATTTGGAAAGCCTGATGCTGCTTGGTCTGTGCCCTTTCTCTGGCTCTTCCTTCCTTCAGTCCTATTGAGGGTTTTGCTGTATTTGCACTGTCAGTTTGCTTTTAATGCTGATGCTGATGCAAAGTCCATAGGTACAAAGTACCCACGTCATCTCATTTTGAATTATCTGTAGGATTACAAATCAAGGGTGATTTACATCATAACTTTTATCTTGACATACAGTAAATATTTCTTCTTTAAATCCCAAGAGGAAGAACTAAACCCAATTCAGTTTTAATCAGTACTGGAACTACTGAAAATATTTTGAAATGGAAGAGCTTTTGGAGGAAACTAATTTTAAACTTCCCAGATTATAACAATTAGGATGGCCATATACTAATGTTTTGTGATTGTCTTATTTTTAGAGCATCTAAACCCAGTTTAGTATGTGAATGAGACTAAGGGCAAAACAAAAACCACCACCAACAACAAAAATTGCCACTGACAGGTTTTGAAGACAGAAGCATATCTAAGTTTTTCAGTCTCCAAATAACTGAAAAGGAATTTCCCAATTTCTCTGGTATTGAGGTTTGTTCAATCTCTTTGAAAGTTACCATTATTTGAGAAACTGAAAGAAACCTGATAGTTTCACATGGATGATAATGGTAGGTATAACTGGGAAAGGGAGAGATGGGCATTGCTACCTTCTCTTGCCTGCTTGCTAAGGGAGTCTTAGATGTGTTTAGTCTTTTGAATGTCCTCTGAAAGCTTCTAGATTTTTTTTCTGCAGTCTATCCCTTTGGGCAGCTTCTCAGGCTAGTGACCAGTCCACAAACAGGAGAGAAATAAAAACTAAACCACAGAATTGCAGCTTCCTTTTACTTTTTTATGTAGTGAAAGCCCCTTTCAATGATCTGCACTCTCTGAATCCCTAGTGATGGGGTTTGTTTCAGGTAAAAACCTAGGCAGAGTATGTGCTAAAGAAAAAGGAAAAGATCTGTGAAGGGGCCACAAGTGTCCTTTAGGGTTTCTGCCAAAGTACCACTGTCAATTGCATCACAGCAGCTGAATATCTTAGCCTCTCAGGGTGGGAGTCTCACATTCCAAAGACAAGGAGATACAGACTCATTCAAAAAGAAACTGGAGAGATGAGAAAACTAAAATTAGAACCATAGACATGGATCCCAGAAAAAAAAAAATCCTACCATGCTCTGCATGCAACGACACTAATCAGGAGATGAGGACAAAGACGTTGGGGGAAGTGACATGCTGCCTTAGCCCCAGACTCTTGCCATCTATTTTACATATCTATTTTCTATTCCAAATCTATAGTATAGGGATTAAGATCTTCTTCTTCACATATGCTCTGTTTAACACCAAAAAATGGTGATAACAAAAGACAAGGTCCAGGCAGGAGTCCTACAGTGTTCCTTATGAAGGACATAGGTACCTATATGGCTTTGCAGCACCAATCCTGTAGCTCACCTTCATGACTGAGGGTGCACATCCTAATTGCCTGAAAGCTTCTTAAATAGCGGAGTGTGATGTACCCCGGAGTACCCAGTTCTGCTGTGCACTTCCGATTGACAGCCACTGCTGACGACCAGAATTTACAGTCTATATTTTAAAACCATCCAAAGCATAATATTTGACCCAACATATCTTCATCCCCAGCCCACAAAATATTACATAACTGCCTGAAAACAAAGTCTCAGAAAAAATAGAGGCAAATTCAAGCATTAGCATTACTATCAAAAATGCAGAACAGGGGTTGGCAGGTATAGCTCAGTGGGAGAGTGCATACCATGCATTCAATCCCTAAAAAAAAAAGGAGAGGATAAGAATAAGCACAAAGAAATTCTTTTGATAAATTAAAGCTTTTGCGAAGATCAGTGAAGACAATTTGCTTAGTGTCTATGTAGTATCCTTGCTACTAAAACCAGAAATGGCAGAAAATTCATTTCTACCCTCCAGGATACAGTCTAGTGAAAAGATAAACACAGCTAACAGAGATGAATTTTAAAGGACTGTGATTTTAAAGGACTTTAAATGCTTTATTGGTATGAGATTTATTTCATAATCATGATATGGCATGAGGATGGGGTGGGTACATTAAATCTTATTTTACAAAGAGACAAAAATGAGTTGTTTAAGTCAGTTAGTCTTTCTGAGCCTCTGTTTTGTTATCCACAAAATGAAGTTGAAATACATAATCACAAGAATTTGATGGAAATAACATACATTTAAAGTCCTTGGTAAAAATACGAAGTGTCTAATGAATGTTATTTATGGCTATTAATTGACAAATCAGAAAATCTAATATTAATAAATGCAATAATTTGTTATTGGTCACTTAGCAGACAAAAACTACCTATTTAATAGGGTCAATACTTCACAAGCTTAAGGAATAAAAGAACAGGAATAATGGTAAATAACCTGCTGACCACCCCTGTACTCACTACCAAGGCTAACAAGCTTCATAATAACTACCTAAGGCAGACAATAGGTTACTAACTAGGTAGCTAGTCATTTGGAACAGCTTGTAGAGCATATACGCAGTTTGGGCTCAAATGTTCTCCCAAACTATGATTTTGTTCGGAGAAATAAAGGGGAAGTATTATTGCTGTGGAACATTAAGTGCCTATTTTGAGGCTACTAATCAGGTAAGATTTTATACTCTAGCCTCCTGGGTAACCTACCAGAACTCTGAGGATGAACAGAGAAAACAAACACAATGTTAGAAACCCCACAGCTCTTGTGCTTGTTTATATATGCCTAGAGGGTAAGTTTCCAGAGCAAGCCTGTTTGTACTCTGTTTATACCTTACTTATACTCTATCCCTTGCTTTTAACAATTTGCCTGGAGCAGTAAGTATGTTGAATTAAATGAACTCCCCTAAATAGTTAAGAATCTTGAAGCTGGGCGCGGTGGTGCACACCTGTAATCCCAGCACTTTGGAAGGCTGAGACAGGAGAATTGTGAGTTCAAAGCCAGCCTCAGCAACAGCAAGGCACTAAGCAACTCAGTGAGACCCTGTCTCTACATAAAACACAAAATAGGGCTGAGGATGTGGCTCAGTGGTCGAGTACCCCTGAGTTCAATCTCTGGTACCAAAAAAAAAAAAAAAACAACTGAAGAGTCAGGGAAGGAACGTGATTTGTCCAAAGTTATAACACTAGAGCCGGGGTAAGAATCTGGATCGTCTATACCCCTTGCTATTCTATTCTGTTCTATTCTTATTTCACTTATTATATTTTACTTACCCTTCCACAATGGCCTCAGTGTTTTATTGTTGTTTAACCACAAATAACTATTCTTAAAATCACTTTCCAGTTCTGCTATACCAATGACTACCTAGATATTTTCTTTATCCCCTGAAGTTTGAACCATCCTGTCCTCAGAAAAACGACTATTGTGTACCTTAAATATGTTGGCTTATGCCCTGGGAAGGACTCTGATGACTGAGAGACCCAGAACAGAGAATCAAATCTTCACTGGTAACACAGTTCTTTATTGAAACAATGGATCAAGTTACTGCCTTCTATGTTCTGCAACCAAACTCTTATATCTAGGACCCCTCCCAGTAGCCAAACTCTTCACTTCTACTGATTCACAGTCTTCTGGATACATGAACATGGCAAGAAAAACCAATTAAGGCTATTCAATTCAACATATAAAGTCTTCATCCCCACCACGTAAACTAAAATATTCTGCCTGAAGTAGGCATTGGGGTAGCCACAAGAACATCAGAAGTTCAGATTATGCTCACAATAAAGTAAATCTATTAGTGGAGATAAGAGAGTGAGGTCATTAAGATGAGGGATTTTATCTAAGTTTCTTTTACATTTTCAGAACAAAGCACACTGGTCACATAGCAGGTAGTCAACAAATATTTGTTTTAATAAGAAACACAAATATTGTAATACTGACTACAAGAACTGCAGGATGTGATGGACAAGCAGTACTTTCTGGGGTTACATAAAGCACACCAGTGCAATGTTAACTGCATTAATCAATAGAGGAGGCCATGGAAGATTCTATGGAACAAGGAATACGTCCAGTGAATCTTCAGAGTTGATCCAGGATGTATGAGAATGGAAGCAACGTTCACCCTGCTAATACATATCTTGATTTAAGTAGTCTGATAACAATACCATGGGCCAATAGCAGCATCTTCTCAGGAGTCCAAAATTTTTAAAGATAATCAGGGGCTAAGAGTAAATGGCTTAAGTAAGAACAGAGAAAATGAGTCTGTTTTCTGATCTAACCAGGAGACAGAAGTTCTTCTCCATATAATTTTTCCTTCTTTCCAAAAGCAACCAAAAGACTTCAAACATGACCACACATCTGAAGTCTTTATATTTAAGTAGATGATATCAAATCTTCTGAAATGCCTGAAATTTTCAGATCCTTAAAAATTTAGACTTTAGTGCATCTTAAACTTTAATGTGCATACAAATGACCATCAAATCTTGTTGGTATCCAGTTTGAGTTAGTAAGTCTTGGGTAGAGTCTCAGATTCTCTATTTTTAATAATTTCCTGGTCTGCATATGCTCCTGTGGACCACCAGTAGCAAGGACCAAGATCAGTACTTAACTCCACCTATCCCTTAGCATCACTTGGGGGAGTTATTTTAAAACACCTATTCCAGGGGCTGGGGATATGGCTCCGTTAGAGCACTTGCCTAGCATGTTTAATCCCCAGCACCAATAGTCATATTAATAAATAAATTAAATAAAAATGCCTATGCTCAGTTCCCAACTCAAAATCAATTAAGTATCACTAGGAGTGTAGCCTAGATATCCTTGCATTGGAAAAGCTCTACAGGTGTTTTTTCAGAATGAGATCAAGAAACTAGCAAAACAAAGATGTGATAAAGGTAGGAGAGGGGGAAAGAGAGACAGGCAAAGTCTCCTTCTCCACTCTGAATCAATGCCTCTCAAACTTTAATGTGTATACAAATTACCCAGGGATTTTGTTAAAAAATCATGTTTCGATTCAATAGACTTCCAGATCAAAATTCTATGGTTCAAGCAAATCTAGTCTGCAAACCACATTTTGATTATCAAGAGTCTAAATAAGTGGTTCTCAAACATGTACCTAGGGACATTTTTTTAAATGCCTATGGCTTTTACACTCCAACATTATAATGTAATGCGTATGGGATATGACCCCACATTAGGAAGTTTTAAAAGCATGCCAGGTGATTCTACTGCTCAAAAAAGTTTGTGAACATTGTTCTAAATGCTAGTGCTTTAAGTTTATTTAAGAAACTCAAGTCCTTGGGACCCAAAAGCCACAGATGCTGTCCAAACTGCTGAGACTGTGCACAAATTCAAATCTCTGAAACAACATTAATTACCAATGTGCATAATAATCACTGAAATTGATCACATATTGATCTGTTTTCTTCTTCTGTTTACCCTGGGTAACAGGAAGTGATGTAAAGTAATAACTTAATAGGGAGCAAAAATAATCGACCTTATTTGTAAATCACTGAAGTTCAACTGCTGCATACTCTGAACAAGTGTTCTGGAAGAGGTTTTCAAATTCTAGAGGTAATACGAAGGTTGCCAAATGCTAGACATAAGATTTACAATTAAATGGGCCATCAGAATTTTTTTCTGGGATGGAGCACTCTTGAACCCTCAAGTGAATCATGTAATGACTCTATATACAAAGAGTTTCCAATAGAAAATAAGTATATGTACTTACATTTGAGAATTTCTTCCTAGAATTACATTTGAATCTGTTAGGGAAAGAGTTTTGTATACAGCAGCATAAAGTATGAAAGATGCATCAACTAGAATGACATACAGATGAAAACTCCTCTTAACATAAACAATAATAAAATTTTCAAGTTAGCTACAATTTTTAGGAATTTATTTTTCAGTGCTGGGGACTGAGCCTAGGGTCTTGCACATGCTAGCCAAGCACTGTACCACAGAGCTATATCTTTAGGCCCTCAAGTTAGCTACACTTTTTAGCTATGCCATTTGCATCAACTTAGAAAGTGAGGTCAGTGTATAAGTAATCAGCCCTTCTTAATGTGATTGTTAATTGGCTAACCGTGTCCTGAAGGAAGTCCAGGAACTAATACACATAAAGACTTGCATTCTATCTTTTGTCCAAGGCAATTATGACCCCTCTATAAAATGATCAAACTTTGGATTGGGGCAAAAGTCTTCATTTTCTTTTGGTCAGAACTGTGATTCACTGTTATCACTGCTGTCTGGATTAACAGAGAACTTCTGGCCTGATTCTCCTCAGATCTCTCTCTGAGATTCCTTCTCATTTCTGAACTCTCTAGACTGGCAGAGTAGTTGGAACGCTACTGTTTTCAATCTGAGATAGAAACTACCTGAACTCCCAGTGACATGCAGCATATTTTATGGGCAACAAAGGAAAATAAAAGATCATTGTCTAGAGATATACCCTTATTTTATGTTAGACCAGGAATTAGTGTATAAATTAGAGGCAAAAATGTTAACAAGAACGCTTGCCAAATAACTAAATGTAATGACCAAATTACTAGGTGTCATCTAGGCACAAAAAAAACTATTTCATAGTAAAATGATACTCTCTGTTTGTTAACCTTATGTTCTGGAAATGCTCAATCAACTAGAATATTACAAACCTCTATGAGTTAAAGACGACTGGCCTTTCATTTTAAAATGAATTCTAGAGTTCGTTTTAAAGAGTTAATAACCTCATGCTTATTCATAGGCGTGGATTCTCTCATATATGTACATCATTATCAGACATGGAAATGCCCATCAATGTATCATAAGAATAATTTGCCTAAACTAAAAATTGCCAGCTAGTCTTAATCCATATCAATTCAGTTCTTTTCATACTATAAATGCTTACCAAGGCTCAAATACTTTAAATCTAATAAATAAATACTTAAAACACCTTATTGAAAGTATAGCTGCTATCATTCAACACTTCAGCTTTATTAATCAGCCCAGAAATAGGTAACTCGCCACCACTCCCTGATCCTAAGTACATCGACTCAGTGACTGACATTCCTGGTTAAAAATAAAACCTTGTTTCAAATATAGCTTCTCGAGTTCTGGGTAATGAATATAGTTTCATAAAAGTTGACATCATTTCTTCTGATTTCAACAAAATTAAATACATCTAATATCCCTACTGGATCTCTGACCACATCACTCAAGGCTCTCTCAACCTGGGGGGCATTTTAAAGAAAAGGAGAAGAAAGAGACTTGCATAGATAGGGTTAAATCCAAAGGATACCCAATCTTAAAATTTTAACATTTTGTTTATGTGTATTAAATATGCCATCCAGAAGTTGATTTTTACAGTTCATTTACCAGCTGGTGTGTGTACATTATGCAGATTTGCTTATGAGGAGAATATTAATATATACATGTCCAGAACTAGTAAATGCATCATGCTTGGGAGCCAAGCAGTACTCTGATACACTGTTCTTCTTAGAGGTCAGTTCTAACGCACACTGTTTCAAATAGACCCAATTTTTGTGCTGATGTATATTCAAAATGCAGTAGAATGTGGTCATACACACCCAGAAATACCATGTTCATGGGGTGGGGGTGGAGAAATCCATTTATTTTAAGCAATGCATTATTGGATATCAGATACAAACGTGCCTGTCAGCGATCCTAAAGCAAATGAAATATATTTATTTAAGCCCATCCATTACACAGAAAAGAAATTGCTTTACCAACACAGCTCTGCTCCCCTCCATTTTGGGAGGGACTCTCCCCCAACCCCGTCACCACCCCACCCCCCCCCACCAAGGGGGAAAAAAACTCATCACACTTCACTACGCAACTGATGGAGTATTAAACAGTCTTCCAAGCTGTGGGAGTTAAAAAGAAGTGGCCTTCCTGCCACACTTCCCGGTGCTGCAACGGACATAGCATCTCCTCCTCCTATCGACCTAGTATGATGCTCGCTCTCCAAGCACTGCAGTCCCCTCGCTGAGGACTGCCCTGGCCACACGCACATCCAGCGGGAAGTCCCCGATGGGGACAGTCACATACCTTTGCTCTCCATTTCGGTCCCTTTCGAGTGCTGGGAAGTTCAATGGAAGTTGGCCGGAAGATGTGGGCCCGCTTCAGGTTCCCAAATCTGGGAAGCCAATCTGATGATTTCGCCAGTACTTCCTTCCTTCCCTTCAGGCTTCCTGAAAGATGGAATTTCTTAAACCTTGAAGCTGCAATCAGCCACCAAAGGACACTTAACAGCAGCAGCAGCGGATTGCCTCTACAGGGGGTAGGTTGCGATGCTCGTCTGATATTGAAATGCATGCACTGTGCCCGCTCACAATTTTTTTTACCTGGATCTGGAAGCTGTAAGCAGGAGCTGTCCTCCGAGCGTGGTGCTGCAGGTGTAGTGACAGATCATCCCACTTTGCTCTCTGGATGTACAGCAGATTTGCATGGGCGCTGGCACGCATGCGCAGGGCCTCCCCCCTCCCCTTTTCACCGCCTCCCGCTCCCCCACCCCCTTCGCTTCGCTTCCCAATACGGTCCTCAGTTATCCCAGCTGAAGAGCTGTAGCATTCGGTCACAGGAAAACGCTGCTAAAAATAAACGCCGGACCGGATTTTCCTCTGCAAACTAGAAAATGGATTGGACTGGGACTGTGCATCGTTCCCCAACTATTTTCCAGGATGGATGACTGAAACCTTAGAGGAGGAAGGCTAGGGTCTCTGAGCTGGGTCTGGTTTCCCCCAGCCAAGACAGAGGATTTACAGAATGCTGTTTCCTGGTCACAGTGTGGGTGTCTCTTCCTAGTTGCTGCAGTAACTTTCCAGGTGTCTGCATCCCCTTTTCTCCCCCACTAACTTCCTATTTCTTCTTCCCTTCCCGAACTTGTTTTGTTTTGTTTGTCGGGGTTGAGTGGCAGTAGTCCTGGGGCTGTCAAAGGTAAGCATTCTCCCTTTTCCTTGCCGCTGAGAATAGTGTTTCTCTGCCTGCTGACATCCCTTTGGCCTCCACCGCGAAACTATTCCAAGAACAGACTCCAAGGCTTCGAAAGTTCCCCAAAGCCACCGAGGACATTTTGAGGTGCTCTTTTCGGTTTCTTTGCAACATCTACCAAGAAGCAAAGTCTCCAAAGGCAGGGAGTCACCTTTTGATAATAAACATTTTAAAATAGAATATGTAATCATTTTAATGAAGTGGTAGGGGAATAGTTTTTCTTCCTTAAGGCTCTAGAGAACGTAAAGCCAAAAATCTCTTGAAGTGCTACTTTCATATCAGAATATTTTTAAAGCCTCCATTATATTGAGTTCATAGACAAAATGTGCATTTACTACACTTTTTTCAATCTTCCAAATTCCACTAAGAAAACATTCACTCCTTGAGAAGAAGAATCTTATTCTCAGCCATAAAAACAAGCCCAAAATGGCTAAGGGAAGAGATGTGCATGTTAACCACACACTCCAGGTTACACAAAGACCCCTCCACAGTAGATTTCTACTCTTAATTTCCAAACCATTGAAATACAATAAAATAGACTCCCAACAAGAAACCTGAGGCTGACTATAATTTAATCTTCTTGTGGTAATTCAGAAGGCATCCTGGGGTTTTTCAGTGCAGTAGAGCCATGATTACAAATATTAATATGATGGTTCAACCGGATGTGGACATTTGTTAGTGGAGGGCTCCCATTGATGAACTGCTGTGGCTTAGCAAAGTCCACCGCCATTGAGCACTGGGAAATTAAACTGCTTCAGAATGGGATTCCAGAGCCACAAGCCGAGGACTACTAATCTTTAGGCTCCCCAAATGTATACCTAGGTAAATATTTGGAAGAACCACAAAACTCAGGATGTCTTTAGAGTGTTAATGGGTGTGAGAGCAGAGTCAAGGAGGAGTGGAGCTGTTCCTTGAGAGTGATAGCTTATGTTGTGGAGATAAGTCATTTTTGCTCTAATACTGTACCTCGACATTTGCAGTCTCTTTCAAAATGTTTTAAAAAGGAGATATGTTTAGAGTACATCTATTCATACTGATGGAGAAACTAAAGCGGGGAGGGTACTTGGTAAGAGTCTCAGGGTGATACAAAACCAGGTTCAGAGCAGGAGGAGCTCGCCTTGAAGGCAGAGGCAATCCATCTTCTCCAGAATGATCTCTCATAAAACCTCCTGCCCATCATCAACAGGAAATGGGAACAAGGAAATCCCCCTACATAGGAACTATCATTTCTGTTAATAAAAGTTTTAAAAACCCAAATGCTTTATTAAATAGAATACAAATCAATGTTAATGCAAAATCTATGGTCTGACATTCCAGACCTTTCCACTCTTCTCCAAGCTTAACTCCTAGAAGACAATTGCCATTATCTCAAGCAAACCTCTAACTTTTCCTTTACTTATATGGTTATTGTTGGACTGTCTTTATCCCAATACCAACACAAATGTCTACATATAAAAATCTTATCTTTTCCTCAAGCTCCAGATAAATTCCATCTCATTCTTACATTCTTCCCAGATTCTCCCTGTGTGCATATATTCTCTATTTGGAACACTGATGATTCAATATATTTTCTTCTCCCACATCACTTATCACTTTGTTTTTTATCATCATTATTTTTCTATATAATTTGTTCTCATTCTTCATATTTACTTAAAAAAAGGTGCCTAAATCATATTTGTAGTTTATAGGGTGTTTTTAACATAGACAGGAAACACTAATATATGTTGGATGGATTAATACTCTTTAATATACATGTTTTTGTGCACTATATTATGTGACATTGACTTTAAGCATAATGATAACAAATAATAATGATAATTATCTTGAGCCAATGATACTAAGAACCTACTATGTGCCAGGCACTATGATAAGGTTACCAAATAATTGAATTAATTTTAGACTCAAACTCTCTGACATCAGCGCTATTATTATCTCTGTTTTGAAGATGGACACATCTGAGGCACATAGAATTGAAAGTATGAATAAAACATAATTTCTGCCCTACAGAGGCATAAAACTTATTAAAGATAATAGAAATATAAATGGTTTTAAGAGATATGGTAAGATATAAAACAGGCTGTCACAGGTGCAGTAGCACAAAAGAGGTGGCAGTTAGCCATCCTGAGGCTTTTAAGGAAGTTTCCTGGAGCAGACACTCCAAGCTAGTTCTTTAAGCATGAACTTCTCAGGATTCGTGTGGAGAGAGGAGTCAGGGACCACATCAGACTCCAAAAGTGCTTCTGAATATAAGAGGTCATCATTGCTGTCTAGGTTTATCCACCAGTGTAAATGGAGAAAGTGAAAGGAGGCTGAGAAATGCTCCATATTGATCTGAGGCCAGCACTCCAACCCCACAGTGCCTGGAGGAGATCAGACATCTTTATCTCACCTGAGCTTTCTACCACAAATTTGAGGGGAGAGACAGTAGAAGATAATGAAAAGAAAAGAAGTTTTGGAACCAAGCAGACATGAGTTCTATAATACTCATAGAACCACCTTAACAATTTAGTTAATCTCTATGGGCCCTTCATCTGCAACCATTGACTATAACACTTAGAAAAGCGTCTGAAATACTAGTCACTCAATAAATTATGCTCATTATTATTAGGGTCTTGGAACCATTTGGGATAAAGATTAGAGGCTGGAAGCATACTTTTTTTTAACAAGAAAAGAAACTAATCCTCCATCCCCAAAGTGGGAGAGATCTTGAAGGTACAATTGCTTCATGGAAGCATTAATAAGAAATAATTTGACTTAGTTATGATAAACTTGCCTGATGATGAACCTAACCTATAGAAATAAACTAGTAGCCTAGCACTTTAGTATTTCAAAATGCCAAGAATTAAGTTGTACTAGGTCCTTGTATGTGGGGTGAGCTGACATTCTGTTTTGTTGAAGATATCTGCTTTTTACACCCATTATAGCACATAAGCTCTAAGAGTGCCTTTTTTCAGCACCAAAAACACTTTGAGCAGTAAATTGTATGGCCATATTACTCATACTATAAATGGGAGTATGAATGGGAGTAGTATCTTCAACACCAAGACTCCAGCCTATTTCTGCTTAACCCAGATAATTGATGGGCTCTGTGTGCATATTCAGATTCTTCTAACCTTGGTTTATACCTGAATGTACAGAAACAATATACATGATTGGAATTAATTACAATCAATTCAGTGCATTATAATTAACAATTTAAAGGGTGTTGCTAATGTCAAATCAATTACCAGCCCACATACATTTGTTTCCATATATTCACCCTACTCTTCCAGAAGAACTGAATATAAATTCAGAGGAATTTGTGACCTTTTCTTTGGGCTCAATTATTTAGTTGTTATTCATCTTCTACAACTGGATGATATATTATAAAACATAACAGTTGGCTATTTATAACTCTTCTTTATGATGATCTGAGGTCCACTCACCTGTACAAATGCATACTCACTGTAAGATGGGAGAGATGGTCAGCTCACATTCTGCACTAAGGTTGTTAATTCCAGACCATCACCAGAATTTCAGGTAACATGTACATTTTGTTCACTGTTCTATCTCCAGCTTTTAGAAGAATATGTGGTACTTAGAAGGTTTAACTTAACACCTGATGAGTTTAATGAGATAATGCTTTTCTCATGGCAATAAAGCCAATTCATTTGGCAACCAAGGCATCAATTATCAATCTTTTTTTTATATTTTTTTAGTCATTAATGGATCTTTATTTTATTCACTTATTATTTTATATGTGGTGCTGAGGATCGAACCCAGTGCCTCACGCATGCTAGGCAAGCACTCTACCGCTGAGCTACAGCCCCAGCCCCTCAATTATCAATCTTGATGACACAAGCTAGCTCATAAGTAACCTGCAAGAGGCAGCGAGATCATGAGACAGGAAATCAGTTAACCAATGTGCTTGGTATTTGCTCTGGGGCACAGACTGTAGATAATCAGGTCTGGGTTCCCCATATCCCTGAACCTGAGTTCAGGTGCCCTTTTAGCCTTTTAGACAGGCCATACCTTGATTTGAAAAAAAAAAAAAAAGCCTGGGAGAGGGGGGAATGTGGTGGATGAGGCCCTGGGTGTCAAAGGACAAGAAAATGATAGGCCAATGTGACAAAGTCATGTGAGAGGGACAGTGATATGTAGAGTAGATAGTGTCTCTCAGAGAGAAAATATATTTTATATACATAGTAAATATACTGTGTGCCAGGTCCTTATTCTCTTCCTTGAATGATAGTGAAAGAACAGTCCTCCAAAGAATAAAGTGGGAAATGATAGTTTCAACGCAAATGGTTCAGGTTGGAGGTAAGGAACAGAAGTAAGGAATAGTCAATGAAAGGTGGGAAAGATGCAGGTCATGTGAGTGTGTTTTGCCATGGAGATATCTATCCACAGGCTATTGAGTCTAAAGAGACTTCCAGAGTGCAGCAGAGTAATGGTGCATGGGTATCTGGAAGCCAACTGACAAATATTTTTGACATTTCTTGTTAAGGACTGTGTCCACTTGACAATGTAAGAAATTTATACACAAGATATCATCTGACGGTTTCAGGCCCCATCTGTTATACTGGCACAATGCCCATTTAAAATGGTGCATGCCAGTCTCATTAATGTTTAGATTTGAAGTTGCCACAGATTGAAATAATCAACAGGATATTTGGGAAATAACTCTTTTTGGCTGATTGCCCCTTTTTACTATGGGGATGAGAAATAACCTGGCAGAAAACATACAAAAGTTACTCCTTGCATCTACTTGGGAGCATTATGAAGACCAACTCTGACCTTGAGTTCTAGTGCAAAGAACTGACAAACTGACATCAAACTTTAGTCTGAAGAGTCATGCTTCAGAAGAATGTAGACATGTAAATAAAGCCATTCCCTTACCCTACACTTCCTGCTGCCAAAAAAATTTCCAAATACAAGGATGTTCAATATTTTGGTAAAAAATGATTATGAATATTCAGTCCTAAAGAAACTAAAAAAAATTAAACAAAGTTTGTCATTCATTCATTCATTGAATAAATATTTATTGAGAACTTAGTATATGTGGTGCTAGATTACTAATAGGCATACCATTAGTCTGCCCACTCATAATGTTTATGTCATGGTTTCAAAGCTAGGAGAAATTTCCTAAATCTTGTAGTCCAAACACTTATTACAGAAAAGTGAGAAATGAAACCAAGAGGTGGGAGATAAAAGCACAACTTTTCCCAGGTCAAATAACAAGTTACAACAAGACTAAAATTTAACTCTGCTGGCGCCCATCTCATGATAGCCC
This sequence comes from Xerus rutilus, assembly GCA_028644305.1. Lineage (NCBI taxonomy): Eukaryota > Metazoa > Chordata > Mammalia > Rodentia > Sciuridae > Xerus > Xerus rutilus. The sequence continues at coordinate 53,951,557 of CM053409.1, forward strand.
TTCCCTTAATAATATGAACAATTGTGGGCATTCTTTGGTTGCAGGACTTGTCCTTTTTGTGTTGCACCACAAACTACTGTTTTGGAAATCTATTTGTATCACTTAACAAACACAACTTTAAGTTTTTGTGGAAGGGCAGGAAAATGATAATGAAACTAAATATGTTGCCAGCAATAAGCAACCTCCATGTGTTCCCCATGATGCCTGATTGACATGCCACAAGTGTATCATATGTGTGATGAATAATAACAAAGCTTTCTTTCATTACCAGTGCTCTTACTTGGTGAAGATCTTTCTGGTTTATGTTCATATTCAAATCCCAATTCACATTGTGGCTGTGGCTATCCAGGCAAAGTAAAATGCAGAAATGAAGCAATTAGCTATATTACTGGTGCCAAAAAACCTGCTATTAAAAAAGGAAGAGAAGATTAATGAGTAATTTCAGCCAACTGAAATTAAATAGCAGAATAATACAATAGCATAATGGATCTCACAGGTGTGTTAATGCAAGGGCATAATTAGCAGGGACCTGGAAGTTCATGACCAATTGCTGATAGTACTGACACTATACAATATATATGTAGTGTGGACAAATGGAATTTTTTGTATTTGCTGTCTTTTTAAAAAGTATTTGGCCGAGTGCAGTGGTGCAAGCCTGTAATCCCAGTGGCCCAGGAGGCCGAGGCAAGAGGATCACAAGTTCAAAGCCAGCCTCAGCAACTTGGTGAGGCCCTAAGCAATTCAGTGAGTCCCTGTCTCTAAATAAAATATGAAAAAGGGCTGGGGTGTGGCTCAATGGATGTGTCCCTTGGTTTAATCCCCAGTACCCCGCAAAAAAGTATTTGTTAGCCTTTTTTACATTGTTTTCCCATCCCCCCCTCTTTAATCATTTGCCCCAGTGAGATGACTTTGCTGGACTGTTAAGGAAGCAAAGACATGTTTGCAGTTAGAGGTGGGTCCAAGACTGCTGCTCTGCACAAAGGGTTCTCCTGTATGCTCATCTCTAGGCCTAAGTTTGTAAGATGATTCTGATGCTTCCAGGCCCTCTTTCAGTCACCTAATTGGATATTTAAAATATCTGATGAAAATAGTTTTCTTCCACTATGCTAAATTTATGCTTACATATTATGACTGGAAAGACTCCTTTTCAGCCTACGTAATCCTTTCCAAATTCATGCAATAAAGATTTTTTTCCTTCTTTCAGAAGAATCACAAACCATTGGTAATTAATAGCTGTTATAAAAAGTCTATTGGAACGGGTTGAGCTGTTACTCCAGTTTCTTCCTTTGTAAAAGAAGGGATTTGGATAAAACAACCTCTAAGGCCCTTCCAGCCTTCACCACAGCATCGCTCCTTGTCTATCACATAGGAATAACATGCTCCTTTTGGCATCAGAGCCAAAAGGGCCCCTAGAGTTCCTCAAGCCCAACTCCTTCAGTTTATGTATGAAAGACCTGAGGCCTAGAGAGGTGACAACTTCTGGTCTGTCCTTGGATCTCCTTCATTCCAAAACTGATGTTTGTAATGTTATCTTATATTATCTCTTTACTACCTGGCTATTCCATATGTTGATGAAATATAGAAAATAAGTGAAGAGAAATTATTCTGCTATGCCCGTTCATGCCATTCAACCACTGAACAAAGTGATACAAACGCATTAAAAGGTCTCCTCCCACCTGCATCACCTCTTCTTTCTCCCTTAAGCCTTTTCACTTGTTTGTTTCATGTTTGTTCGTTCACCATGTCAACAACTCAAGCTGGCAGAAGATTCTAGGCTGTGATAAAAAGGGAAGAGAAGCAGAGTCTCATGGAGCTACAGAATTCTATTTATCAGCCTAGGAAACTCTTATTTCTCCCTCAAACCCAGTTTAAAACCAAGAAACCTTCTCTTAACCTTCATCTTATATTCTGTATTTTTCATTCATGTCTACCATGTGTTTACATATCTGTCTGTCTCTATAGGGAGTACTATAGGTTGAATATTTGTGTTCCCCAAAATTGTACTGAAATTTCATTCCCAATGTAATGATATTGGATGTGGAGGCTTTGAACAATGATCAGGTCATAAGGGAAGAATTCTTCACGAATGGCAACAGTGGCATAATACAAGGAACCCAGAGAAGTCCCTTGTCTCTTCCTTCATGGGAAGTGATATGACAACATGACCCAGGAAAGTGAGCTCTCACTAGACATCAAACCTGCCAGCATCTGTACTGTAGACTTCCCAGCTTCCAGGACTGTGAGAAATAAATCTTTCTTGTTTATAAGACACCTGGTTTGTGGTATTCTTTTACAACACTTATAGTAAGACAGATAGGGTTATCACATGGCATAGTGCCCAGCATATAGTAGGCACAGAATAATTAAATCCTGAATTAATTAATGAATCAATCAGCAACTGACTAAATGAATAAATGTCTTTACTTTGCCTGGACCTTTAAAATTAGTTGGTTGATTCATTCATTACACCCTGAAAACAGATAAAAAATGAATCTCAATACTGGTACTTGGCTGAGTCTGCTGTGAGGACACTCAGTTTTGCACACCAACCTGTTTAATTTTTGCTCTTCTGTCTTTGAATCTCCTTGCACTCTTTACTTTCTCGCCCCCTGCTCCTGGATTCCCCACCTTCTGAAATGTTCACCTTACTACTACCACATACTGTCCTCACTAATCTCCCTGCTTGACTCCATAGAAGCCCATGAGCTGAGTTATTATCCTGACTTGGTCAAGGGAAAAGGAATGGCTTGGACAAAGTGACAAATATTCTGTTGCTCTTTATTTTCTAGTTTTGAACTTGAAACATAACTGAATGTTACAGTTACACACTTCCTTTAGGTTTTTTCCTAATCATTTATTTCTCCTCTGAAGCAGAAATTTTAAAATCCCTCAGTTCTGGTTTTCACCTTGAACAGGACCCCATCCCCTTTAAGTAAGTGAGATGTTAGCTTCCATGGCTAAATATAGTTATCAGCTACCAAGAATCTTCCCAGAATATCTAGAGATACTCTACCTTTGAATAACGGATGTGGTCTTTCTCAAGTATGTTCAAGAAACACATTTTAAAAGATGATGCCTTCTTGTAGAATACATTACTGTGCATTTGTAAACTCTATTTCCACATCAATGCACATGCCAAATCATTTGCTATTATTACATTCAGCATTACTTGCTCTGGATAATAGTGCCAGAAGACTAATGTCCTGTAAGTGCAGAAAGCAGACACTTCGGGGCAGCACAGATGGAGATGGAAGAATCATCAATAGACATGGTGCCTTCCCAACACTTTGGTTTTGCATATGTGGCTTTTTTCTCCTTCTTTTAAAAATGATTTTAAAGGAAGAAAATAAAGCAACAGATATCACTCTGGCCATGAATGGAGGACCGTTGAAGTCCGAATGCCACCAAGCTGAAAGGAAATAGGGGAGAACGGACAAGAAAGAAATAGAAGAGTTCACCGTGTCTAAGGTAAAATAAAAAGCAGAATTCAGAAGAGAAATCAACACTCAGTTTATAAAATTAACTTAAACAGCTTACTCAGGGATCTTATATGGAATAAAATTAAAACAGCACCAGAGAATCACTAGCCTGGTAATAAAGTAGTAAAATTGTCCAAGAGAATGATTTGTTTCTGTATAGCATTGGACAATTTTTCAGAGGGGCAGTATTACAATTTAAGAAATCAAACTTCTTTCTTCAGCTTAAGGAAGTCCCTTATATCCAGTATAAGATACATGTCCACTTGGCATTTATATTAATTTGTATTATGAATTTTACATATTAAATTTAATAAACAAAATATCCTAATGTGTGTCTAATATTCTGTCAGATGCTTTGTACTCACTCCACTCTTATTAATTCCCCATGATAACACTGATAGGAAGCTAAAGCTCCAAGAAGGCAAACTATTTGTCCAATATACACAGCAAGTGAGACACAGAGTGAGAGACAGAACCAATCACTTACAGAATCTGAATGCCTGACCTTCACACATGCTTCAAGGACATATACTTGGTAGGTAAGACATCTTCCACCATCAGTGTTTGGATAAACTTGTGCTATAAGAGCCCAAGAGAGTGCATTACTTTCCGGGTTAGGGAAGGAGCAGGGAACACTGAACTCTGGACAAAAAGCCCTTTCCAGTGAAGAAGAAAATGCTGTTGCTTGCAGGGGTTTCAGCATCAGAGGATCAGTGGAGAGAGGGTAGGGTGGTCGGAAGTGAGGTACATAGTCTGTGCCCCTGGAGAGGAGAGGATGAGAGGGGGTGCTGAATGTGCACTGAGGATAAAGCCTTAATGTTCTGGGATTCCATATCTCAAGAGCCACTTTTAATTTCTGCCCCAACGGCACTGACCAATTAGAAAACTTGTTATATGATTGAAGCAGAGATGTTGGGATGGCGAGTCCTTACCTTTGTTAAAGTGCTTGGCTTGCTTTCCCTTGGACTTAGCACTGACTATTGTGTAAGTCAGCTTTGCATGCCTTTGACAAAATACCTGAGAACATCAACTTAAAAGAGGAAAGATTTATTTTAGCTAATAGTTTCATAGGTTCTGATCCATGGTTGGTTGACTCTGTTGCCTTGGCAAGGAACATGTGATAGAGCAAAGCTGCTTACCTTCTGGTGGCCAGGAAGCAAGCAGGAGAAGGCACCTGGATCCTAATAGCCCCGTTGACAGTGTGCCTTCAATGACCTGAGACACTCCCTCTCCACTGGGCCCTCCCTTTTAAAGGTTCCACCATCTCCCACTAATACCACAGACCAGTGGTGACCAAATCTTCAACATATGGCCTTGGCAGACATTGAGATCCAAACCATAACAACTATTTTCATATTTACTTTTTTAACCAGATAGAGCCCCTTGGCTGCAAAGATTGAATCTGGCACATATGTTTTTCCCCAGACCTGTGTTTCCCAGTGCAGCTCCTTTGAGAATCCAACCTTGACTCTCTAAATTGTTGAGACTGCAAAAAAGAAATCTGGACCAGGTGCAAATTTGGATCCTCCTCCTTTGACCCCATCCACTCAGCAATTTGATCTGGGAGTCTTCTATCCACTTCTGCATCTGACTTGCTTTCACCTCCCTAATCAGCATGATGCAGGATCCAAATTCTGACCTTACTTTCTTACCAGCTGTGCCTTTATCTCTATTCCTTAATTCCATGAGCTCTTGAACAGCCTTCAGAATAGCAGCTCTGTCTCAGTCCTGTGTCTACAGAAATCCCATTGGCTCACCTCTTATCTGCCCTGCCCTGGAAGATAGGTCAAGAGAAAGGATGGCACAGAGCCTGGTAAGTGATATATACAATTTATGAACCACTTGCTCTAGATGCTATGTGCTTTATATATATTATATTTGAGTTTATAAATCATTGTTTCTCAGGTTCACAAGGCAAAGTAAACCAAGTAAATAGAACTAATGTTATTAAATTGAGCATGTGGCTGGATTAAGTAGTTATTGATGGACTGAATTCAAATACCTCAAATTTAAAATTTTCTTTCCTATTTTTCTGTTTGGTTTTTAATATCTTATTGCTACAATAAGCATGATAAATAGTTTCAATTTGAATGCTCATAAAATAGTATCAAGAAGTAAAGAATATCCTGAAATCTATGCTCAAAGGAACTAAAATAGAATAAATACTACTGAGTAAACTCTTAGTATTCTAAAAAATGTATTAAGATTTAGATTAGTTTATCAAGCATATTGGTGAATATTTAAATAAAATTTTATATCATGAAAGGGCATCATTTCCATAATTCTTTGTTTCCATTATTAATTTCTTTCAGGTAAGTCATCAGATCTGGCTAAAAAGTTTTTACATTAAAACATTACTTTGATAAAACTAGACAACTAGATAATTCCTAAATCATTGGGAATATTGTCATAATCAAGTGAAGAACAAGAGGAAGGTACTGCTAAAAATAGGATGGTTCCTATATTAAACCAAGTAGAAAGGTGATGCTGTGATCCAAAGGAATGTAATCACAAGGAAGATGGGGAGTTTATTTTTCCTTTTTCTTCCTCATACAAACCAATATACTATTTATCAAAATAAAACTAATGGCCTAATATGCTTACTAAATTTCTAGGTCCACTTTCCTAAAAGCAAGAAAACTTGATGATATTCACAGCAAAGCTTAAGTGGTTGGAAAAAAATCATTGTTGGGAGACTTTCTGGGCCTTCATTCACCAGGAATTATGATGACATTCTTTTTTCCTTTTTACACTTTTTGTCAGTGCATAATAGTTGCACATAATGATGAGATTTATTGTTACATATACACACATGCACACGATATAACAATAATATTTGGCGAATATCACTCCCCAGAACTTACCCCCACCTCCCCTACTCCCACCCCCTGGTCCCTTTCCTCTCCTGATGTCCCTTTGATTTTTTCATGAGATTCCCCACCATCACCTTTCTTTCCTTTTTCCTCTCTAGTTTCCACATATGAGAGAAAACATATGACCCTTCACCTTCTGAGTTTCACTTACTTTGCTTAAATAATGGTATCTAGTTCATCCATTTTCCTGCAAATGCCATAATTTCATTTTTCTTTGTGGCTGAATAAAACTCCATTGTATATATATACCACATTTTCTTTATCCATTCATCCATTGATGGACACCCAGGCTGGTTCCATAGTTTGGTTTGGCTGTTGTGAATTGTGCTGCTCTAAACATGGATCTGCATATATAATTGTAGTATGCTGACTTTAATTCTTTAGGATAAATACCAAGGAATAATACAGATGAGTCATATAGTGGTTCTATGCCTAGCCTTTTGAGGATTCTCCATACTGATTTCCATTGTGACTGTACTAATTTACAATCCCACAAACTGTGTTAAAGTATTCCCGTTTTCTCCATATCCTCTCTAGCATTTATTATTTGTATTCCTGATGTCTGCCATTCTGATGGTGTGAGATGAAATCCCAGTGTAGTTTTGACTTGCATTTCTCTAATTGTTAATAATGTTGAACATATTTCATATATTTCTTGGCCGTTTGCATTTCTTCTTTTGAGAAATGTCTGTTTAATTCATTTGCCCATTTATTCATTGGGTTATTTTGTTTTTTAGTGTAAAGTTTTTTTGTGTTCTTTATATATTCTAGGTATTATTCCTTTGTCAGAAGAGTAGCTAGCAAAGATTTTCTTCCTTTCTCTGGATTCTCTCATCACATTCTTAATTGTTTCCTGTGCTAGGGAGAAGCTTTTTAATTTGATGCTATCCCATTTATTAACTCTTGGTATTATTTCCTGGGTTTCAGGGGTCCTATTGAGAAAGTCATTGCCTGTGCCTGCCTAGATGCTGAAATGTTGACCCTATGTTTACAATAACATTTATTATTTGATAAGAGGCTGGATTTCTAATTGCCCTGAGAAATGTATGGCATACAAGTAACTGGGTAATTTTGTGAAATAGTAAATATAGACTAAGGATTTAGGTTAAATGTGGGCAATCATTAACTGCCTCCAAACAGCATTTTTCAAGTCTTCCAGTGCTGCCCACTGAATTGCACAGGTGCTGAGTTGGCTGTCCAGTGGCCCCACAGTTCTCACTCTTCTATCTCTCCTTGGGAGAACATTCTGAACACCCAAGAACAGCTTCTATTTCCCTACCTCTAGGACAAGGCTCGCCTCTGGAACACACCCCTTCCCACCCTTTGTATTGCTTTATTTAGGATTTTGAAAAAAAAATACCAAACTATCCCAAACATCATATCACAGAAATAAAACAAAAAACCTTTCCCAGTCCCACCAAATGCTTTTTACTCTTCAAAGCATATGATTTGGGTAAACAAATTCTGTCGTGAACTATTTGTTGAATGTGCAGTCCCTTTTAACTATTTCTGTATGTTCTTCATCACTCTATAGTGAGCTTTTGAAAGGGCCTGGCCCTGTTATCTCTGTCTTTCTCCAGGTCCATAATCCCTCAGTGAATGTGGCAAATCAGCTATCAACAATGCCACCATGGAAAGCTGTACCTGTTACCTGTGTTTCTTTCCCGTTCTAGCTAACACTGCTAGGGTTGTCCCAAAGTTGTGGAAGCCCACTCAGAGCCCTTTAGAAGGAAATGTGTTTGAGAGGGGACAAGCCTGAAGTGGGCAACATGCCTAGATCTCCTTCATGTCACACTGGGCTGGCTCTGCACACCCCTGCTGAATCTCTGTTCTCTGAGTCACCACACATGAAAGCAGAGCTTTCATCCCAGCATCCTCAGAATCCTCCACTTGCAAGTCTATTGTCTCTGGAGGATGAAAGTGAAATTGCAGCACTGTGGATTTGTCTGTACTCAGGTGCAGGGCTCTGCAGGTGTCAGATCAGGACAGACACATCTCCCTCAATCAATAGCAACATTTCAACTTCCCAATCTTTCTGCAACTAAACAAACCAGAGTAGTTCAGAAACCTAACCTCTGCACCTTGGGTCACACAACGTGCCTTTTAGCCACTGACCTCATTTCTCCTTAGGGGCACATAATGGCAAAGACCCAGTTTGCTGTGGTGAAGACATGTGCCTCTAAACAGAGGTACCTAGCTTTGGCTCATGAATAAATTATTCTTAGCACAACACAGGCCACTATCTACCCTCAGCTTGAACTGTACCCCTCCCTCCTCATGTTGTCTGTGCATGTGGCTTTGAAAAGCCCCTTATTCCCCACAAGTAAATATAACATTAACAATATTAATAACCCACCCACTTGTCTGAAGTTCTGTCTGACACACAGTAGGCATACAGTAATGTTAGTTGGATGAAAGAACAAATGGAAATCAAAGAATGATGGATTTAGCTTTTAACAGCTCTTGATCTTGGAGGAAAGGCACTCTGTGAACAAGGACCCAGGACTATCAGCATTGTTTGGCTGTTATTCAACCTCCTATTAGGTATGATATAAACTTGTAAATACAATCTGTACACTTTGAAGCCCAAAGGAGCTTTAGAGACTGCATTTATATCCCATGGAAATTACTTCTAAAATAATAATAATGATAATAATTTCTATTATGGATGGCATTCTTTTCACTTTGCAAAACACTTTCAAGTCCATTATGATATTCACTCCTCCCAACAATCCTGTAAAATGAATGTCATTATCTTCTGGCTGAAAAACCTGGGCTCAGAGAAGTTTCATGATGTGCCTAAAGTTACACAGTCAGTAAGAAGCAGAACAGAATCTCAAAATTAACTGTTCCCAGAAAAGGTCTCCAGGCATTTTTTTTTCTATAACCTAGCACCCACCTTTGAAAGAGTTACTTTTTAAAGAAAAAAGAAATACACCAAGATTGTTTAGTTTCTGATTAGACAAGTCTCAATTATAACTTTGTATGCAATCTTCCAAGTGGACTCTTGTTAAACATGCTTCAGAATAAGCATTATGTTAATATAAAAACCACAGGGCTGATGTTAGAAGGGACTTCAGATCTTGCTAATTCTTTGTTTGGATATCTGTTAAGCTCTTAATTCACTAGGTACCCAGCCCCAGGGAGGAGGCAAGACCCAGAGATATGTCCTGGGTAAGGGCACAGGGTATGTCACTAGGTAGAAACTGCAAAGCATCATCTGCAAGCCAAACAAATGACTGAGGTGGGGAAAGAATACTGGCTTCCAGTTGGGAGCTCAGGGAAAGCTCTGAGGCAATTGTGCTGCCTTAAAAACAGGGAGAATTGAGGGGCTGGGGATATGGCTCGGTGATTAAGCATCGCTGGGTTCAATCCCCGGTACCAAAAACAAACAAAAACAGGGAGAACTGGGATAGTAGAGATAAAACATCAAAGAACGAGGGAATTATGAAAACAAGAGTGGAGTCAGGATGCCTCAGGAGCAAGAGAGAGAGGCCAAATTTTTGGAGTACAGAAAGAAGTAGTGCTACAGAAGGTCAGAGCCAGATGACAGAGAGTCTTGCAGATGGAAAACTGAGGCCTATAGAGATAAATGAATCTCCTTTTTGTCCTTCTCTCTATCGATTTCTAAAACTGCTTTGCCAATATTTGCCAATATCTTCTCAGCTAATAAGAAAAATCAGTATCTTGACTAACAAAAGCTAAAGTATTATTTGGTTATTTCTCCCCAAATATAATATGGTCAAAATTCAGAAAATGCTATTTGACCTAGGCCAACACTAGGCTTTAAAACTTTTTGGACATGAACCGAACATGTTCACAATATTTACAATCCCGGTGATTCAGGAGGCGGAGGCAGGAGGATCATAATAAGTTCAAGGCCAGCCTCAGCAAATTAGTGAAGCCCTACCAGTTTAATGGGATCCTGTCTCAAAACAAAAATAAAAGAGTGGGGATGTAGTTCAGTGGTAATGCAACCCTGGGTTCAATCCCCAGTACCAAAAAAAAATTTTTTTAAATACATGAAGCAGTTTCCAAGCATGCTTTCTCTGTGAACACTATTAAGCAAGGAATCTCTGAAATAAATGAAGTAGAAAGGCAGACCGTAAAGAACCAGGCTAAGGAGTCAGGGAGTCAGACAACCTGGTTTTGCCATTTGTTTGACTCCAGCTTGCATGGTGGCCTTGGTTCCTTCTCATTGAACTTTTAGGAAAGAATAATACTTCTTTGTCCATCATATACCAACAGGCTAATTCAATGACTTGATCAATGTGAACATTGACTATAAACCATAAGCTGCTAAACAGACTGAGGTCCTAGAGGAATTTATTTTCATCTTATTATTTATAGGTTTAATATCAATCCTTAAATAGGTCTCAGAGATCACCAGTTTCAAATCCCTTGTTTTCTAAATAAGGAAACAGATCTAGAGAGGGAAAGCTGCACATTCAAGGTCACACTGGAAATTAATACCAAGGCTGGAACTAAAGCCACCATTCCTGATGCCCAACCTAGAAGTCACCATTCCTGATACTCAACCTACAAGAACCAAAGGCTGCACCATCAAAAAACCTCCCAAACAATGCCCGTGTGGGACTGAAAGTCCTTTTGGAATGATATTTTATGTATTGATCCAGAATATGGTAAGTAAAACTATTCACAACATCAACACTTAAATGGAAAAAAAAAATAGGGTGGGGAGAAAGCATACAGATCAAGTGATTTGGCCAATTTCCAAAAAGAAGAGATGAATTAGAAGGAAATGGCCAAAAGTCAGTTCCCCCTAGAGGTCAACCCGCTAGGTGAGATAGCATCACCAAATTCCTGAAATGACTGACTCCTGTTGCTGTTCCACACACCATGACTCTCCTCAGAACCCTTTACAATACGGAGCTATATATTTCGACCTAAAAATTTCGTTTGAGGAATTCCCGACTTGGAGTACTAGGTGCTGGGCAGAGGGGAGAGTGGCAGTTCCACACAACCTGGTCCCCTTCTCAACACGCTCATTCCAATGGTCTCCACATCAGCTCACTTCCAAGGAAATTTTAGCAAACAATCGCTTCTGAGTCACCTTGCCTTTTCCCCCTACCAAATCACATGTCATTTCAGTCTTTAAAACAGAATATCCACGTTAGTACAAACTCAAATGTCCATTTCTAAAGCCTTTGTGCCATGTATTTCAAGAATTCATACTTATTTGGATTTCAGAAATTCAGTAGCTTTCTTAATAGGCACTGCAGGGTCTAGAACAGAAACCTATAATAAACTATTATAGTATTTCTTTAGCAAACATACAAATATTGTCCATAAGTGAAATAAGTAAAATCTGTAAACAGCCTCACATCCGGACAGCTCAGATTTTGCCACCTAGCAAGTTTGCTACACATTTATAAACAAACAATCAGAGTCCAGAGTTTTCTGGGTTTGGGAGTTGTAGATAAGGGATTATACAACTATAAAGTTTGTACAACTTATCAGTTCAGTCAACTGACCTTGGGGACTCCGTTTGTCTGTCTAAGACAGTCATCGATGTTATTTGACTTGTATGGAATTGATTTTTCTATGGACTTTTTCTGTCCTCATAGGAAAACACCACAGAACATATAGGTGTATCATTATTAATAACTGCTTTTGCTTCCTCTTCCTTTCAAAAGCAGTGTCTAAACTGATGGCAGTAAAAGCAAGTTCCTATCTCCACCTAAATCATCAGTATGACCAAGGACTAGCCTGATACAGGCTAGTCTGAAGCTGGTCATTGCTATGGACTCCCACCTCCAGTGTCACTGTACTTAGACATAGGACCTAGGAGGCAGTAACTTAAGTTAAACAAGGTTTCAGGGTGGGATCCTGATCCAATGAAATGAGCAACCTTATGAGAAGAGAAGCCAGTGTGTTCCCCACCACTGCCACCATATGAGGACATGGTAAGAAGGTGGCTATCTACAAACCAGAAAGAGAAATCAGAAATCCAGTAAGTAAGCACCCTGATCTTGGAACTCCCAGCCTCCAGACTGTGAGAAACAAATTTCTGTTGTACAAGACACCCAGTCTATGCTATTTTGTTAAGGCAGCTCAAGCTGACTAATATCATCATTGTTACTGTTCTGTTTCTTAGACAAGCTGTATTCTCATGCTTTATCACAGTCGCGGTCTTACTCATGGCAATTTTGTTTTGGGTACACATCTTGATAGTTAGATACCAATTATTGAACACTAAGTTTGTAAGGAGATCTAAATTCTAAACATGGCTCTGCCACCAATTAGACATAAGAACCTGTACATGTGAGTTTCTTTCTCTGGAGTTGCCTCTCAATTGTAAAAATAGAATTATGGACTAAATAATCTCTATATTTCCTTTCTGCAATGACATTCTAAGGTACTGAGAATTGAACCACACCCACTTCCATTTCCCAGTAATGCTTTTTGGCAAAGCCAGAAAACAACTCAAGAATCATTATGCCATCCCTTCTCCCCACTCCACCCCCAAGACAACTGCTCTCACACTTACCTCTAGGGTGTTAGCAAAATCGATGGAGCTGTTTGTGTTTCTAAGATGGAAAAGCCTCTCATGAGTGTCTTTGCAGCTCGATTGTGGTTAGACCTTCTCTATGCATTGCTGATGGACTGCACTTCTGAAAGATGCCAAGGTAAATGTCAATTACAGCAGGGTCAATTTGGGGTAGGAAGTCATTCTTCCCAAGACCTGGCAACATCTCATGAGATCAAGAGGCAGAGATCAGGTGAATATCATGCTGCACAATATGAACTACCTTCCCAGCAGAGGGTCAAGGATGGGGACAAAGGCATGCAAAGGCTTCTATCAAAATGGCTTTTGTTCTGCTTTTGCCTTTTCCCTCGCTTCTGGTCAGGGATGCCTGACACCCCAGTGGTTTGAGCAGAGGAGCACTCTGTCCCCTCTGCCCACCCACAACTCATTACTCCTCTCTTGTGTACCATCTTTCACTCTGACCTTCTTCTCTTCTCAATTTGTCCTCCAAATCCCTGATCCCCAAGTCTGGTGACATTGCCTCCTCTCTTCTCCTCTAGACACAAAGGAAAAATAACTCCATAAGCAGAAAGAAATGTTTAATTTTATGATCAAATCAGTGTTCCAACTGCATATAGCTGATGTTTCACAATTGAATGGCTTGCACCATCTTTAAGTCACATTTCCATGCCCTCAAAACATTTACAAAAATATTTCTGCCAGTTTCCAATTCTTGCAGTACCTCAGACTCACATGAAACATTCATTAAAATACAGATTTCCAGACCAAACTGTGTGTGTGTGTGTGTGTGTGTGTGTGTGTTGAACCCAGTGGCACTCCATCACTAAGTTATATCAGCAGACCTTTTTATTTTTTATTTTGACACAGGGTCTCACTGCTGTGCTGCTGCATCTGAATCCAGAATAAATTTTATACACCCTGAACCAGAACCTTTAGGAAATAGTGCCCTGAAATCTGCATTTCTCTTCTGTATCCTATATTAGTCATTTGAAATATACAAATGTTGGTTTCTTAATCACAGAAGCAGAGATTTCATGTTCTTAATTTTATTTTTTGGTTATTGTACATCTTTTTTGAATGGACCAATATATAATTCTAACTAATTTAACCAAAAAGGAAGGTTTACTACTGTAAGGATGCTGGAATGCATCATGAAACTTCATGCAAGAATATAGGTAGATTCAAAAACTAGAAGGTCACATCCCAGACTCTGGACCTACTGATGTCTTGACTGGCTTCTAAATATCTACCCGGCTCTTCTGTCTCATTTCAGAAAAGCTTCCTCCTTACCTCAGTAGCAGAATGTGACTGCCATCATTTCCCAAGTGCTAAATGTACATATGTCCATAAATCCACATATGTTTCTCTTCTATAAATCCAAATTCTTAGGAAGTAGTCAAACTGGCTTGGGAGTATCCCACATCCAGTCTTCCTAAAGTAAACACACTTAGACATTCTCCATGGACTATGGCGCAGAGTCTATTAGGATTTCTAAGTCTCTCATTCTGGTATCTAGTGGTTCCCTTAGACGGTTTTGCTGACTGGAGTGAGGTCAACATGGTAGCTCTGCACTTCATGTTTAGAGCTTGGTGGGTGGCTGAGCTCTCAGACAACTGTGGGGAGTTCCTGCACAGGACAGTGGGAGGGAAAAGGACTGGGTGAGCAAACATAAAAGGCCTGCACTACAATATGTCTCCCTGGTGCCCACGATGGTGCTTTATTCTTTAAAAAGTCTTACCAAATATTCACTAAAAAGAGCACTGGGCCAGAAGTAGTGAGAATACCTGATTTCAGATGAAAATTCTGACACTGAGTTGTGTAAATATCAACTCTCTAAGCCAGTTTCTTTGCCTAAACAGTGGAAATAATAACATGATTATGTGGTGGATAGAAAAATTCAGATTACACATACATGTACACATCTACACACTTTTATTTATATATGATAGTACCAAAACCCACAAATTCTATAAATAGTGAACACTGCTTTCAATCATCTAAAGTACATGTTTTAATTTTTAAAAATCTTTCTATTCATTGTTAAAGACTCACATGCTTGACTTCAAATGGTTATTTGGTTATGGGGATACCAACTCAAACCTTTAATAAATCTTGCTTGAAGATGTTTCCTTTTTTCAAAGTTCTCAGTAGGTTTAATGTCATATTTCAAGGACAGGAGTAATAAGAATAGTGACTAAACACTTTCCAGACACCAAACACCATGATAGGTTCTTCATACACGTATATACAATAATCCTTTTAATTATATAAATAGCATATCTATTTTAAAAGGAAATTGAGGTTTAGAAAGGTAATGTTGTTGCCCAAGGACACACAGATAATAAGTATTAGCATCTAGATTCAACTCAAACTATCTCAATAAAACAAGTGCATTGAAATTTGTCTTTCTTAAAATGTCCTATAAATTTCAACATTACTCAGAAATGCATTATTGTTAATAGTCTCCTTCTAACTTATTTTAAGATATGACTAATTTAATAGTATTATTAGTGCAAAGCCTTTTAAAATATAACACATTGTATCCTCAAGGCTAAAGCTATAAGTATTCTGCACTGAATTATTTCTTGAGTCTGATCTGATGTATTTTTAATTGAAAAAACATTGCACTTAGATTAAATGCAAAAAAGTAAACACCAAAATCTGTTCATAAGCCAGATGTAAATGGTAATATGAATACTAAAAAGGTTATAATGATTGACCTTTTAAATCACCAAAAAATATATAAATTACATTTTGGCCTTAATTTTTGTTATTTCTTTTTCTTTTTAAAGCAGAATTTCAATCCAGATTTTCAAATAAAACCAAAACCTTCTAACATATAAATACTGTGTAATTGTTTATGTATCACAAAATCATTGAATCAGAGACTATTAGAACCAGAATGAATTTAGTTATCATCTCATATAATCCACTCAGTTTATAGAGGAGGAACCAAGACTCCAGAGGAAAGGTCACATAGCAACTTAGTATTCTTCCATCCACAGAGAAATTCTACAGAGCACCTGATCTACAATCAAGAAACCAGAGTACTATTGCTAATTACTATAAATCAACTCCCCATTCTTACCTCAGTTGATCTTTATGGGAAAAAAATGAGAAGAATGAATTAGATTATCCAAAATACGACCTCTATCCCTAATGGAATTTCTTTTAATTTTACTCACTCTAAAGTGATATGCAGCTATTTCACAGACTCACAATCCCTATCCTCTTATGCTGGAATATTCATATCCTGTATTCCAAGTTAACATTAAAAATTATGACTTTATTGATACATAGGAAATTATTGATAGACAAGTTTTCATAACTTCAAACTCATTCTGTAGAGCTAATGGGTATTATATGCTATCAATTTCTAGCAACAGTGTATCAATCAAGTTCCATTAAAACTGTTGATTACTAAACACCACATAATAAAAGGAAGATATATTGGTTAGATTCTCTTTGATACAAGTAACAAAATCTCACCTGATCTAAACTAAATAGAAAGATACTAGAAGAACATGGAAATATAAAATATTTTCATAGCAAAGCCATAGCAGTCTTCACGAATAGCTGGACTCAGGGACTTAAGAGTCTTCAGGATACCTGCCACTTATCTTCTCTGCTTCTCTCTTTGCATGACTTCTTTCTTCTTTTACTATAGTCTAGTTTTCTCCGTACTTTGAAAAATACAGCTGCCAATGCCAATGGTGGTTTTCTTGCTAATCTTGTAGACTCCGGACAACAACGGCACCATTCTTATCCCAAAGATCAAATATTTTAGTGAGATGTGACTGTGACCTGGTTTAAGTGTTCCCACTCCTGAACCAAACAACTGGGGTCAAAGGCTAGGGTCAAGTGGCACTAGTGTAATGATTCTCTTGAAAAGCAAGCTGATGAAGAAAGAGGTCCTCAGCAGGCCATCCCTAGTTTCTACTCTACCAGTAAAGCTTTCGGTTCCATGAATATGGGTTTGGTATTCTCAATCAAAGGAGAAATTATTATGTTCTGGAGTGTTGGGCTCATTGAAAGATAATAGTGAGCTTGAGATAATGCTACAATAAGAAAATGAGTGGCCTGGTTAGAAGTTCAACTCTAAACCCATCTCTATGCATATCTTACACATCAAAATGGTAGGGACTGTCACTGATTTAACCTTTTCTGAAAAAAAAAATGTATTAGTTCAACATACTGGAAGCACTGCTTTCATGGCAATGCATCTTTAATTAATGATTGACAATGATAGAAAATAGAACTTATTTTAGACAAATTCATTCTCAACATCTTCAGTTTCAAGTGAAGTGGCAAATACTTGTTTTTATGCTGAAGAATGTGATTGCTAACAATGTACTCCATAGTTTACCTAAGCTTTCTCTTGTTTTTAATAACTTCTTTCACTTTCCCAGTGAGAGGTAAACTAGCAACCCATGACAGCAGCAGAGCACCCACATTCTCCAGGACTACCTACCCTGTTTATTTGTATGGTTCAACTAGCCCCCATATAACAAATGGATGCTGTGGAGAGGAGACGAAGAGGTGAATGCTATTTCTCTTATACCAAGAGGCACAACAATATTTTGCTCCTGAGAGTAGAGTGATGAGAAAGGAAGTTCACACCATGAATATTTATCAGCAATTTTGAATTATCATAAACTAGACATGAAATTTGTTTTCCTTTTGTGGAAATGCAATAAATTCATTTAAGAATGAATAAATTTGTTCATTGAAGGACATACAGTAAAGAATGTGTGAGTTTTTATCAAAAGCAAGAGAAAGTTTACTTAATGTTCAATAATAGGTGAAGATGACTGGCATCTTAGTATCATTTATTTTTAAAAATGGTATTTCTGACATGATTTTCAAAGCTAATCTGTTCAAAACATGTCTTTTATTTGCAAAATGACTTATATACAAGGCACCTCAGACGTGTTCTCATTTGAAGAGTATCTACAGTGTTGATGCTGGTTGAGTTAATTTAAGCAAAAAGATGGTGTCAGAATAGGTTAATTATCCAGTTTATGGGCATGCAGAACTTCCCATGGTAAACAGCTTTCTACAATAAATATTTCATCAAATGCACTTAATTATAATAAATATAACCTTAATAATAAATACAAGCCAAATCTAAGCCAATCCTTCTTGAAATTATTAAAATAAAAAATTAATAATATAGGAAAGTTTATCTTTTCCTTCTAGTAAACTAATTGAGATATAGACTCCATTATTAAATGATTAATTGCAAGTAAGTACAGATTTATTTAAATTTCAATGTAAATGATGATACATAGACATTTACAAAATTTTCCTTTTGTTCATTTAAATATAACTAGTAATTACTCTATTTCCCATTCTTTTTTTAATTTGTTCTAATCAATTATACATGAGAGCAGAATGCTCTTCAATTCATTGTACATAAATGAATCACAATTTTTCACATCTCTGTACACAAAGTAGGGTCACACCATTCGTGCAATCATACGTGTACCTAGGGTAATGATGACCATCTCATTCCACCACCATTCCTATCCCTCTACCTCTTCCCCTCCCCTACCTTTGGCCAATCCAAAGTTCCTCTACTCATCCCATGCCTCTCTCTTCTGTATCAGCATCCATTTATCAGAGAAAACATTTGGCCTTTGGTTTTGGGGGATTGGCTTACTTCACTTAGCATGATGTTCTCTAACTCCATCCATTTGTCTGTAAATGCCATAATTTTATTCTCTTTTATTGCTAAATAATATTCCATTGTGTATATACATCACACTTTCTTTATCCATTCTTCTATTGAAGGTCATCTAGGTTGGTCTCACAGCTTAGCTATTGTGAATTGTGCTGCTATAAACATTGAAGTGGCTGTGTCAATGTAGTATGCTGTTTTTAAGTCTTTTGGGTATAGACCAAGGAGTGGGATAGCTGGGTCAAATGATGGTTCCATTTCAAGTTTTCTAAGGAATCACCATACTGCTTTCCAAATTGGCTGCACCAATTTGCAGTCCTACCAGCAATGTATGAGTGTGCCTTTCCCCCTACATCCTTGCCAACACTTATTGTTGTTTGTGTTCTTGAAAATTTCCATTCTGACTGGCATGAGATGAACTGTTAGAGTAGTTTTGATTTTCATTTCTCTAATTACTAGAGATGTTGAACATTATTTCATATATATTTGTTGATCAATTGTATATCTTCTTCTGAGAAGTGTCTGTTCAGCTCCTTAGCCCATTAATTGATTGGATTGTTTGTTCTTTTGGTGTTAACTTTTTTGAGTTCTTTATAGATCCTAGTGATTAGGGCTCTATCTGACGTGCATGTAGCAAAAATTTGCTCCCAAAATCTAGGCTCTCTCTTTACCTCATTGATTGTTTCTTTTGCTGAGAAGAAGATTTTTAGTTTCAATCCATCCCATTTATTGATTCTTGATTTTATTTCTTGTGCTTTAGGAGTCTTGTTAAGGAAGTTGGGGCCTAATCCAACATGATGAAGTTTCAGGCCTGCTTTTTCCTTTATTAGATGTAGGGTCTCTGGTCTAATTCCTAGGTCCTTTATCTGCTTTGAGTTGAGTTTTGTGCATGGTAAGAGATAGGGATTTGGTTTCATTTTGCTGCATATGAATTTCCAGTTTTCCCAGCACCACTTGTTGAAGAAGTTATCTTTTCCCCAATGTGTGTTTTTGGCACCTTTGCCTAGTAAGAGATAACAATACTTATGTAGGTTTAGCTCTGTGTCTTCTATTCTGTACCATAGGTCTACATGTCTATATTGGTGACAATACCATGCCATTTTTGTTACTATAGCTTTGTAGAATAATTTAAGGTCTGGTGTTGTGATGCTTCCTGCTTCACTTTTCTTGCTGAGGATTGCTTTGGCTATTCTGGGTCTCTTGTTTTTCCAAATGAATTTCATGATTGCCCTTTCTATTTCTATAAGGAATGACGTTGGGATTTTAATCAGAATCACATTGAATCTGTATAGCACTTTGGGTAGTATGGCCATTTTTGCAATATTAATTCTGCCTGTCCAAGAACATGGGAGATCTTTCCATCTTCTTCAATGCCTTTCTTTAGTGTTCTGTAGTTTTCATTGTAGAGGTCTTTTGCCTCTTTTGTTGATTTCCAGAATTTTTTTTCCAAGCTATTTTCAATTGGGTAGTTTTCCTAATTTCTCTTTCAGAGGATTCATCACTGATGTATAGAAATGCATTTGATTTATGGGTATTGACTTTATATCCTGCTACTTTGTTGAATTCATTTATTATTTCTTGAAGTTTTCTGGTGGAATTTTTTGGATCCCCTAAGTGTAGAATCATGTCATTGGCAAATAGTGATAATTTGAGTTCTTCTTTTCCTCTTTGTATCCCTTCAATTTCTTTCATCTAATTGTACTGGAGAGAGTTTCAAAGACTATGTTGAGTAGAAGTGGTGAAAGAAGTCATCCCTGTCTTGTCTCAGTTTTTAGAGGGAATGCTTCCAATTTTTCTCCATTCAGAATGATGTTGGGGGCTGGTGCTGTAGCTCAGTGGTAGAGTGCTTGCCTAGCATGTGCAAGGCACTGGGTTCCATCCTCAGTACCACATATAAATAATAAATGAATAAAATAAAGATCCATCAACAAACAAAAAAATTTAAAAAAAAAGAATGATGTTGGCCTTGGGTTTAGCATAGATAGCTTTTACAATGTTGAGGTATATTCCTAGTATCTCTAGTTTTTCTAGTATTTTGAACATGAATAGATGCTGTATTTTGTCAAATGCTTTTTCTGCATCAATTGATATAATCATGTGATTCTTATCTTTAAGTCTAGTGATGTGATGAATTATGTTTATTGATTTCTATATGTTGAACCAACCTTTCATCCTTGGAATGAACCCCACTTGATCTTGGTGCACTATTCTTTTAATATGTTTTTGTATGCAATTTGACAAAATTTTATTGAGAATTTTTGCATCTATGTTCATCAGGGATATTGTTCTGAAATTTTCTTTCCTTGATATGTTTCTGTCTGGTTTTGGTATCAGGATGATACTAGCTTCATAGAATGAGTTTGGAAGGGATCTCTCCTTTTCTATTTCATGGAATAATTTGAGGAGTATTGGTATTAGTTCTTCTTTGTAGGTCTTGTAGAACTTGGCTGAGAATCTGTCTGATCCCGAGCTTTTCTTGCTTGGTAGGCTTTTGATGGCATCTTCTACTTCCTTGCTTGAAATTGATCAGTTTAAATTGTGTATGTCCTCCTGGTTCAGTTTGGGTAGATCATATGCTTCTAGAAATTTGTTAGTGTCTTCAAGGTTTTCTATCTTACTGGAATATAAATTTTCAAAATAGTTTCTAATTTTCTTCAGTATTTCAATAGTATCTGTTGTGATATTTCCTTTTTTATCACAAATTTTAGTAATTTGAGTTTTCTCTCATCTTCTTTTCATTAGGGTGGCTAAGGGTTTATCAAATTTATTTATTTTTTCAAATAATCAGCTTTTTGTTTTGTCAATTTTTTGAATTGTTTCTTTTGTTTCAATTTCATTGACCTCCCCCTGATTTAATTATTTCCTGTCTTCTACTACATTTGGATTGGTTTGTTCTTCTTTTTCTAGGGCTTTGAGGTGTAATGTAGGTTGTTTATTTTCTGACTTTTTCTTCTTTTAACAAATGAATTTAATGCAATGAACTTTCCTCTTAGCACTGCCTTCATAGTGTCCCAGAGATTTTGATATGTTATATCAGAGTTTTCATTAACCTCTAAGAATTTTTTTATCTCCTCCCTGATGTCTTCTGTTATCCATTCATCATTCAATAGCATATTATTTAGTCTCTATGTGTTGGAGTATCTTCTGTTTCTTATTTTATCATTGATTTCTAATTTCATTTCATTATGGTTAGTTAGAATGCAGGGTAGTATCTCCAATTTTTTTGTTAAGAATTGCTTTGTGGCATAATATTATGATCTATTTTGGAGAAGGATCCACGTGCTGCTGAGAAAAAATGTGTTCTTTTGTTGATGGATGAAATAGTCTATGTATGTCTGTTAAATCTAAATTATTGATTTTTTTATTGAATGCTAGAGTTTCCTTGTTTAGTTTTTGTTTGGAAGATCTATCCAGTGGTGAGACAGGTGTGTTAAAGTCACCCAGTATTATTGTATTGTGTTCTATTGATTCTTGAAGTTTAGAAGGGCTTGTTTAATATACATAGATGCCTCATTGTTTGGGGCAAAGATATTTACAATTTTTATGTTTTGTTGATATATTATTCCCCTGAGTAGTATGAAATGTCTTTCTTTATCTCTTTTCACTAACTTTAGTTTGAAGTCCACTTTACCTGCTATAAGGATGGAAACTCCTGCTTGTTTACCCAGTCCATGTGAGTGATATGCGTTTTCTCATCCTTTCACCTTCAGTCTGTGGATATCTTTCCCTGTGAAATAAGTCTCTTGAAGGCAGCATATTGTTGGGTCTTTTTTAATCCAATCTGTTTCTCTATGTCTTTTAAATGGTGAGTTTAGGCCATTCACATTCAGGGTTATTATTGAAATATGATCTTATCTCTTTCTGTGGTAATGACATTTAAGTCAGATTTCAACATTTCATAACATCTCAGCTTTTGTAGGTGATAACTAGAAGCTTGGTTTGTATAAATCCTAAGTTTTCCCATCTTACTTACACAGAGGAAAAGTGAGTTGGGTGTATTCTTACCATGAATTATATCAAGCCAGAATGAGGGAGGGGTGCTTGGGGTGTAGCTCAATGGTAGAACATTTGCCTAGCATGCAAAAGGCTCTGGGTTTGATTCTTAGCACTGAAGAAGAGTTTTTGCTACAACAGCAAGTTTTTTTGCAATGAATGAATGATAGTTCCTACCTGTTTATTTGCATAATTTGTTATACTTTAATGTCAAAATTCAATATTTCTAATGTTTTAACAATAATTGTTAATATAGTTTAAATTACTGTTCTGGCTGATAATACAAAAAGGAAATCCAGGGATGAGTTCTCACTAGATGATAAAAATAAATTAATATCAGGTCATTTCAGTATATTAGGAGAATAAGGCATTCAAAAAGATTCTTATCATCCAGGTGTGATGATGTATGCTTATAATCCCAGGGACTTGGGAGGTGGAGACAGGAGGACTGCCATCCTGGGCGACTCAGTCACACTGTTTCAGAATGTAAAAATAAAAAGTGCTGGGATGTAGTTCAGTGGTAGAGCACCTCTGGGTTCAATTCCCAGTACACAAGCTAAATAAATAAACAAGTATTAACAACTGGTTCTTATCATAGGCAATTTGGATAATTTAATTAATAATATCTGTAATGCTGAACACAGTAAATTTCTGATCTTCTATCTAAACCAAGCATAAAGAATTACTTGAACCAGACAGATCCTCAGCTGAGTTCTACCAGATAGTCAAAGGAGAACTAACAACAATCCTCCTTAAATTATTCCATGAAATAGAGAAGGAGGGAAACTTTCAAACTCATTCTATGAAGCTAGTATCACCTTGATACCAAAACCAGACAGAAACACATCAAGGAAAGAAAATTTCAGACTATTAATCTATGTTCATCAAGGGGTGAACATAGATTCAAAAATTCTTAATAAAATACTGTCAATTTTCATACAAAAAAACATATTTACAAGATGGTGCACCATGATCAAGTGGAGTGCATCCCAGGGATGCAAGCTTGGGGCAACATACAGAAATCAATAAATGTAATTAATCACATCATTAGACTTAAAGATAAGAATCACATGATTATTTCAATAGATACAGAAAAAGCATTTGACAAAATGCAGCATCCATTCATGTTCAAAACACTAGAAAAACTAGGGATAGAAGGAACATACCTCAACATTGTAAAAGCTATAATGCTAAACCCAAGGCCAACATCATTCCAAATGGAGAAAAATTGGAAGCATTCCCTCTAAAATCTGGAACAAGACAGAGATGCCCTCTTTTACCATTTCTTTTCAATATAGTCCTGGGAACTCTAGCCAGAGCAATTAGATAGAAGAAAGAAATTAAAGGGATATGAATAGGAAAAAAAGAACTAACTCAAACTATTCCTATTTGCTGATGATATGAATCTATATTTAGAAGACCCAAAAAACTCCACCAGAAGACTTCTTGAACTCATACACGAATTCAGCAAAGTAGCAGGATATAATATTAACACCCATAAATCAATTGTGTTCCTATACATCAGTGACGAATCAACTGAAAGAAAAATTAGGAAAACTATCCCATTCACAGTAGCCTCAAAGAAAATAAAATACTTGTGAATCAATTTAACAAAAGAAGTGAAAGACCTCTACAATGAAACTACAGAGCACTAAAGGAAGAAATTGAAGACCTTACAAGATGGAAGGATCTCCCATGTTCTTGGATAGGCAGAATTAATATTGTCAATATGGTCATACTACCAAAAGCGCTACACAGATTCAATGCAATTCCTATTAAGGTTCTGATGCCATTCTTCATAGGAACAGAAAAAGCAGTCATGAAACTTATTTGGAAAAATAAGAGGCCTAGAATAGCCAAAGCAATCCTCAGCAAGAAAAGTGAAGTAGGAGGCATTACGATACCAGATCTTAAATTATACTACAGAGTTATAGTAACAAAAATGGCATGGTGCTGGCATCAACACAGACACAAAGACCAATGGTGCAGAATAGAAGACACAGAGACAAACCCACATAAATACAGTTATCTCATACTAAAGAAAGGCACCATAAACATACACTAGAGAAATGATAGCCTCTTCAACAAATGGTGCTGGGAAAACTGGAAATCCATATGTAATAAAATGAAATTAGACCCCATTCTCTCACCCTCCACAAAACTCAACTCAAAGTGGATCAAGAACCTGGGCATTAAACCAGAGACCCTGCAACTACTGGAAGAAAAAAATAGGCCGAAATCTCCATCATGTTGGCTTAGGAACTGAATACCTCAACAAGACCCCCAAAGCACAAGAAGTAAAATCAAGAATCAATAAACAGGATTTTATCAAATTAAAAAGCTTCTTTACAGTAAAGGAAATAATCAAGAACATGAAGAGAGAATCTGCAGAATGGAAGAAAATCTTCGCCACCTACACCTGAGAGCACTAATCTCCAGGATATAAAAAGAACTCGAAAAATTTAACACCAACAAAACAAATAGCCCAATCAATAAGTAAGCAAAGGAACTGAACAGACACTTCACAGAAGAAGAAATATGAATGGTCAACAAATATATGAAAAAATGTTCACTATCACTAGCAATTAGAGAAACTCAAATTAAAACTACACTGAGAAAGACAGTAGAACAAATCAGACATAACTTTCCTATGTTCATTTATGAATACAGGACCAGTGCAACTCCACATCATGTACAATCACAAGAGTGGGAAGTTATACTCCTTGTATGTGTAATATGTCAAAATACATTCTACTTTCACGTATAACTAAAAAGAACAAAAATAACAAATAAAAAATTTCCAAAAAAATTAAATTACAGTTTTACAGGAGGTAAGAAAAGAAGTCAAGCATCCTTACTGAACTCAGAGACTTAAAAGTGTTTTCCTTCTTTTTTAGACTTGGTGCGGGGGGGAAGCAGGACATGAACATATTGGTACTTATTGTAAATGATGGTACTTTTATGTCACACTAAAAAAAACTGGAGGTGATTTTGGAGCTTATATAAATAGTTTGGTGAAAATTTTTTCTAGATTTTTTGAATATATAAGAACAATAACATATTAGGGAAAGACTAATTTGAAATTTTTTCTAATAAAATCTTTAAAAATTTGATTATAAAGTTGAAGTTTTGTTAATAAGAATAAAATTTTGATTCAGGTTTTAATCTTGAAGTGACTGTCAGCCAATTCCTGAGAAGACACTTAGTAATAAGCTCTTCAAATTGTTTTTTCTGTTTTAGTTTATTTTGAATTAACAAATAGTAATGGTATAAATGTATGGGTATAATGTGGTATTTTAATACATGTTTATATTATAGAATAATCAAATCAGGCTAATTAGCATAAACTCACTTCAAATATTTATCATTTCTTTGAGCCTGGGCTCGGTGGTGCATGCCTATAATCCCAGTGGCTCAGGAGGCCGAGGCAGGAGAGTTGCAAGTTCAAAGTCAACCTTAGCAAAAGCAAGACACTAATCAACTCAGTGAGACCCTGACTCTAAATAACATACAAAATAGGGCTAAGGATGTGGCCCAGTGTTTGAGTGCCCCTGAATTTAATCCCTGGTACCCTCCTCCGAATATTTATCATTTCTTTAGATGAGAACACTTAAAATCCTCTTTTTTTGTCTAATTTGAAACACATTATAAAATATTATTAACTACAGTCACAGTGCTGTACAATCGAACATTAGAACTTATTTCTCCTAACTGTAATTTTGTACCCATTGACCAATGTCCCACTTTTCCGGTTCTCCCCCATGCTCCAATCCTTGATTGTCATCATTGGTGAGAAACCATTCGTGAATTAAGGTCATTATTTTTTCACAACCATCTAAGTATTTTAAAAATTGAAGTTATATTTAAAGACTGACAACTTTTCTAACTTCCATTAACAAAAGTAATGGTGAGAGTTGGGGTGCAGCTCAGTGGTAGAACTCTTGCCTAGCATGCACAAGACCCACTAGGTTCAACACCCAGTATTTTAAAAAAAAGTGACAGTGAATTTTGAATGAAAAAAAAATTCTCATATCAATTGTTTGAAAATAGTGATAATGCAAATGGTGTATTTGCATTGTTGGAGCAGCCACTGAGGTAGCTTAGATTCCAGTAAAGACATATAAGCATTGACAAAATGACAAAAGTGTCAGTTATCAATGATGACAATTTGAGAACTGTACCACCAGGAATCCACAGTTAGCCCCACCAGAACTCTAACCAGCTGCACCTTGGACCACATCCCACTATCCTTTTTGGTCATCTGGACATAAATTCCCTAACTATTGATTCTTCTTGTCCAGAATGGGCAAGCACACTCAGCAGTTTATAGCTAAAGCAGGAATGCAGGTGGAGAAGCACCTCCTTAGACACTCAGCATTTCTTGTCAAAGCCAAGAATGCCAGTTTTCATTTTCCAACTGTGTAAGGATCTGGGACATACCTGCAGATTTCTCTCCAATCAGGCCACCCCTCTAAGGACTCTGAAATGAGACTTTTTATGATCTGAGGCAACTGGCTTAGAAACCTTGGCTGTGGTGAGTCTGCTTGCCATTTCAAAAATGTCATTGATTAGTTTCTCACATCACAGGCATTGAACTACTCAGTACACTGATTGCATTAAAGAACAGAGGGATTTGTCGGTTAGCATGTCTCTATGACTTTCTTACACATATATCAACAGTCTCAAATTTGTTTTAGGTGGGAGTCAGAGAGGAGCAAACATAGCTAAGAACTCTCACATATGTCTTTGGTTTCATATAATACAATTGATTGATTGAACGATTCATCCATTTATTTATTTGACAACTATTGATCAAGTATCTATTCTGTGCTAGGTATTAGTCCTATACAAATGGAAATGTAGAGAGGTTCTAGGAAACTCTCACTTAGGTACTGGCAGTCAGAAGTCTTAATTCTAGAATAAAATAATGTCACTGCCCCTGTTCTCTACCACAGCAAGTACTAAACGAGCTAATGAATGATACTTTTTCACAGAATCTGTGTTATCTCTCCCGTTAATTGACTTATAAGATCTCTATGTTTCTGGTTATTTGTTGGATCATTGATGAATCCATTGTTTATATGTCTTAATACAAAATCAAGCAGATTAACTCCTTATTATACTCCTCAAGGGTCTGTCCCAGATCAGGTATTTAAGAAACACTTGATGAAAAAGTAAATACTCCTTTATTTAACTGGCACAAATCCAGCTCTCACTTCAGCTGACTAACGCTTCTGCCTCCAGAACATATCTGTTTACATTTTTATATTTTCTTGATCTTGACATCTTGACTTTTCTACTCTTGTCTTCTGATTTTCCCATGGGGCTGCGCTTCTCACAACTTCAGGACTCTTTTAGACTCATCCAGCAGCTACCAAGTAGGTAGCAACTGCTACACTGCTGCCCCCTAGAGGACCTTGGCCAACACTGACAGACTGTGCTTTTGGTGATGTCATGAACTTCCTAAGGAAAGCGTCCAAGCAATAATAGATGGACCTATGAGAATAGAATGGTGTTTTTGTCTGTGAACACCTGTAAGCAATGGATTTCACAGGATTTTAAAGCCTTAGGTTGAAACATTCTCTGTACATTGAGCTAATCTCTAAGCACCTCAGACTGTAGAGAATATTGCAATAAATCAGTGTCACTTGTTTTTTCTTACTCTGTAAATGTTCCTTCTAATTAGTCTTCAATGTTTTCAAATAATTTCTCCAAATGCTTGAGTCCAGAATAAACATAAATGATAAGTCACTAGATTAGTTTTTCAGTCTTCCTAAGATTTAGTTTTTCTTTTTCATTTACCCAATGAAGTTATATAAAAGAATTTTAATTGTTGTTGGTAGACCTTGTCTAATTATATTCTCCACCAGGCAATGCTTCTAAAGTGTTCTGGAAGTCTCTAATGAAAGGAAACACTACGCTTGCCTCGCATGCGTGAGGCACTGGGTTCGATCCTCAGCACCACATAAAAATAAATGAATAAAGACATTGCGTCCATCTACGACCAAAAAAATATTTAAAAAAAAAAAGAAAGGAAACACTATAAAATGAAAAATATTTTCTATATTAATGTCATGGGTACTAAAAGTGTTAAATAAATACTTTGCAATAACTATTGCAGAAAGAACAGCAACCAAGGAATGGAATATAAAATAGAGATATTTTATATGTAACCATAAATTCACAAATAAGACCTCAGAGAAACAGGTTGTATAGATTTTTGTAAAGTTTACACTCCAAAGCTGAGAAAAAATATATACCTAAATTTGATACCACCTAAATTTTGAATTAGTATAGGTGACAGTCACTGAAGAATCTGTATATGTAGAAAGAACATATTCTTACATTGTAGATCAAAATCAAGATTGTCTTGTTTTACTAAAATGAAAACACCTCAAATTCAACAGTCATAGCAATTATAACAATTTTGTCCAAAATGATATATCATGAATTCATAATATTATATTTTGTTAAACTGACAAAAGGGAGCACCTTGAAATGAGAAACATAGTTTGCCCCTGAAAACCTTCACACAACTCCTTCACAGAAACATTCCTCATATCTGAGTGAGGAGAATACAAGACATTTAACAATGAACAGTTTGTCAGGCCATATCAATACAAAGCAGTTTTAGAAACAAAACAGAAAGTAAGGGTCATAATGGAAAGTGCCCACCAAAGCAACAACCCCAAAGAGGAAACTGTATCAAAATACTCCAACATAAATTCAAAATAATTAAATAAGAATTTACAGATATTACAGAACATTTTAAATCAGAAATTTCAAAGCCCATACTAGAAGTAGACAAAGAGGAAAACTATGTGAATCAAAAGTGGACTGAGACTAGAAAAGATTGGGAAAGACAAAACCATCTCAAAGTAAATGCTATATGAGAAAGTGCTCAAACAAAACATATTTAATCAAAAACAATACAAAAATCACAACTGGACAGTTAGATTTACTTCAAAAATACTATTTACAGCAGCATAAATTCCAATATCTATGAATTGATTTAATATAATTTGTACAACATCTTTAACTCAAAATACAAAATATAACTGAGAGAAACTAGAAGTCTTATAAAGGAAAAACTATATTCAGTTTATAGATTGGAATATATATTTTTTATCTTTACCACAAATTATTAACTGTTCTTCTCCCCAAATTAATCTATAGATTCAACGTACTTCTAATCAATTCAAGTAAGTTTTGCGTATATGTGAAAATTGGCAATTCATTCTAAAATTGACATAGAAATGCAGGAAACCTGCAACAGTTAAGACCATCCTCAGGAAAGACTGACACCTCCAGAGCTCAAGACTTACTTTGAAGCCACAGCAATTAAGAGTGTGGCATTGGCATATAGAGAGAGAAATCAATAATACAACAGAATTAAGTGTGTGTGTGTGTGTGTGTGTGTGTGTGTGTGTGTGTGTGGTCATTTGGTTTTCAACAAAAATAACTGTTTAATTCAGAGGAAATATAATGTGAAACTATATCTGACATTTTAGTAAATTGTACTGGGTTGGTTGGCTAGACATGGGGAGAAGATCTTAAACCAACACTAGAAACAAAATTTAATTTGAAATAGGTTATAAATATAAATAGCAAAAGATGAAACAATAAGCCTTATACTTTCTTTCAGAAGAAAAGGAGAATATATTCATGACTTTTTGGGCAAGACAAATACCAATTATCATAAAAGAAAAAAACTTAAGAAATTGGACTCTAGTATACTTAGGAACTTTTGTTAAAGAGATCATTCTAATATACTTAAGACTTCTGTTATTCAAAGAAATCATTAAGAAAGTGAAAGATATAAAGACTGACAAAGATGTGTACAATACTCTCATAATGGACTCATTTCTGAAATACAAAAATACCTACATACTAATAAAGAAAAGCCAAATAACCAAATTTCAAAAATGGGTAAATAACTTGAACAGAAAAAAGGCACATGACAAGTTATTCAAAATCATTAGTTACTATAAAATTTAAGTTAAAACTGAAATGAGATTATAGCATATGCTCACCAAAATAATTAAAATTAAAAGGTTAGCAATACTATGTGTTAGTAGGGATGGGGAAAACTAGAAATCACATACATTGCTGGCAGTATAAACTAACACAACAGTTTAGTTTAGATGATCCAGTCCTCAGACTCAGAAATTGTATTTTCAGATCTATGCCAATGAAGAATGAGTGCATATGTCCAATAAAAAGACACATATAAAAGGTACACAACACTTTTATTCCAAACCATAAAAACTATCCTCAAATATTGGCAAAATCTGAAAACTATCATCATATTTCCAGATGAATTATAGACAGGAATTTGAAAAGAAAAATGTAGAGCTTTTAAAAGACAATATAGGTAGAAAGATAGCTTTAATCATCAAGGCAGGAATAAATTTATAAAGAGAATGAAAAAGATTGATATATTTTATCCTAAAATAAAATTAAGAACTCTGCTCAGCTAAACATATCTTTAAAAAAATAAAAAGGCAAGTTACAGAGTTGGAGAAAATGATGGAAGCATTATAACTAACAGTGAACACCTTGGTTTATGTCCAAAAGAAATGTGCATATGTGGGTACCAAGAGACTTAGATGCTGTATTAGTCATTTCTCTGTTGTTAAACCTGAGGTTGAGTAATGTCTAAATAAAAGCTTTATTTATCTTAGAGTTCTAGAGGCTTAGGACATGGCACTCGCATCAGATTGGCTCTGGTGACAGCAGATGGAATCACAATGGTCCTATTTGGTTTAATGGAATTTCCTTTAAGTATTCAAGGAACAGATAATTCTTAATACTTAAAAAAAGCCTTTAAATGGTGGGAGTTCATGCAAGACAGGAAGCCAGAGAGATTCAGAAGAGTGATTACTTTTTCATAACTCACTCTAATGGGAGTTAATCAGGATCCCAGGAAAAGTCCCCTAATCTCTTGTGAACTAACCACCTCCCACTGGCCTGACCTCTTCAAGTCTCCACCACCTCAACACTGGCATACTGAGGACCATGCTTCCAACATACAAACCTTTGTGTATCCAAACCTTAGCAGATGAGAATATACACAGCAGTATTATTTATTAAAAGTAAATACTGAAGCAAACCAAATATTCCCAACAGGAAATAGTTAAATAAACCATAGTATAGCCATGGAAGTTAAAACAGACTATAAAACAGCATTGGAAACTAACAAACTATAATAAGGATAAATCCCAAACATGAAGTTAAGTGAAAGAAACTGGACACAAAAGGATGACCCCATTTATACAAACTTCAAAAACCTTATCAAACTTACATATGTCATCTAAAGATGCAGAGGTATACAGAAAACCTATAAAGAAAAGCAAAGAAGATATTATCATAAAATTTACAATAGTTGTATTTGTTGGGGGGAAATAATTGTATTTGGAGATAAGTACAGATAGGCCTGGTGGGTATTGGAAATGTTTTGCTTCTAGACCTGTGCATTTGTCCAATGGGTGTTCATCTTTGTACAGATTTGTTAAAGTTAACCTGCATGTTTACATTTCGTGTTTTTTTTTCTGAATGGCATGTTTTACAATAAAGACAGTGTAAAATACTCCATAGGAACTATATTTTCATTATCTTCCCATAATTAGGAGCTTACACTTGAAAGTGTTATCTCACTCAAAAACTATAATCCCAAAAGTATTAAATAACTTTATAGTTCTACTTTCATTATAAATTACAATATAGAGCAGAAAATTGTGTCTTGGTAATTTCTTCATACTATTCTCATTACATAGACTGCATTTTCTTTCTCTTCCTTAACACAAAAAAAATAGTTTGATTGTGAATTTAAAATTGAGATAAAACTGAGCAAAACTGAAAGGTTAAGTAGGTAAGATAAGATATAATCATGATGTAATTCCTTTACTTTGTCAGGATCCAAATGTCAAGTTGGAAGAATGACACAATGGTTCTTTTCAGCTCATCTTCAAAAGGAAATGATGAGAGCCACTGACACGGAGAAGTAAAGGACTATCCTGTTATGAGAGAAGTCTAAGGGATACTTAGAATTTAAGCCAGATAGATCAGCACTCCCTGTAGTAAGAGCTATGTAAGCTGAAGACTACTTCCTTCACAGTTCTTAGGAGATTCCAATAGTATTACCCTTAGCTTAGTCCAGTGGAAAGACCCTGACATTTGCAGGGAGGAGGCTGAAATCGATATCATTCTGTTTAAACAAAGTATTGTCAATTGTAAAGGGAGGAATTAATCTTTGCCCTAACTATGGCACTGGATATTTTGAAAAACAAAGGAAAAAATAATTGTGACTTCATCTTATATGCAACAAAAGGCCAAACAGATGTAAAGGATTTGTGTAAGATTTATAAACTAAGAAAGGTGATTTCACATGTGTGGGATGGGTGCAGAGACTCAATATGCGTTTCCTTCATGCTGCTCAAATACTAACCTAATGAATCATTGGCATTAATATATTATGTAATATCCTTGGGTTATCTGGGTGGGAATAGTGATAAGCTTGAAAAAAAAAATTCTTTACAAAGGTATGGTGAAGATTCAAATAGAAAGCTAATCAATGACTCATGTGAAAATAACACTCAACCTACCAGAATTTGTTTAAGTAGTGATAACATCAAAAGGGTTTGTCAAAAGAACTTTAACTCAGACTATTTTGCCAGTTTAATCATTATTTGATGTCTGAATATTTGCCAGTTTAATGGGTTAAAATAAATTCCTGAGAATCTAGGAAGCAAAGAATATGGCTTCTCTCAGTATTCCTAAAACTACACAGAGGTAGCAGATGATGTTTATTAAATGACTAAATTAAGTAGATGATTTTGTCTCTCTTATACCCTAAAAAATCTATTACAAACATTTTTAAATGCAAATGAAGCCCTCCCACAACATGGCATAAGTCCAGTTTGGTTTAATGGAATTTCCTTTAAGTATTCAAGGAACAGATCATTCTTAATACTTAAAAAAAGCCTTTAAATGAATTTTAATAGCTATCTTTCCAATTAATTTCACAATGTCAGCCTTACCTTCTATTAAATTTTTCTCTATAGTTGTAGCATCTATTGAGATAATACATAAAGGAATAAGAATGGAAATCATTTTAGTAATGAGAACTATGAAGAAAATCAGAAAATTTTTAATAAAATACTGACATATGGGAAATGAGTTCCATGTTTCTGAGAAGACCTCAAGGGTTTAAAAATATCAATTAATTTAGCAAAGTACTTGAAAATGTTTGCAATAGCTGAGTTTGAGAAAAATAAAGCAAGGCAATAAACTTATTTCATGCAATAAAATAAATTCAAGATATGATAATTAAAACACTGATGCTGAAACAAAATGATGAATGGTTAGATAAAATAGTACAACAGTATGCATAATAATTTCATATATTACATTCTAGTGGGAGAAAGAAAAGAGAAATATCAACAAATGGTAAAAGGAAAACAGACTGACCATTTATAAAAATCAGTATTTAAACATTTAATTTAAACCTCACACAAGAATTAAGGATTAGAGAAATAAATATTTTAATATACAAAATAAAAATAAAGCCATGTAAATATTCTTGTAACCAGAGACTTAAGAATGTGATTCTTGGGGCTGGGGTTGTGGCTCAGTGGCAGAGCGCTTGCCTTGCACATGTGAGGCACTGGGTTCGATCCTCAGCACTACATAAAAATAAATAAACAAAATGAAGACATTGAGTCCATCTATAACTAAAAAATGTTTAAAAAAAAAGAATGTGATTTTTATAATCAGATTATAAGTAATTATTCTATAATCAAATAGTTATTTATAATAATAACTATAAAATCAATAATTATAAATGAAAAGATTGGTAGGTTTTAGGCAAAAAAAAATGAGTTTCTATTTATGTAAAACACTAAAACGATACTGAACAACAGTTGAGGAGTTGTAAGATGGTGATGTAAAGATGTCTTTGCTCTCTTGGTTCAATAATCAGTTGACAGCAACATTAGAAACGAAAGCCAGGTGTGGTGGCACACGGCTAATCCCAGTGGCTCAGGAGGCTGAGGCAGGAGGATTGAGAGTTCAAAGCCAGCCTCAGCAAAGGCTAGGCACTAAGCAACTCAGTGAGACCCTGTCTCTAAATAAAATACAAAATAGGGGTGGGGATATGGCTCAGTGGTCAAGCGCCCCTGAGTTCAATCCCCTGTACCAAAAGAAAAAGAAAAAGAAATGAGAAAAAAAAAAATCACTCTGAAACAAAGCTAAGAAACACTCATGCTCTTTGATCATATCAGAAGAGCTGTCAAAGTTGGTGAAAAATGGACCAGGGGAGGATGTGAAGGGAGAATGCTCACTACAAATCTCAAGTAGAAGAAGCTGCCCACAGTTGCCTCTAAAATAGGAGACATCTTAGAGGAACAAAAACAATGGCCCTTTGTTTGGAGATGAAAAACAGCATCTAAGGACCTCCTTGAATCCAACTGGCCACACAGGGAGCTTATTTTAAACTTTTCTTGGTAACTACAGAGGAGAGAGTCATTTAAGTCTAAGACTTGGAAAGACTGTCCATCATCCTTCCCATCCAACAGTAAACTCCTTTTAATAGCCCAAGAAACCCCATCTTATTTAAACATGAGAAATAAAAAATGAATACAATTTAATCCCATAAGGTACAAATTACAAGACTAAATATTGGGGAAAAAAACTTAAAATGTTCTGATTATGAAAATACATAAAAAGGTGGCCATAAAACAGATGAAAACTAAAATTATAAAATTAGTGATTATATACTAATAGAAGCATTTCACTTTTGAAAGGACAGCACAAATCTGAAATAGAAAGGCTCAGATGTTAAATAGAAATTATGTGGAAGAAATTAAACAAGAGCCAAGACATCTTTGGAAATAAGGAAAAAAAGTGTGTTCTCCTCAAACAATTCAGTCTGAAAATAAACATACAAGATCAAGCATAATAGGCATTTATATGAAAGAGTTACCTTTCTGTGTGTGCACAGGTGTGCATGTACCTGGAGGAGGTGCATGGCCAGGTGAGGAGAGTCTGGGGAGCGGTAGCCCAGGGGGCATATCAGAGCCCAAGTGAATGAGGGGGCATTCCAACTGGGGGTTGGCATGGCAAAGAAGCAAAGAGGGAGGAGAACACATTATCATTATATTATAATTATATATATAATTATATATCATTATAACATATATAATATATTATAATTATATATCAATATAATATATATCAATTATATATCAATATAACATTATATACATCAATTATATATCAATATAATATAACATATTATAAATCAATATATTATAATTATATATTATATTATTTACAAATGTATCAAATACATAAACACGTCAAGGCCAGGCCTGTCAGAGAGTGAAGACACACTATAAAATGAAAAGGAAAGCAACTAAAATGAAAGCTGTGGAGCTAGGTTGGAATTGGAACTCACTGTTTTCAAAATGTATGTGGGTATAGAAATACGTGCAGATGTGTGTGTGAGAGAGAATGTGATTACACATCCTAGGTCTCTCCACTGAGAGAAGTGACACACCAGTGACAGTGCATACACCTAGCACTCAGTTCTTAGTTTTTAAATGATACTGAAAAGAACCAGTGGAGAAATGAATAATTCCCTATCTGAGGCAAGGAAAGTACAATATGAGCCTGAAACATCTTGCTGTGCATGAAGATAAGGAAGTGTCCAAAGAGAGTGATGAGGTCAATTCAAAAGAGGACATAGAACTCCCCCTCTTCCTCCCTCTCTCTCTCCCTCTCTCTGTCTCTCCCTCTCTTCCTCCCTCTTTGATTTCTCCTTTAAAAGCTATCTTAAGGAATTCCCACTGGACACATCTGGGATACCTTGATCATCAAAACAAATCATGATATTAATAGAACTCCAACTGATAATACTTCCCAGCCCATCTTACCTCATACTGGGAAGAAGTGAAGCTGAGAATTATTTGAACCAGCTTCAGTCTTAGGCCCCTGGTGAGCAACACAAAAAGAGGAAGGGGTTAATAACTCCCAGCCCTTGCTCTCACTCTCAGTATTTGGCTTAAGAAGAAATGGAAAGAAAGACAGTTGGGCAGAGACAGGGTTCATCTATTCTTGTTGACTGTTTTGACCACCTCAGTAAAAATGATTCTTAATTTTCATTAAGAATCTTTTTCTTTTCTTTATTTCTTTCTTCCTTTTTTGTTCTTTGTGTATTTTTGCTGTGCTGATTTGTTCATGGACATATACACATATACATATTTCTTTCTTAATTTATTTTTTCTCATTTTTAGTGTTTTTTAAAATGTAGTTATTTTCCTACCTTATCTTTTGAAGGTTAGAGTTTTTGATTAATAGATTTTAGTTTTGTTTTGTGTTTTCATTTGTCTGTTTCTTTCTCTCTTCTGCAAACAGCTGAATTCTATTGTTTTTGCTTTCACTCCCCTTTACTTTGTTAATTCTTTTTTCTCCTCCTTCCATATAATTATCACATGCTACATCTCTTCTGCATTCTCTGTTCACTTTTTGAAATTATGAACTCTTTTCTACCTTCCTATCCATTTTCCTTTTTCTTAATTAACTGTATTCTTACCATCTTTTAGCACTAATTGGTTTGTATAACTCCTTCCCCCACCATTAATGCTGCTGCAATTATTAATGTTGTGGATGACATAGTTGACACTTGTTGTTTACTTTAATGCCCGATATAGTTCATGGTTATTTATTGGTTTTGCTATTGGCAATTGCTGACCCTACCATTTCTGTTTTTTATGGCAATTAACATTGTAAATGTCATAATAGGAACCAAGTATATAGTTTACTGTTGTATATTGTTTGCATTGGTTGTTGCCATCATTTGTTTCCTCCCATTTTGTGAGGTGCTGGGAACCTATAGGGACACTACAGTTCACAGGGTAGAAACTCTGCTGCCGAACTAAACTCAACCAAAAGGTAGCACATCTTTCCCCACATGTAAATCAATGACACTCAATCTTCAGCTATACCTGAATACAAAAAATAGAAGAGGCAAAAACCCAAACTAATAACCATGCCCCAAGTAGACACAACTAGGGATGGGCCCCAAGATCCCACCTATGGACATTCATTGCTATAGCAAAAACAGAGAGAAATCAACACAAAGGCTATGGATACCACACCTATGGGGGGTCTCAATCCAGATCACTCTAGGACACTTTGGCAAGTGAAGACTGTCCAACAAAAGTACACCCATAAGAGTGGAAGAGAAAACCCTTCCAACAAATGCATAAAACCCAACACATGAATATAAGAAATATGAAGATGCTAATACAACACCTTCTAAAGTTCATAATTTGCCAGCAAATGACCTCAAAAATGTTGAAGTGGATGAAATATCATATAAGAAATTCAAAAGAATCATTATAATAATGATCAATGAATTCCACAAAAAAACAACAGAATTAAGGAAGTCAGTACAGAATATGAATGTGAAATTCAATAAGGATATAGAAACACTGAAAAAGAACCAAAAATCCTGGAAATAAAAGAACCAGAAATCTTGGAAATAAAAGAACAATAAATCAAATAAAATGTTCAGTAGAAAGTCTCTCAGAGTACACCATGCTGAAGACAGAATCTCAGAGCTGGAAGACAAAGTGGTCAGCCTTGAGCATTCATACAATATTAAAGGGAAAAAAAACTAACCATAATCAGAACATACAAGAACTCTGGGACAACATGAAGAGACCAAATATAAGAATCTTTGGAATTAAGGATGGCTATGAAATGCAGACTAATGGAATGGATAAACTCTTCAGGAAAATAATAGCAGAAAAATTTGCCAAACCTTCAGAATGAGATGGGCATCCAGATACAGAAGGCATTCTTTTTTTTTTTTTTAAATATTTATTTATTTTTTAGTTGTAAGTTGACAGAATATCTTTATTTTATTTTTATGTGGTGCTGAGGATCGAACCCAGTGCCTCACGCGTGCTAGGCGAGCACGCCACCACTGCGCCATAACCCCAGCCCCTACAGAAGGCATTCTTAACCCCAAGTAGACAAGATCAAAAAAGAAACTCTTCACAAAACATAATTAAAATGTCTAACAAAAAGAACAAAAATATAATTTTAGAAGCTTTAAGAGAAAAACATCAGGTCTCATTTAAAGGCAAGACATAAGAATCACTTCTGATTTCTCAACACAAACTCTACAAGCCAGGAGGGCATGGAATAATGTGTTCCTAGTCCCACCCCCACCCAAAAAAACCCCATCAACCAATACTGCTATATCCAGCAAAGCTATCACTCAAAATAAAAACCTTCCAAGATAAGCAGAAACTAAAAAAATTCGTGATGACTAAATAGTATTACAAAAGTTACTTAAAAAAATTCTGCACACAAAAGAAATAGACAAACCTCAGAGCTCACAAAAGAACAAATCCCATTTGAAGAGTAGCTAAGCAAATGAGAAACAGGACCAAATTAAACACAATAAATAAATCAAATGGCAGGAATTAATAAGCATTTCTATATAATAACACTGAATGTAAACTTTCCAATTAAAAGACATAGGCTGCCAGAATGGATTAAAAACAAGAACCAGCTATATGTTGTTTGCAAGAGACTCACCTTATAGCCAAAGACAGGCTGCAGGTGAAAGAATGAAAATTGTTATAGATATAGTATTAGAATGGAGCCCCAAAACAAGCAAGAGTAGCCACTCTCATATCTGACAAAGCAGATTTCACAGGAAAATTAATCATAAGAAAAAAAGAAAAGAGTAGAGCTACGATCAGTTCCAAGATGGTGGCCTGGACAGACGCTGCGTTCCCAGTCTCTCCAGGACTGGGGTTTAAAGTAGTGGAAACACTGTTTCTCAGCGAGTTTTTAGAGGACATCCAACAGCTGCCTCCACACAGGAACTCCACTCACATGCTTGCAGGGTCACCAGGCCCCAGCATTTGCACAGGACTCCAGCCCCAAGCAGCCCAGAACACCAGCTGCGGAATCTGACCCAAGGATTCCAGTTCAGGACTCGGACCTCGTGCAAAGTCTGCTCCTGCACAGGATCCCTGGCTCCAGTGCCCATTCATCCCGAAGGACCTCAGGTCGCCAATCCACATAGGACCCCTAGCCATTGCCCCTATGCAGGACCCCTAGCTGCTGCTCTTCTGTGGATCTCCATCTACCAGGGTGGAACCTCTGTTTGCCTATACCAGGGGATGCTGGACAGGATCTGGAGACAAACTTGTACTTCAGCAAGCACACCACAGAGCTGCATCTCAGAACCATGTCATCCAACACCCGCCGTAGCCCTTCACCCTATCTCTGAAGCAGAGGGCTTCTTTGTGAGACTCGGAATTCACCATTTTTCACCTGAGCAGGCAGATGCCAGAAAGCAGTAGACAACTCCACCTACTGGAGGGAAAGGGAAGCAATCCTGTTGATTTACATTGAGACTTTTTAATTTTTTAAATTTTTTCCCAATATTCCTTTTTTTGTTTTTTTCTCCTCTCTTTTTTCTCCCTTTTTCCCCTCTTCTTTTCTCTCTCACTCTTTTCCCACCCTTACATCCTCAATATTTGTGAAACCAAGTATTTTTTATGCATTAGGCTATGGTAGACTGGGATTAGTATACTACAGTGGTATTATATATCTCATAACTTCCACTTCCAGTGAAGCTGAGAATTATTTGAACCAGCTTCAGTCTTAGGCCCCTGGTGAGCAACACAAAAAGAGGAAGGGGTTAATAAATAATAATAAATTTTTGCCACACACACATCAGATACAGCACTGATCTCCAGGATATATAAAAAACTCAAAAAACTTAACCCAATAAATAAATGAGCTAAGGAGCTGAATAAAAACTTCTCAGAAGAAGATATACAATCAATCAACAAATATATGAAGAAATGTTCAACATCTCTAGCAATTAGAGAAATGCAAATCAAAACTACTCTGAGATTGCATCTCATCCCAGCCAGAATGGCAGCTATCCAAAATACAAGCAACAATAAGTGCTGGTGAGGATGTGGTGAAAAAGGCGCACTCAAACATTGCTGGTGGAACTGCAAATCGGTGCGACCTATCTGGAAAGCAGTATGGAGATTCCTTAAAAAACTTGGAATGGAACCACCATTTGACCCAGCTTTCCCACTCCTCAGCCTATACACTAAAGACTTAAAAACAGCATACTACAGTAATGCAGCCACTTCAATATTTATAGCAGCACAATTCACAGTTGCTAAACTGTGGAAGCAACCTAGATGCCCTTCAATAGATGAATGGATTAAAAAAAACTTTAGTATATATACACAATGGAATATTACTCAGCAATAAAATAAATAAAATTATGGCATTTTCAGGTAAATGGATGGAAATGGAGAACATTATGCTAAGTGAATTAAGCCCATCCCAAAAAAGCAAAGGCCAAATGTTCTCTCTGATTAGTGGATGCTGACACATAAGGGGGGGTAGGGGTGGGGGTGGGGATCATGGGAGAAATGAAGGAACTTTGGATGGGATGGGGGAAGGTGGGGGAGGGGAGGGGGAATGGGAGTAGCAAAAAAAGGTTGAATGAGATGGACATCACTACCCTAGGTACATGTATGAAGACACAAATGGTGTGACTCTATCTTGTTTGCAACCAGAGAGATGGAAAATTAAGCTCTCTATATATACTATGACTTGAAATGTATTTTTTTAAAAAAAGAAACAAAGAAAGTCATTTCATATTAATAAAGGGAAAAATCCAACAAGAAGATATAAAAATAATAAATACCTATACTCCAAAAATGGGTGCATACATCAAAGTGACACTACTCAAATTAAAGCCTCAGATAGACGCCAGTACAAAAATACTGAGTAATTTCAACACACCTCTCTATTAGACAGGTCATCCAGACATAAACTTAGTAAAGACTCTTTGGACCTGAAACATTATAAATCAAATGAACCTAACAGACATCTATAGAATATTTCATCCAACAAGAGCTGGATGAATCAGTGGTTCAGGAGGCTAAGGCAGGAAGATTGAGAGTTCAAAGCCAGCCTCAGCAAAGGTGAGGTGCTAAGCAACTCAGTGACATCTGTCTCTAAATAAAATACAAAATAGGGCTGGGGATGTGGCTCAGTGGCCAAGTGCCCCTGAGTTCAATCCCTAGTACCCCATTCCTTCCAAAAAAAGCTGAATACACTTTCTTCTCAGTGGCTCATAGAACCTTCTCTAAAATAGACCATATTTTAGGCCACAAAGCAAGTCTCAACAAATAAAAAAATGATATAATTCCTTGCATCTTATCATAATTGAATGAAATTAGAAATCAACATGACCAAACCCTATAGAAACTATATGAACACATGGAGATTGAATAATACTATTTTTTTAAACATTTATTTTTTAGTTGTAGGTGGACACAATAGCTTTATTTTTATTTTTATGTGGTGCTGAGGATCGAACCCAGTGCCTCCCGCATGCTAGGCGAGCACGCTGCCACTGTGCCATAACCCCAGCCCTGAATAATACTATTTTAAATGATGAATGGGTGATAGAAAAAATCAAGGGAGAAATTTTAAAACTCTCAGACTCAAATGAAAATATTGATACAATATACCAAAATCTCTGGGACACTATGAAGGCAGTTCTAAGAGGAAAGTTTATAGATCTAAGTGCCTACATAGGAAAATCAGAAGAATCTCAAATAAACAACCCAATCATGAACACCAAAGGCCTTGAAAAGAAGAACAAAACAATTCCAAAACCAGTAGAAGGAAGGAAATAATTAAGTTTGGAGCTGAAATCAATGACCTTGAGATTTTTTAAAAAAGGATTGATGAAGCAAAGAGTTTGTTTTTTAAAAAGATAAACAAGATTCATAAGCCCTTAGCCAAATTAATGAAGAGAAAAAGGAAGGAAAACCAAATTAATCAAATTAGAGATGAAAGAGAGAAATCACTACAGACATTTCAGAAATCCAGCAGATCATTAGGGACTTCTGTTAAAACTTACACTCCAAGAAATTGTGAAAACTTATACTGCAATAAATTGGAAAACCCAGATGAAATGGATACATTTCTAGACAAGTATCTGCCAAAACTGAATCAAGAAGACATAGAAAATTGGAACAGACCAATAACTTGTAATGAGATACAAGCAGAATAAAAAGCCTTTCAACAAAGAAAGCCCAGGAGCAGATGGAGTCTTAGCTGAATTCCACCAAACCTTTAAAGAAAAAATAATGCCAATTCTCCAATTACTCTGTGAAATGGAAAGGGATGGAAGACTTCCAAATTCATTTTATGAAGCTAGTATCACACTCATACAAAAATTAGATAAGGACAAATCAAGAAAAGATAACTAAAGACCAATATCCCTTA
The DNA here is from genome assembly GCA_028644305.1 of Xerus rutilus. Classification (NCBI taxonomy): domain Eukaryota; kingdom Metazoa; phylum Chordata; class Mammalia; order Rodentia; family Sciuridae; genus Xerus; species Xerus rutilus. The sequence goes on from CM053409.1 coordinate 53,994,451, forward strand.
TGAACTTAGATGCAAAAATACTTAATATTAGCAAATCATGTTCAATGACATATTTAGAAGATTATACACCACTACCAAGTTGGTTTTATTCCAGAGATGCAAAGATAGTTTAATATGTTCAAGTCAACAAATATAATTCATCACATTAACAAAATTAGGGACAAAAATCACTTAGTAATCTCAGTGTATTCAGAAGAGGTCCTCAACAAAATTCAGCATTCATTCATGATAAAAAACACTTAAGAAATTAGGGACAGAAGGAACCTACCTCAACATCATAAAGGCTATATGTGAAAAACTCAAAGCCAACATTTTAGTAAATGAGGAAAAACTGAAAGCATTTCCTTTAAAATCTGGAATAAGACAAAGACTTCCACTCTCACCACTTCAATTTAATAGAGTGCTAGAAATTCTAGCCAGAATGCTTAGGCAAGAGAAGAAAATAAAAGGGATAAAAATAAAAAAGAAGTCAAATTATCACTGTTTGCAGATTGACATGACCCTATACCTAGAAGATTAAAAAAAACAACAACAAACAAACAAATAAATAAACCCAAAACTCTGCCAAAGGACGGCAAGAGTTAATAAAAAATTTTGGCAAAGTAGCAGGTTACAAAATCAATATGCAAAAATCAATACCTTGAGCTGGGGATGTGGCTCAGTGGTAGAGTGCTTGCTTCCCATGTGTGAGGCACTGGGTTCGATCCTCAGCACCACATAAAAATAAATAAAAATAAAGGTATTGTGTCCATCTACAACTAAAAAAATATTTTAAAAAAATAAATAGTTTTCCTATATGCCAACAATGGATCTGCTCAGAAAGAAATCAGGAAAACAATTCTCAAAAATAAAACAAAACAAAACAACCTAGGAATAAATCTAACCAAGAAGGTGAAAGACTTCTACAATGAAACCTATAGAATAGTGAAGGAAGAAATTGAAAAAGACCTCAGAAAATGAAAAGACCTCCATGTTCATGGATAAGCAGAATTAATATTGTTTAAATGTCCATATTATCAAAAGCAATATTCAGACTCAATGCAATCCCCATCAAAATACCAATGACATTCTTCACAGAACTAGAAAAAAACAGTCTTAAAATTCATTTGAAAGAATAAAAGACTCAGAAGAGCCAAAGCATATTAAGCCAAAAAAGTAATGCTGGAGGCATAATAATACCTGACTTCAAAATATGCTACAGAGCTATAGTAACAAAAACTGCATGGTACTAGCATAAAACAGACACATAGACCAATGGTACAGAACAGAAGACACAAAGACAAGCTCACACAAAGACACTCATCTGATCCTTGACAAAAATGCCAAAAACATTCATTGAAGAAAAGACAGCCTTTTTAACAAATAGTGCTGGAACAACTGGTTACCCATGAGTAGAAGACTGAAACTAGGCACTTATCTCTCACCCTGCTCAAAAATCAACTCAAAATAGATCAGAGACATTGGAATTCGACCAGAAACTATTCTAGAACATAATATAGGGTCAACACTCCAGCTTTTATGTACAGGCAACAACTTTCTCAATAGGACCCCTAAAGCTCAGAAAATAATGCCAAGAACTAATAAATGGGACAGTATCAGATTTAAAGGTTCTGCACAGAAAAGAAAACAATTAGGAATGTGAAGAGAGAATCTACATAATGGGAGAAAATCTTTGCTAGCTACTCTTCTTATATAGGATTAATAAATAAAATATATAAATATAAAATATATAAAATATGTAAATATAAATATAAAAAACTTTATCCCTCAAAATAAAATAACCCAATTAATAAATGGGCAAATGAATTCAACAGACACTTCTCAGAAGAAATACAAATTGCCAAGAAATACATGAAAAATGTCCAACATCATTAGCAATTAGAGAAATACAAATCACAACTACACTGAGATTTCATCTCATACCAGTCAGAATGGCAGGTATCAAGAATACAAATAATAATAAATGCTGGGGAGGAAGTGGAGAAAAAGGAATACTTTTATGCAGTTGGTGTGATTATAAATTAGTACAACTACTAGGTAAATCAGTATAGAGGATCCTCAAAGGACTAGTCATGGAACCTCCATATGACCCAGCTATACCACTCCTCAGTATCTACCCTAAAGAATTAAAGTCATCTTACTACAGCGATACATGTGTACAAGATTTCATACATATTCTATTTATAGCGGAACAATTCACAATAGCAAAACTATGGAACCAGCCTAGGTGTCCATCAATGGATGAATGGATAAAGAAAATGTGGTATATGTATACAATGGAGTTTTATTCTGCCATAAAGAAAAATGAAATTATGGCATTTGCAGTAAAATGAATGAACTAGAGACCATCATGTTAAGCAAAATAAGTGAAACTGAGAAGGTCAAGGGTCACAGTTTTCTCTCATATGTGGAAGCTAGAGAGGAAAAAGGAAAAGAAAGGTGATGGTGGATCTCTAAAAAATCAAAGGGAGATCAGTAGAGGAAAGGGACCAGGGGGTGGAAGATGGGAGGAAGGAGATAAGTGCTGGAGAGTGATATTCACCAAATTATATTGTTATATTGTGTGCATGTATGAATATGTAACCACAAATCCCATTAATATGTAAAACTATAATGCACCAATAAAAATGTAGAAAAAGAAAGAAAAGAAAGCTCCTTACAAAATACTTCAAGAATAAAAACACATCTCATAATAGAGAAAGCTGGCAGGCAATATCTTAATTTAGCAGTCAAATCCCAATAATGTGTCACAAGATGGAATGTTTTAAAAATTCAGTATAGATTCTGGGTTTTCACTTCCAAAGCTGCAAAACACTAATTCTAGATGTGTAGAAAATACTACAAAGCCTAAATTGAGGGGCAGTGTACAAAATAACTTGTAATAAATAGAAGGAAGACCAATAGAGTAGAGAAAGAGGGTCATAGAGAAGGAGTAGGGAAGGGAAAGAAGTGTAAGAGATTGAAATGGAGAAAATCGTGTTATATTCATTTCTGATTATATTAAAATGAACCTCACTATTATGTATAACTATAATGCACTAATAAAAAAAACCTAACTAATAATCTTCAAAAATGCTAATGTCTTAAAAGTTAAGGAAAGACTGAGAAGTGGTTCCAGATAGCAGGAGACAAAATGTAATAATTAAATTCATTACAAACAGTCCAGAATAGATTTATTTTCCTCTAAAGAACATTATTAAGTAAACTAAAAAATTTGAATGCAGTTTGAGTATTAGGTAGTAACAATACATCAATATTAATTCTTTAATTTTGACAGAAAAATACAACAAACTAAACAGAAAATTTTTAAAAGGAAAATAATTTAAAGACAATGAGAGAAATAAGACTAGCAGGTGATATGAAATATGAATATTAATAGAATCCCAGAATAAAATGATCAAAATAATTAGAACATAAAATATTTTTTAAATTAAAAATAAGCTTTAAATGTACTTAACTAAAACACCTAGTAACTAGTAAATATTTCCTAGCATGGCCAATACCTGCCCTAATATGGAATTTAAAATTAAAGAAAAAAGAAAGAAAACCAAAGAAAGAGGATACAAATGAAGACAAACTGACATCAGGAGCAAAATCAATAGTAAGTTTAAAATCAAAGCAAATGATTTTTAAGTTTTCCTTGGCTTCTGAGGCATTCACACGTTACTGATACTGCTCAGTTGTTGATTTGAAGGATCCATGCACCCTTTGATGTGACTGAAGCATTAGCCTCTACTAGTTTGTGTGGAACAATCACAGGTGAGAATATTTTCAAAGAACTTGAAAAAATCACTAATTCTGTACAATCCGAAGTCGAATCTGCCAAGATGTGATAATGGTAAAAAATAAATAAATAAATAAATAAATAAATAAATAAATAAACAATGTGTGTTGACTAGAAAAGGAATCTAGCTAGATAAATTCATAATTTTTTTAAAAAATATAACCTTAAACCTATTATTCATTATGCTATTCATCAGCAGTTATTTTGAGGATTATAATTGAATCATGTGTTGTGAACAGGTGGCAACAGTGAATTTAAAATGTTCTTATTAATGTAACTATTAGAAATTTTATATATTTTTGTTGGGAAATAGAAGTTGATTATCCTTAATTTTCCTAAGTTAAGAATGGGGGAGGACAGAAACATTTTTTGTTGTGAAATTTTTCAATATAAGGTTGAAACTAAAAATTTCTGAATGAGAACTGCCCTCAATGACTATTATTAGACCTTGAATGGCTTTGGAAATTAGCTTTTGCTACAGACTTGATAATGTTTCTTAATGAATTCAACCAAAAATAGCAAAGTAAAACTGTGCTCATATGTAAACCTTATTTAGCAGAAAAGTCATTTCAATGACAAATTTACATTTGAATCTCAAATACTGTCAAGCTGTTTTATGTATTTCCCATGCTGTCAAAAGTTAAAACAAGAAGTGAGATTCCAATTCTACCCAAATTTGCAACAGCTACATTTCCCAAGTTCAAACTGCTGTTAAAGCAACATTTTTCAGATCTCAATGTATGAAAGAATAGGATGACCTCTATTTCTTATCCTTCATTCCCACATTTGGTACCTCTATATCTCCTTCTCTGTTTCTCCTTCATCCTATAACACTTTCCCAATCATCTTCATGGTTTTATCCTATTACTCTTCAAAGCTTTAACTAAACTTCCCAGTCCAATATTTCTCCCTGAATTCAACTTCTGCTCCTTCATGGGGCCCTTTCTGCATATTACTTTTGTTACTTACTATACTTCCACCTCACAATCAGTAAGTCCTCTTATACACTCTAAATTCCTTAAGGAAAAAGCTACATCTTAAGTATAATGCACAGTCCCTGTTGGCAATACTGAATTGCCGTAAAATGTTGGTTGATGAGCTGGTTGAGCAAGTGTTTCAATAGTTAGAAACATAAAACTGATAAATGAAGGATGATGGGAATATTCATCAACACTTCAGCTCTGCATGTGTAATTTAACCACTATTTTCTAGGCATTTACTTACTTTTAGCTAGCCATAAAAACGAACTTGAAATTGTTCATATCATGAGGAAATAACAGATAGGATAGAATTACTTACTACTGGGGTTGTCAGCCAGAGGCACTCTTACTCCCCAAGGGGACAGTTGGCAATGCCTGGAGACATTTCGTTTGTTAAAAGTGGGAGGAGGTAGGATGTCAGTGAATGAAGCAAAAAGGACGCCACAATCCACAGATCAAAATATCAACAGCAACAAGTTTGATATCCTCAGTTACTGTAGCAATGTGGGCTCATGTATGTGAAATAGCTTTCAAGGAACTCTAGATTGGGCAGAGGGGAGAGAGGGGAGGGGAGGGGCAATGGAGGTGGGAAAGATGGTGGAATGAGATGGACATTATTACCCTATGCACATGTATGATTGCATGAATGGTGTGACTGCATTGTTTACAACCAGAGAAATGAAAAGTTGTGCTCCATTTGCGTATAATGAGTTGAAATGCATTCTACTGTCACGTAAAACTAATTAGAACAAATAATTTTTTAAAAGCTTTCAATACTTCTTTCAAATTATGAAATTTTCATGACTGCTTTATATGTGTATATATGTACACATATACATATATATATAGTATATATAAAAAAACTCACAGCATCTAGGACTGATGGTCTTCACACTCAATCCCATTTCACTAAACTAAAAAAAAAACCTCAAGAAACCTATAAGCCAGTTTTTGTCTTAATGCTCAGTAAAGCTTTGTTGAACCTAGGTGCTCAATAAATATTTGCTGAATAAAAATAATAAGTGATTGAAGTATTATACACTCTTCCTTCATTCTCTACCACATTGGTTTGGCATTTGCTTTCTAGAGCTTCTGGCCCTTTAGAAACCTAGGAGGACCTTTATAGATAATCTGATCACATGATTCTTAATATTTTTTAAAAGTGACTTTTTTTCCTCAAAGTAATTTCCTATGGAAAATTCTAGTATGTAAGACAGATAAACATAGAGCAGCTCCCCATGTCAAAGGTGGGGAATCAGGAGCCCCCAACCCACACACGTGGCGTCTCCTGGAGGGAGTACTGAAAAACAGAACACACTGCAATTGGGAAAACAGAAGTAGAAAGAGTGATCAGATTAAAGTCGCATGGATGCATAGGTCACTAATGGAAGCTGTTTTCATTTAAGTGCCCTGAAAGTGCAGGATGAAGGCTCTCATTTTCTTGAACTAGTATCAACACTATGCTTTTACATATGTGTGTGTAGATGGTGTGTGTGTGTATGTGTGTGTGTGAAGAGAGAATGGGCTAAGACTGACTTCTTCCCCACATGGACCCTCTTTTCACTAGACTTAAAATTTCTATGAAGTCTCAATCCCTGTCTAATTCCACGGGAAATTTGAGACTTGAACATATTCTGTGGCTCAACTACCTACAGAGGCATTTATGAATCTTTTTTTTTCCCATCAAGACATGATTTTCTGTGAGGTCCATTCGAGTAGCAGAAATTTATCATCCATTTGCCCTTCCATAGAAATAAATGATTGTTACTTGGAAGAAGGTTGTTGTATAATGATATTTTGGAATTAGAAATGTGTGTTGTGTGAAAAAGCAGCCTGTAAATTATTTTTTAAACTCCCTAACACCTACAATTTTGTAATAAAAACCTCTGAAAGCTTGTCAAAATATTTTTCTCTGGCTAGTGGGAATTCTTACAAGAGAGTGCTTCTCTAGCAAATCATAGGAAAGTATAAAAGAAGTGTCTAAAAGGCTCAGAGAGGTTGCAACATGAGGGTTTTGTGTTTATCAAAGGATATCAGGTTTTTAAAGGTGAGAAGCAGAAAACAGGGAATTTCATGTAAGGACTTGCTTGAGTGGAGTCTCTTCACCCACTAAATGTCCTTAATCAATAATTTAAAATAATATAAAGATCCAGGCATGTGCACCTGTAATCTCACAGTCAGGAGGCTAAGGCAGGAGGATAGCAAGTTTAAGGTCAGCTTCAGCAACTTAGTGAGAACCTGTCTCAAAATTAAAAATAAAAAGGGCTGGGGATGTGTCTGAGTGGTAGAACACCACCTCTTGGTTCAATTTCCAGTACTACCATCACCAAAAAGAAAAAGAATATCTAAAGGGATTGAATCTGGGCATGGAATTTATGGGGAAAAAAACAGCAAGGGCCAAAGTTCAGAGATCCAGGCTAGGACCTTCCTTCTGAAGGTGAGGAAAACATTCTTAGCACCCCTGTTACTTTTTTTTTTTTTTTTTTTAAACTCCATTACACTTTGTTGGGTTCTTCTCAGGACCATTAGCATAGAGGAACTCAAGAGGACTGGAAGGTCAATAGGACAGCAGGGAAGATTCTGCTGGCTGGAGTCATGCTGTGTTCTTGTCAGAGTCACAGGATTATGCTGGGAGACATTGTCCCCAAAGGCAGGGGAGGTAAAGATCAAATTTAAGCAGATTATATATGCAATCTAGTTTTTCTTGTCACATGACCCCCCAAATGATTCTCATATAAAAAAAAAACTGAACAAAACTGATACATTACCAAGGTCAAGGCTTGAGCAATATATATGATGACCTGACAGTGAAAAAGGTTTCAATTTTTTCCAGTAAAATTCTTCTGCAAGCAATAGCTTAACAAAATCCCACAACACAGCTATGCAAAGGGTACAGAGAGATCTGACCTATGATGAGGAGAGTGGCCTTAGGGAGCTCTCAGAATGCTGCCACCCAGGAGTAAATGGGGCGAGCAGAAGCACTGCCTTCTCGTTGTTCTTGTTTGAAGACTCCTGTCTCTTCCATGCTCCTTGGTTCATCTGGATCCCCTGCCTGCAAATCCTGTTGACCCATCGTAGGTTGTTATTACTTAATTTTCCCTTTGCTCACCTTCTGTCATGGTGTTTATTTTTCCTCTATTGCCAACAGCTATTCATGGAATGGTCTTTAGAAGACCCAAATATCACCTCTCAATATTCAAATGTTGAGGAAAAAGAAGAGCTGGAGAAGGGGAGGGATGCCCAAAGTCACATAACTGATGGTAGGCCTGACAGCAGCCAGGTGGCCCAGCTCCTCAACTACTGCACTCTATCATGGACACATTGCCTCTGCCTGATCTTCCCTCCCACTAAAGAATACTCTTCCTTCCCCAGATTCCTCTTCTAGCCCCAGAAGCCTCCTATTTCCTCACATGTCCATTCAAAAGAAAATTACATAATGCCTATCTCATTTTCTCTTAGATAATTCTGCATAGTAATTTTAGCAATATTTGTATCTTTTAAGTGTCTAGTCCTGATTGGCTCCATTCACCCTGACACCAATCTTTATTTGCATCTTTGAATCTTCCATTTCAAAAGAGAAAGGCAGACGGCAGAGAATAATCTATTCTTGAGATAGGGGAAACCATATCCCATCAGAGAACTGAAAGCCTATTGAGCAATAGCTTTTAAACCCATCATCGAAAAAAATCAGCCATGTACAATGTCAAATCGTGACTCCAGCTTTAAGGCATTTTATATTGTACTTGAAACCTAAGTGACTGTAACCAATCTTCTGGGCTTCAGATGGATGAACCGGTGACTAATTCAATGATTCAAGTTTCAGACAAGGAAAGGTATCGAACTACATCTTATTTCTACTTACCCTCATCATTTGACTTAATAGTGCCTTAAGTTTATAGTTACTGATAGAAAATTCTGAGAATTAAAAAAAAAGTTTTAAAATTCTAGAGCCCAAGGGCCTCTGGGCCTTTTTTGTGAAGTTCAACCAAGAGTTTGTGTTCTTCGCTATGACTTGAGGTAGCAAAATGGAAACAGTGTGCCAGGAAGATCATATGCCTGCAATCTAAAAACATAGCATTTAAAATATGGCAAAAGTTGCTAGTTAAGTACTGAAGTTGCAGTTTACTTGACAGTAATAGCTTTTTGAACATGCTTGCTACTGATGTGGTATGTAACTATTTTAACCTATAAAGTATCACATATGGTCAAAGTATAATAAATTTTAATGGATTTAGGAGCTCTGATGCTCATGTTATTTCCCATCTCTCCATCAGCTTCATCCTGAGACTGGCTCTAGTCATCTTGTGTGATAAGTGCAAGTCCAAGAGAAGTCAAATGCTTCCTCTTCCATATCTAGAGAGAGGACATGCTTCTACCCCAGCATTCCAACCTAGAATGCTGTGAATGTCCCTGATTGGAGCAGCTTATACCATATGTCCTTCACTAATGTTTGTGGCCAAGGGAATCATGGTTGGTGTTGATTGGCTTTTCCATTCAGGAGTCACATCTGGAGCTGGAGATCAAGTCATTCACCAAGAAGGCCATATGTTATGTGGAGGATAAGTAGATACAAGCAGGGAAACTGAAAGAAAGGAAAGAATGAATATTGGATATCCACTACATGGACTTCTAGTCTGAAAGTCTGTAGTTACTGAATATTTATATTCAGGTTGTATTTACTGAAAATTACTTAGTGTAACTAATAAGAAAATAATCTCAAGATTACAAATGATAATAATAACAACAAAATTTCAAGGTCAGTATGTTTCTTTTTTATTATTAGTTCTGCAATTAACTTAAGTTCATTGAACAATTTCATTTTCATTTATAAGCATTACATTAATTCCCATGCAAAAACCCAAGACCACATATGCCTGATTCCAAATGGCAAAAATCCAACTTATGAGTCTGGACATTCAAGACCAAAGCCAAGATGTTGCTTGACTTTTCCATGAGTAGACATCATGGGCATCCTTTGGGAGAGCAGCAGATTCCCTGACCCTCGAATAGCAGTTTGCCATGAATCCAGACCAAAGCAGGGAGCCAATGTCTTGAAGCACCTACACCTGGCAAGGAGTTTCACTCATGAAGACAGGACACCTCTGTACCAATGCTGACACACAGATTTTCCTGGTTCCTGCTCTACAGTAACACCTGCTTTTGAACAGACATGTTATCTTCTATTTGAGGATAATAAATTCTTCCTGCCAGTTTTCCTCAAAAGCTCAGGAGAAGAGACTTCATTTAAAATAACAATAATAATAATAAAAAAAAACTTACCTCTAGAACCCAAACAGAAATAAATACAAAGACACCTACTATGTCAAGTTTGTATCTTCCCCAACTTTAGGTAGAGTCATTAAACAGGTATAAAGCTTTAAAAACTTCTCTCAGTAAGATAGGAACCAGGAATATCAAAGAGGGCAAAACAGGACCCCACAATTAAAGGAGAACTAAACAAATACAAAGAATCATTCTGTCAACTGAGAGAAATGGACTAAATAAACAACTGATAGCATTTCAAGAGTGGATGTTAATTCGTATTGAAACACATCGCAACTCTGACAATGGCAAAGATTTCGTTAGTGCAAATAACAATTATAATGGTGTGTTCTTTAATAGGACTTAAATAAGGCTTCAAATAATTATACATGCTAAAAGTAACATTTGGAAACCTTAATTTTGTTTGGAAAGCTATCAAACGCACCCTCCAAACCGACCAATGTTTGCTGAATCCAAGACAATTACATTCAGTGAAGTTGCTCCAAAACACAATTTGTAGCATTATTACTTTCAAAGTTTACGTTGTCTGGTGGAAAAAGGGGAAACCACTCCGGTCACTGGTCAAAAGAAAGAAATCCAGTCAACATGCCAGGTAGTTCCCAGGTTCTTATGATTCTCAAATATCCACAGTGGTGAAAACGCATTAGAAAAATAAAGACAGAAACAAAAGAAAAATATATTAGAATTCTTAAGTGTCAAGAGATTTGTCTCCCAGGCCCCATTAATAAATTTTGCACAAAGTATGAAACAGAAAAAACCAAGAGGATTCATGGGCATATTCATCTATGGCTCAAGTTCTCCTTAAAAAGCAAACAGCAACAAAACCAACAAACAAAACTACACAATAACTGGGAAACATAAACAACAAAATCAGAGGCAGAGTATGAAATAGTAATATACTGTTTCAGAGCCTGCACCATCCTGCAGAACCAGGAAACTTAAAATTTGTTCTTAACAAATCCAATCTAAGCTGGATATGTAAAAAACGGAAAGAGAATCACAAACCACACTAAGGGTTATGAGAGTTTTAGAATCAGCAGAGGAAAAAAAAAAGTCAGCAAAATACTCAGAAAAATTTATCATCAATTCTGAAGTGGGGCCTTGTGACATCATCAGGGTTAATAAAGACAGAGATGGACTTTCCCGGGTTCTCAGTCACTAGCTGCTGCAGTTTTTTTGCCAAACGGTCATCAGGCTGGTTGGGGTCCCCTCCATCCGACTGCGGGGAGGGGATGCTGGTGGTGCTGCCGCGCCGCTGGAGCTCCAGCGTCAGTCGGTTGGCTGCCTTGACGTGCTCGATGGCCGTGCGCAAATGCTCCGCAGGATCCGAGCGCACAGAGGAGAGCTTCCGGGCATGGAGCATGACCGTCTCCTCGGACAGGTGCTCCAGCATGTTGCACTGAGGGATGAAATAATTGGGGCACATCTTGTTGACCAGACAGTGCTGCAGGTCATCAATGAGGCCCAGCAAAAAGTGGGCTGCATAGTCTTCTTGAGCCAGATAATTGGCAGGAAGTCTGTCGCAGGCCCAGAGCATCATGCTCCGCAGGTGATAGGGGCTAATGGCCTTGGGTCGAGACAGGAGTTTAATAATGATGGCTTTGCAGGCTTGGTAGGCCTGCATGAGACTGCTAGAGATGCACTTCTTCAATTGCACCTCACTCCTGGCAAAGGACAGCCGCCACTCATTGTCCTTCTTACCCTTGTAGGAGCAAGCAGGCACCAAGTAAAACCCACTGATGACCTCCTCTTCAGTAATCTTCCCATCCCAAAAGTGATTTTCCATGAGCCAGCTTTGGGCCACTGCAGGCCAACCTTTGAAAGATACCACGGGGACAATATCGTACAACATGCGACTGCTCCCCACACCCAGAATGATGGAGATGATGGTCCCATTCTTTTCTACCTTTTCCACCTTTGGCATCCCTCGCTGGGGCTTCTTCTGGATCTCTGACAGGACAATGCTGATGGAGTCATAGAACCAGTCGGCCACTTTGGTAGGGGAGAAGAAGTAGTTGGTGGCACCATTGATGTGATCTACGATGGTGCAGCAGTCTTTCCACTTACTGATTGTCCCCTCATCAAAGAGACGAAGGCTGAGCCAGGAGTGGCACAAGGCTGAGTGACGCATATCGAGAGTCACAGGCTGATTACGGTCATGTAGTTTAAGGGCTGGCACCAGAAGGGTAAAGTCCATATCATAGTCAGTACCCCGAGCATAGACATTCAGCTCATCTAAGTCCAGATCCACCACGCCTTCCCGGACTCCTCCGGAGAGCAACAGGTACTCATTAGCCACTGGAAGTTTTTGGTCCAACTTTTGCACCATTCCTAGAAACAAAAAGAGAGAATGCTATTATAGTAAGCTCAGGTGAGGAAGTCTTATGACCTTCTAAGAACCAAAATTCATTACCAGCATAAAACCAGATCTCAGGCTGCTGCTCAGACCCACTTACAATACTTTGCTCTCCCTGTGCTAGAATCTGCCCTTTTCCAAGTAGAAGAATTACGGCACATCTTTCTTTCAGAGTGAAAAGCAATATCATTTTAAATCACAAACCAGGTTTCCTCTTCCTGCAGGCATTGCCTCAATTTATATCCTGCCATCTACTCGCTCAACCAGGCTGAAAACTTCAGTAGGCTTCAACCCTTCTTGGCCCTTCTCCTACCAAATTGTATCTATGTACCCTCTGCCACGTTTCTCTCTTCATTCCCTGTTCTCCACCTCTGCTGCCATCACCATCAGAGGCGAGGCCCTTGTTGTCTTCTGCCAGAGCCAAGTGTGTTGACCCTTGTATTGAAGGTACAAAAACCATGGAGAGCAACACTGCTGGCACCTCAGCCCCAGTCAAGGCAGCAGTACCAAACTGTACCAGCAGGCAGTAGGTTCACACTTAAGGCATGCTCTACCAGTTTAAAAAAAAAAAAAAATTCCAGCTGCATTTAAGAAAACCCTTGATGAAGAAGAGACATGACTGATTTTATTAAATCCCAGTCTTTGCATCCACAAAGCTCCTCTCTCCACACTGGAACCTGGACGCAGCTCTGGAGAAGCACTGGTGAAACTGAGCTGTGAGCTGATCTGGCTACTCTGCTCAGGGAACATCACTGTTACTTTAAAGAACAAATGATAAATGAAGGCTATTCAGAATTGGATATTTGGCATCCATTTTCTTAAAAAATGAACAAAATAAACCTGGCTCCAATAAAACAACTGACAATATTTATTGCCAATGATAAAATTGAAGCTTTCAAAAGAAAATTAAATTTTAGGAAACTCATATTGTTCACCAAGAGTTTGACATTTCCAAAATTATATAAATCTCTAATGAGATTGATGATATGAACAAATGTGATTCTTCAGTGAGATTGAGACTTCTGAGGGAGAGATTGGTGTCTCCAATGGGTATTAAGTGGGCACTGGGTCTGCATGTGGTAAGCACAAAACTGAAATTATAAACAACGGATTCAAGAATGAATGCATGGAATCAACAGACTGAATTTACATAAGTACTTAATAAGGGCTAGACTTAAATGACTATTCCACAAAAAAAACCCAAAAAAACCCAAAAACATACCAACTTACCTTCCCTGCCTCCTTTGTATCATGTACTACTCAGGCTCCATTATCTAACAAACTGGCAGCATAATTCTTTACAATTTATGTAAGAACTTCTCCCCAAAGATCCAAGAACTATGAACTAACATTCCATTATTCTTGAATTACTGCAAATTGACAGTTTGTTGTTCATAGGACCAATCTCAAGCAAATAAATAAGCCAGTGCTATGGTCTGAATGCAGTTCGTTGTTCCAAAATTCATGCTGGAGTGTCATCTCCACTCTGAGGTATTAAGAGGCTGGAAACTTAGTCTGACTCCAGCATTCAGAGATGGGGCCTTGGGAAGTCATGGAGGCTCAGGGCAAAGTCCCCATGATTGGATACTAGTGTCTTTATAAGAGAAAGTGACCCAAGGAGATGCACATTTGTGGTAGCTATATGTTACCATGCATAGCCCTACACTGCCTCAGCACTCTGCCAGCAAGAAGCAACCCTCAACCTTGGACCTACACAACTATGAACTGAAATAAACCTTTTCTTTATAACTTATCCTGTGGTATTGTGCTATTACCAAGAGAAAGCAGACTAAGATAACCACCTATATGTGTTTTGTTACCATTAGTCTTATAGACTGAATGTTTGTGTCTGCCCCCACCAAATTTGCAAGTTGAAATCTTAACTTCCAATGTGATGGTTATCAATACATTGAGCCTTTGGTAAGGGATTAGGTCACTAGAGTGGAACCCTTGTGAGTTAGCTTAGTGTTCTTATAAAAGAGATAACAGGGGGCTTCCTTACCCCTCCTATCATGTAAGGACACAGAGAGAAGATATAAACCAAGAAGTAACCCCTCACCAGATAACCAAACTGTGTGCCTTGATCTTGGACTTCCCAGCCCCCAAAACTGTGAGAAATGAAGTCTTGTTTTTTTTAAGCTAGTGTATGGTCCTGTGTTAGAACAGCCTGAATGGACAAAGACAACCATGTTTCAAAATTTAACACTCATTTATAGAAATGTGCTCTTCTACATTCCTTAAAATCCTGTTTTCCAAACCACATTAACCACATTTAGTACCATTTTCTTCCATTCGGATAAGAATACAGCAAGCTATTACTTTCTTTTTAAAGCCATCAATAAGTTATTCAACATTATAGAGTCAGCAATTCATCAGAAAGAAAAGTGAATGTACTTTATTGCTAAAGCTGTTCGTTCACACTACTTGTGCTATGAGAGGCCGTCACGACTCCTTTTCAAGAAAAGATTTTGTCCCAGATGCTAGAAGTCCAATCCCTTGATTATTGTCCTGGCTGCAGACAGCTGCCTTCACCAAGGCCATTTCCTACAGCTGGGGTGGAGCTGGTAGAGCACATCCAGTTGCTGGTCAGTGTGGGAACGTCCCAGCTCAGGGTTACCATGAAGGGCCACTCAAGCCCAGAGTTCCCAAGAGCTCAACAGAGGCTTAGGCTGCACCTGCAGAAAAACTCAACTTCTTCTATTCCTCCTCTTTCCTTCCTTCCCTTTCAGAGGTGTAGATGATCCTTAGTAAATAACCTAACTCCACCTCTGGCTGCTTCCTGAGGAACTAACCCAGGACATCACAACTACCCAAGCTGAAACAGCCTTCATTACAAATGAAGCACTGGAAAGTTTATGTTCCCTTTTAAAGTGATTTTAAAAACCAAACTTAGCAATCAAGATTGACAGTTATCTTAAACATCAAGACCAATATCAATTTCTCAGTGGTCTCCATGGTTTCATATTAGCCTCATCTTTGCAATGTAAGAAATACTACCGCCTCAGGTTTTAAGGGTAGCTATAAAAGGACAAGGTTCATTTCTCAGGTCCCAGAGTAGCCTGTGAAAATCATTTTATTATTTTATGAACTCATATATAGGTAGCTACTTTCAGAGAGACAAATTTGATAATGAAATAATTTACACTTCATTATTTCATATATTCTTTCCTTCTAGCATTTAGAATGCCAAGAATATACCTGAAAAAATTGTGAAACGCTGTGTTGTAGCTAGTAAATAAATTCTCTAACAATTACAGTGCTATTGTTTGGTGAGTATCACATCATTGTCTCCTGTTAGGTATAAATAACTCGAAATTCTTTCTGTCCTTCCATCCTAGTAAGGAAAAAGCTGACCTTGAGCACACTACCTAGGACCTATCTATACAATCAGAGTCACTTGTACATTAACAACCTATAGGTAAATTGTCTACAGATGTGTCACTGAATTTTACCTTGGATTGCCAAAATTTTGTTGAGGAAGTGTTAGGTAAGAAACAGCTTAAGGGGCTGGGATTATGGCTCAGTGGTAGAGCGCCTGCCTCACATGCGTGAGGCACTGGGTTCGATCCTCAGCACCACATAAAAATAAATAAAATAAAATAAAGATGTCATGTCCATCTACAACTATAAAAAAAAAATTTAAAAAAAAAGAAACAGCTTAAACTCCCTTCTGCCCTCTGCTGGTTTACAGAAACTTTAATGTATTTTTCAGTTGTTCCTGTATACCCTGGAACATTCCTGCCAGTGATAAAATTATCCTCTTTTCCTCGCAACTGCTGCTCAGGCACTTACTTAAAATGTTAATTCTACTTTCCAAAAAGCCAATATAAAGTACTGGGCTAAGTTCTACTCTTAAAGAGGCACAATGATCTCAGATATTTCGTATTCCCTTTAAAGAAAGAACTTTAGCAGCAGAAAGAATATTGCAGAGGCTCGTTTATCAAGTTCTCAGATATCAGAAATAAAGTCCCCAAGGTCACACGATTCCAGAAGCTAATCCCTTGTGACATCCACATTTCCACTCAGCCTCCCTGAACCTGCTAGTCTGTAGTTTTACTAATGATTTGATAATATAAGCAGGAGCCTTCTCCAACATCACACAAGCCCAGATGTCCTCCTTGAAAACTTTTCTGGGCTAACTTTAAGTGGAAATGAGCTGACATCAGCTATCATGGCAGATGGGTTGCCAGGCAACTGCATCAGCCCAGGGCTGGGAGAGGAAAAGAGAGAGCACACTGTACACTTTGGTAAAGGGATCAGCTCTAACAAGTGCCGTTCTGAGCTGATTCAAGGTCTTCTGGGTAATTATGGCAGTGTAAGATCAAGTGACTGGCCATTTAATTATTAGTAACATTATCCAAAGTCAGGAATGGGAACAAAGAAGAGACCCATATACACCACCAAGCTCCTTAGCAGCAAAGAAAAGGAGGAATGGGGAAGCAGCTTATTCCCTGTACGTCTCTTCAAGGAAGCACCGCCATATATTTGCTTTTAAAAACTCTAAGGTAAAGCTGCCTCCCTATTGTTCCTCACTCCTTGGTTTGGATTTATTTCATAGTTTCTATTTAACAAGACCTTAATATTACTCTTCTCTATAAATAATGGAGCCTGGACTTTAAGGAACGCGCTCCATGTTATTTCCTTAGTTCTTTGTTGATTATTTTTCAGAGCACAGAGTAAAAAATTGAAGTATGAATTATTGGACTTCCTTATGTCCTAGGAATAAAACTTGATCACTTTCCACTGAACTCAAATTACTAACGCCTGTCACTCAAACACATAATGCCAGGTGGTTTACATCAGAGCCTGAGACCTAAGTCTCATTTTGTGTCTCCTCCCATCTTCACAACCCCAGTGTAATAAATACTAGGTAAATAAGTGAAATCAGTAACTTGTATAGGTTTCCTTTACACACACACACACACACACACACACACACACACACACTTATGTGGAAGGGAGAAAGATCTATAAAAAAGGCAAAACTTTTGCCTTTTGTAATTAGTTATAACAGCAGATAAATTTTCTCTCCCTATATACCTTTGAGCATGTATACAAAACAGTATTCAGTGTTTCAAGTGAAAGGGTGATCTCAGCTGTGAGTCAGGTGGCACACACTAGTAACCAACACTCACTCACCATGGCAGTGATTCTTCACGAGAGAAAGGATATAGGGTGAGATGAGGCTAAAAATGCCCTTTGTGGTTCTGATGCACCGCTAGGGCAGCAGTGACCTTGGTTAATATAACAAATTATATAAAACCTTCCTATAAAATATTTTGATTTATGTTTCAGAGGAGGAAATACTACTGTCAAGCCTACCTGACATTCTGAGGAACATGTTAGATGTAGGCATGGTCAGTCACCCTTTTCTAAGAAAGTCACCGACTTGGGGATTTTTAACAACCCCAATTTGGGGAAGGTTTTAGCATTTTCCTATGATAGAAATTATCTATCTAAAGTTTCGTGCTTTAGAGCTGAAAAATCTAAGATTCAGAGAGGAGAAATGACTCATTCAAGGTCACACAGCCTTGGTAACAGATGAACAGCACTGTCTTATTCCTATATTTTTGCAAAGGTCAGCACGTCACACACATACTGTTCTCCCTATGACAATGACTCAATGTGACGTAAATGCAGAATGACCTGGAAGGGCAGAGGAAGAGGTCCAGGGCAAAGTGCTAGTTTTGTGCTTTCAGTGGTCAGAGCTTTGGGGTGGCATCTGACAACAACAGATCGTGTCTGAACTACCCACACTCATCCTAAGGAAGAACAGACCTCATCTGACTTGAAAAATGTCATTAAATCCCCAAATGGACTGCAAGCCACTGGTAACAAAGAAGATACCAAGGGAGCTTGCTAGCTTTCATAATCTCCTGGGTGATCATTATTATTCACAATCACAGTAATATGTTTTATAAGTCAAAACTTATCTAAACAAATAAATAAAACCACTTTGATAGGGCTGGTAGGAAGAATCTAAGCAGATAGTATATACCTAGTTCATTTTTTCCATGTTCTTCCATTTTTCCGCCACCCCTAAGCCTAGAATAGCAAACTATACTTATTTCACAGAGTTGGTTTGAAGATTTATTTAAATAAGATAATCTGTCTAAAACCTTTTGCACATGGAAGGCAAATAAAACCTGTTAGGTGAAGGAGAATGAATGCAGCAGTCTCCCCGGGCCATACAGGACTGCTACTGGCACAGGGACACCCTCTCTGGGTAGATAACACCATGGGGCATGACATAGTCTGGTGCCTAGAGGCTAGGTAGGATCCCAGCCCTTTCCTTGTTTTCCCAATCAGCTGCTCCATGGAATGCAGCTGTGCCCCTGAAGAGCGCCCTGAGGTCAGCATCTGCAACACCCACGGGAGCAGCGGGCTGTGCTGCAGCATAGCTCCCTCCTAAATCAGATAATAACAGAAAGCCTTTGGCACAGCAACTGGCAGTAAGGCCCAGCCAATGAAAGACACTGTCATGGGTACCAGTCTGTGAACTCCCTGTGGTCAAGGATTCATTCCTATATGGCTGGAACCAACTCTGGAATGGGAAGGCAACTGCTTGCTGAAGGTATCATTTGCTTTGGCTTATTTTTGTTTGTTTTGTTTTATTACAATTTCATGTTTTATTTTTTAATTTTCTTTTATTGGTTCTTTTTAGTTAATCAATTTGAATACCTCATTAACTATATCCTGTGATTGTGAAGTTTGCTAAAATATAGAATATGAAATACCATCAGCATTTGCATATAAATTTGCTTACTAATTAAGTAAAAAGAGTCAGATTTTTTTTAAAAAGTCTCTAATTTTTCATTATTTTCCTCCTCAGATATTAAAACTGAAGTTCTAAAAGTTGCCAGGCTTTGTCAAAGTCTACTAAGCTACTGTAAACAGAGTGAACATGAGCAAGTTAGACCTGGATTCAAGTCTGATTGATCCATGACCATTCTAGATATGTCTCTTACCTTAAATTGGTAAATAACAACTGTAAATTTGTTGGGTGGTCATGGGAAGATGCATGCCAAACTTCCTAGTATGTGGTCTGTACTGGATCAGCAGTCAGTAAGTGAGGGGTTCTAGGCTTGTGCATGCACACATGCTATTAATATACTTTTCTCCATCTAATAAGTTCTACCCTTTCTTTCTTTTCAGTTCTTAAGATAGTTTAAATACACAGTTTCTGCCATTTGGCTTAGTGGCAAGATTCAAACGAGAGTCTTATTAGCGCCACATAGCAAGCAGCAGGTTGACAATTTACAAGAAGGAGGGCTCAATTTAGAAGGATCATTCTTGAAAATCAATAGCAAAACCAAAAGACAAAAAGAAAAGCAATGAAAAATGTCAATGTGGGCTGAAATGGCTACATAAAGATAATAACATTAACTTTCTCCTGATCTGCAAAAAGAAGCTTGAAGTATGTGATAGAGATGCTTGAAATTAAGTCAACTGAACCTCATTACCTCTGCCTGTGACCTAGCTAAGTCTGGTTTCTATTTCTTTCCTATTTGGGATTATATATGTGAACTACTTAATTACTCTGAAACTGGAAATCTGGGTTCATTAAGGAGGGAGGGAACTATATTTCAGAAAAATAATGAAGTAAGCCAAGTCCAGGAAAGTGCAACAAGGGTGGAGATGGAGTCCAAAACTCAGGTTGCATTTATTCATGATGCATTATGCTTCCTGTGAACCATTGTACAAAAGATAAAAAGGTGAGGAGAAATACACACAGTCACTACTGCATGATGCTTACCACTTAATAGAAAGCCAGATGATAATTCTACCACTCAGGAGAGATGAGGTTGTACTGAGAGAAACAAACCTAACATCTCAGTGATTCAGAACAACAAAGTTTTACTTTTTTTTTTTTTCTTTTTTTTTTTTGGTGGTGCTGGGGATTGAACCCAGGGCCTTGTGCATACTAGGCAGGTACTCTACCAACTGAGCTATATCCTAGTCCCAAAGTTTTATTCACACTACAGGATAGTCAAGAGTATCAGAGGTAAACCTGGAGTTCTTCTTTCTTTAATCCCTATCTAGAACTTCACAGTCACTTTACTGTGGAGAAAAAGACAGCTCTGGAGGATTAATTTTCAGCAGTTAAAAATGCTGTGGATATATTCCAGGCATGGTGGGGCACACACCGGTAATCCCAGCTACTTTGGAGGCTGAGGAAGGAGGATCATAAGTGTAAGATCAGCCTGGGCAATTTAGAGACCCTGTCTCAAAATAATATAAGAAGGGTTGGCACTTGCCAACTGGATTAATCTCCAATAACCCCCAACTCCCAAAAGTTGCTTAGCTGGAATTGACATGCATCATTCTTATTCACAAATCACTGGCCAAGACTAGTACAATGTCCTACCCAACCAGATTAAAAAAAATGCACTTCTACCACATGCCGGGAAGGTGGAGAGCCAGAAATATTTGATAAGCAGCATGAACAGCTCCCATACTAATCAAATAATGAACATATAATTACAAGCTGAGATGATAACACTGAAGGAATGAATAAAGGTCCTCGCCAAAATGAATGAGGAAGAAGAGGCGTGAAGACGGCTTAGCCTGGAGAACAGAAACTTCAAGAAGGCCAAGATTGAATTGTCCTAATAAAGAACAAAAGGACTTCACCTATATGATTTCAATACATAGAAGGTACAAAGATAAAAAGTCAGTGTGATGTTATAAATGGAAGGCTGGTCCATCAGGCACAACTTTCTAACAGTGCAGCCTGTGCAAACAGTACGTTTCCTGCCTGAAGAGATGATGCATCGTAATATTCAGCAGGAAAGAAACCATGCTATGGAGTCTGAGTGCTGATGCTTCCCAAGGTGGCTGTCCATCACAAGAGCCTGCTACTAAAGGAGACCACCACCATGTCCATGTCCCATGTCCACCTAGGACCATCCAGCATGTGCCCCAGCAGTGGTGGCAGAAGAACGCTGAGGGAGCTCTGTGTCCCGATGCAGAAGGCTGCTCTGCTCTCTGTGGTGTACACGGCATCATTTCTCATCTGCAGCCAGCTACTGCCACATCCTCCTACCAGCCTGGCCAATTTTAAAGAACAGAGCATAGGACTAGAAATGTTACGCATAGAAATAAAAGAAGGGCTGAATTAAAGAGTGCGTTTTTAAGGTACAAACATCGCGTCGAGGCTGTCTGAGAAGGGCACACACATTTGTCAATGGTGCTCTGTGCTAAGGTACAGGCTGGATGTTTTGCCTATGTCATCTCATTCAACCCTCTTCAAGTGGGCAATATTGTCCCCATGCTACTGATGAGGAAATCAAGGTAAGTAACAGTCAAGCAAATTGCTCCTGGTCATAAAGGCTGTGTTGGGATCCAGATTCAAGTAGAAGCCATTCTCTTCTCACCAGCCCCTGCTACTCTCCAGCATTAAATGGGCTCTTCCAGGAGAATAAACCATTTAATATCTTTTAAGATCTTTGGGCCATTAAAACTGCAATGTAAAACACGATAGGAAGCAGTAAGTAGAAGGTTATTTCTCTATACAAAAATGAGACAAATTTCATTGTGGAGTAATCATTTCTAAAGTACATAAAAAATGATTTCAGCCATCTCTGGGAAATAGAGTATGTAAGGAAAATGAATCAAGGATCATAGAAAGACATGATTACAAAATAACTTTAAGAAAACAACATCCAGTGCTGTGACACATGGTGTGTGTGTGTGCTGCATACTTAGTTCTTGGACAATTCTCAAAGAACATTCCAGAAATGTTTCAATCACAAGGCATCCTTGGAATTCCAGCAGGCCCCAAAGACAAACTCTGAAAATGTTCCCACATATCCAGATGCATCATCTAACTTGCTTATTTTAACCCCAAAGCAGAACCTTAACTGTAAGGTTCTATCCCCATGTTTCCAGTACCAGGCTGAGGAGAAAGGCAAACCTGATTACCAAAGGTAACGCTAACCTTGAAGACAGAAGCTCTGACTGTGGTATTGTGTGCAATGTGACTTTTTTTTTTCCTTGTACAAAAATCAGGTCAGGCACACCTGGAGACATGGAGAAAGTAACATAAAGAATTTTGTACCTTCCCTGCAAATAACAAAACCAAGAAACAACTGTTATCCAAGAGCCTGAAACAGGAAATCCCATGCTCCTTGTGACCCAGCTGCCTGAAAAAACATGTCACTGTTCATTTTAAAGGAACCTTGTCATAACTGAGTCCACACCACACACTCAGGCTGTCACATTAGCTCATGGCCAATCCCAATTCACGTAAAGATGGCTCCTCTAAAGAATTTTAGAACTACCATGGGATAATCAAAGATTTTAAAATTGGGTTACTTGGAAAATTTTCAATCATACACAATAGAGAACATAGTATAAAGAATCAACATGTGCCTCTTACCAAGCTCCAAGGATTCTGTTTGCCAATCTATTCCAGTATCGCTTATCTCCCCATTTTTCTGCTATCATACTTTAAGGTATATCCTAGATATTGTAAAATTTCACCCAAACATACTTCAAGATATTTGTCTACATGATAAAGACCATTTTAATCCTCTATCCACCATTCTTATACCTAAACAAGTAATTCCTTAATACAATTACAGATTTCACCTTTTTTCCAAATGTGTTAAGACATCCTGGTGTGTGTGTGTGTGTGTGTGCATGCACAGCAGGAATAAACCGACTCATCACTGATAGTGGCTTTTTTTTTTTGAGGGGGCTACCAAGGACTGAACTCAGGGGCACTCAACCACTGAACCATATCCTCCATCCTCAGTCCTATTTTGTATTTTATTTAAAGTCAAGGTCTCACTGAATTTGCTTAGCACCTCGCTTTTGCTGAGGCTGGCTTTGAACTCTTGATCCTCCTGCCTCAGCCTCTGGATTCTTGATGAAGTTACAACCTCTAAGGTGTATGACTAGCCCTAAGCACAGAAAAAGGATGATCACAATGAGTTACTGGTTCTTCCTCACAATCAGTCAATCAGTTTGGGGTCCATTATATATAAAACTAAATCTGAGAACAATTCCTCAAAAGAGTTCATCAGCTCTCTTGGATCAGCAAAGCCTGTTTTCCAGTGTGTTTATAGTTAGCACCTATTCCAATTCTCCTCACAACCCAAAGAACACTTAAATTTCTCTTCTGGTTCTGTAGAACTGCAGAGAGGTGAAAATTCACACATTCCTCAGATATGGGCCTTTCCTCCTTAAATTATGAAGTGAACAACTAACTACAAGTGAGGTTTGAGGGGGAAATGAGAAAGCAGGCAGCCCAGCTTCCCAGCTCACTTCTAGCACCATTTTTCAGAACAGGGCTTTGCTCAAAAGGACCTGCCTTGTTCATGAATCAAAGTCTCAAGTTAGATTCAAGACCAATAAAACATTTCTCTTTTAGCTTTCATTTGGGATTAGTCTATCTCCACTCCTCTAAAATGTATAGAAAGAATTCCAGATGACATTTTTTTTTGCCCATGAAGGAAGTCTTTTAATGCACATTAACACCTTTTGCTTAAAACTTTAGCCATAAATCTTAATGTTCTTGGTGCTAACACTTGAATCTTGCCCTATAAGCAAGAGTAAGTTCTCCCAGCCCCCAGCAGCGGATGGTGGTCCCAGCAAGTCCCCAGACAAGGATGGAGATGGGCGACAGCACTCTACAAGGCACACAGGATGAGGACAGGCCACGGCCAGGCCACATTCTTCTTGGCCTCTCTGGATCTCAATGGGGCTGCAGAGGCTGGCTGGTTGTTCTGGCCAATGATCACACCACAGGTGGATTCAGTCACCTTCCTTCCCAAGGTCCCAGCATCTCCTTGCAGGCGTTTAGCTTCCGGTGGGCAAACTCCCTGGCCCGGAGGCGGCTAAGCCTGGGAGGCTGCGCCAGCACAAAGCAGCCCCGCCACTGCGCCTGCGCCCTGCAGGGTGCACCATCGCGCCCGCGCCCGTGAGCCCAGGCCTCATGGCCCATGCCAGGGCATTCCCGCCACCCCACTGCCCCACCGCGGAGAGCTCAGATATGTTTTACTCAATGACCTCTAGTCCACACTTTCTCGGTGGGGAACTCACACCAATTATGGATTCCCTGTCTACTTTGGTGTCCCTCTGCCTGGTGACCTGTATGTCTCCTGGCCTAATGAAACAGATGTTCAACAGATGTAACTTGAAGGAAAAAAAAAATGGTGTGGACTGGAATAAATTCTATCTTTATGAGGATGAAATTGTCAGGTGATAGACTGACAGTGTCAGTCTGAACCTGTCATTTCAAGACATAGGAAATTCCAGAGCCTCTATATCTGCAAGCAAAGAAACCATATCACACAGTCAGAAGATATGGAAGGGAGATGCTAAGAGCATCTTAATGAGCTGACCATGAACTATTCCACAATACACAGAGTACCTTCTCTGGGTCTCTGAGAAAAATTTAGCTCTAAGACATTCTCCAAAGCACTAATTTTCAGCCAACTGACCTTAGCAAGGGAGTAGGAGAAAAGGTACTATGTAATTATAGGGTGATCTAAGATCAAAATCTCACACCGGAGTGCTTTTAAAAAAGATAATAACCGTGTATTTTCCCTTCGATTCACAAGTATAGACAACTACAAACAAATGTACTCCTCCTTACTAAGCAGTTCCCAGTGTCTACCAGGAGATGGCGCCCACATTCCACTCACTCTCTAAGAGTTTCCAGCAAGGCTTCAAGGTCGTAAAATCCTAGAATCTAAAATTCTGGCAAAACAGAAGCTTAGCAAGAAGCTAAGACTTGATAAGAGATAATAAAAATCGTCATCCTGGACCCATTTGCCTCTAGATACTATGTAGTGATTTGTGTTAGTCAACTTTCCATCACCGTAAAAAAATACCAGAGATAAACAACTTCAAAGGAGGAAAGAATCATTTGGGCGCAGCTTCAGAGGCTTCAGTCCATGGTCACTTGGTGGTCACTGTGTATGGGCTTTATGTGGTGAGACAGAACATCTCAGTGGGGAGCATGTGGGGGAACAAAACTTACCTCAGGAAGGAACAATGGAAGGAGGCAGGGAGGGGCCAGGGATAACGCACACCCCATAAAAAATGGGCTCCCAATGACCTACTTCCTCCAACTAGACCCACCTCTTAAAGTTTCCAACACTTCTCAACAGCCCATTAAGCTATGAATCCTTAAAGATGCAATGCTGCTATGGATGCCAGCCTTGGATGCATGAGCTTTGGGGGGATATTTACTGTCCAAACCCTAACACGATTCATAACTTTGCCTTTTGATTCTTCAGAGAAAATCCTGGTAATTCAGAAGCCACAGGGCTCCATCTAGGTCGACCAAAGCTTGACCATCTAGGTTGACACCAGGAAGGCACATTTGCTGAAACTGAGATTTAAATTAAAAAAGAAAGAAAGAGGAATCAGGGCTCAAGTGTCAGAATAAAGGAGATTCTGAGAATGCAGTAGAAATGGTCTTAGCTATTACAAGATGAAGGCACTACTCTTGGACGTGGTTTCATTCTGACTATAAATAAATAAATGCATGAAAAGATTTGAGAAATCCAGATGACTAATAAAAAGGAATTATTAAACCTGGCTTCAATCAATCAATAATCCAAGCAAGCACTGCCATATATTGTATGATACTTTGCAACACTGGCCTCGGTCTGTCCTTATTTTTTAACAACCACCCAGTAGAAAGCATTATAACCCTCATTCTACATGTGTGGGTGCCGAGGCTCCTGCCACTCGGCGATTAGCCAAGGGAAGTGCACACAATATTCACCTACGTCTCTGGCCTTAATATTTTCAAAACTAATTTGACTATACAAAAATTATTTTAAAGGAGGAAGGATGTGTCATTGGTTTTGTTTGTTTTTACAGTGTTGTCAATCTGTTTGCTGCAAAATGGGCAGAAAGACAGAGAAAGGTCTTAAATGTAATGCCTGCTCTGCTAGAGGCATCTATGGAGCTCAGCCTAGGAGTGCAGTTATGCCTGGACTGACCAGGTCAATACTAAGTGCCAACTTTCATCTGCCCAAGAAAATAAACAGACATCATTCCTGAAAAACATCTGTCTTTAAGAGTCAATAATCAAATATTTAATACTAATTAAACAATTTGCTGTATATTAATAATGATGCCCTTTTCTCTAGACTTTCTTTACTTTCATTGAAATAATGTTATTTCAAATACTAATATTGTCAATCTACTTTCTGAATGACAACGTAGTCACATCCTAAAAACCTGCTATTTAAAAACAGTAATGACTGAATGCCTCACAAGTCTGTCTATTGTATAAAATTGGAATGTTCCCTCCAAAGGTTCACCCACACCTATAATTTAAGGAAAGCCTGGAGGATCAAATAATAAAGTTTTCAAGGAACAGTCAGGAAAACTTTTCCTTTCAAGTTTTCAAGGAAAAAGTGCCAACAGCCTGACAGGCTAATAAACAGCAGAATTCACTTCAGAGACACTACTGGCTAGCCGCTAATTACTTTTCAGTATCTGGGTAAAAACATACTTTATTGTCTGAGCTTGAAAATGCTCAAATCAAAAGAAATCAGACTTTTCAAAACAACTAGCCAAAATCCTACATGGACACTGAAACTTGTAGTCTACAAGCAGAGGTAGGTCATCTTAAAGAGGGCAGAGCTGCAGCACTTTTAAACCCACATCTGCTCAGTACAGAAGGAAAGTCCAGGCAAGCTCAAAAGGTCAGTCTCCTGATGCTCAGCTGGGATGTTTGGGATGCCTTCTTTCTCTGGCTTTCCCCTCCACCATCTGCAAATGGAGCGAGTTAGTGGAGGAGACAGGGGCACTGTGTTCCACAGCAATCACCACTAAACCCCGTCTCTTCAGGGGTGCGTTTGTTGTTGCTCTCCGGGACATTGTTTTCACTGAGTGCCAAAGGATGCCTGGCATCCGCATCAACACTAATTCTCAAGGGAATGCAGCCTGAGGTGCTTGTCTGTTCCCCACACAAAGATGAAAGAGTCGGATTATTTGGGTCAGAGTTGATGTCCAACGTTGCTAATTCCGGCTGCTGAGGCCCCAGAGGCAAAGGTGCTGGGGACAGAATCCAAAATCCCTGATGCCCAGTCCAGAGCTCTTTCTACTCCCAGGGGGATCTCTCCGTGTTAAACATACGGGTCTTGTCCCAGGACTGAAGCATCATCTCCAAGGAGATGCACATGTTTAAAACTATCAACGCTGCAATGCTTTTAAAAAATGAGACTCTTACGCCCTCCCTCAATTCCAAAGCAGAAGGTTTAACTGCATGAAATCAAGAAGGGGTTTAATGTCCCACAAATTCTAAGATCTTGATGAGCTGAGAGTAGTTAACTCTTCAAATCAGAAAGAACACAAACTAGGTGGGACTCTTAAGACACAGGATAGTAACTGAGATTCAGGAAAGGTGGGGCATCTCTCCTTCATACCTGGAAGACTTGCTCACATCTCCAGCCCTCAGGAATTCATTTTACTTTGAAAGAAAAGATAAGTTTTTGCTAGGTTTCTGCTGGTTGTTCTGTTATACCCTTATCTACCTCCTCCCATCAGAGTGGCTAATTTTTGTCCTCTGTTTGAGATTAAGCATGGTGATTGTGTCATCAGCCAAGAATCCTTAAGGACAACTGGCAGAACACACTACCTTTCCCCTGGGAGCATATGTCTGGGTCAGTGAGTATTGAGTGGGGTGGACCAGCAGCCGAGCAGTAAGCCCATGGTGACAGGCATGATTACAGCTTAGTCCCCCAAATATCACACAGTTTAAATGGCCTGAATGCAGGGATATGACTTCCAAAGTTATCCTCTGTCCCCTAGAGCTGAGTTTAGAGACAATGATTAAATACAGACATGCATATGCATATTGTGCCCCTTCCAAAAATCCAGAGAGATTAGATTTTATAGTTAAGCGGGGAAAAGACTAAAAATATGGTGCCTGCTTGAGAAAGGTCATTAAGACACAAACCTAGGTTTAATATGATTGTGAGATGCAGAAATACAATTTATTTTTATTTTTTATTAGTTATTGATGGGCCTTGATTTCATTCATTTATTTATTTATATGTGGTGCAGAAATACAATTTTTAAGACAGTGACAAAAATGACATTTTGTGCACAGATTCAAGTCTTTTATGAGAGTAATGTTCATATGAAAAGTCCCATAATTCCAGTCTAACAAGGGCAGGGAGTGTGTGTGTGTGTGTGTGTGAGTGTTGTTTTTTGGAGGGGACAGTCTTGCAAAACCATACGAAATTCTCAGTTGTTCCACTAGAGGGCGTGCCTTCCTAATTTTTCTTTACACTGGCAAAGGGAAACGGTTTGAAGGTTCAATATAAACTTTTAAAATTCATACCTAATTTTACCGATATGAATGAGAACACAGTGCTTCTTGAATCTCAAATGCCCTCGTGCTGTTCTGCCACAATTCTGTCAGTACTAGTGAAATGTCACACGTCCATTGACACAATTCCATAGTACTGGGAAGAAAATAGCAGGAGGGAAGGAAAGATATCCTAACAGCTAATGCAGATGGTGTGATGGAAAGACTCTGAATTTAAGATACAGATATGCTTGAATGAATACCCTGGCTGTTCATTAGTTGTGTGCCATTTGGGGGAGTTACTTGACTTTTTCAAACTTTAGTTTCCTCATTTTTAAAAAATACGGATAATGCCACCTCTTTCATGTGGTTCTTGTGAGACTTGATTCAAAGAGTTACATTAAGCTCCCAGTACAGTTTTTGAAATTTTACAAATGCTGAGTAAATGTAATTTTATTTTTAAAGCAGAATTCTATTCAGGTCAATTGATAGCATCCATTTTTAATCTTATTAGTTGAACATGTGACTTTTTTAAAAGAGATATTCCAATATTTTCCAGTATTTTTATTCCAGTATTTTTATTCCAGTATTTTTTTCAAATAGTTCAAAGAAATATTCTAGTATTTTCTTTCTATTCAACCAACTCTTTCCCTCCTTTTTTATTTTATTTTTTAATAAGTAATACAGCCACACAGTTCAACATTCCACAGGGTAAACATAACTTTGCAGGGCAGGGCTGTTGAAATTATCTCCTTACCAAGATTGTCCATGCAGTACTTCATAAGTGGCAAGTAATGTGGGCTGAATAAAACCTTCTGACAACTCTGCAAGCTTTGTAAGGATAGAAAACACTTCTAATGAAAAATTAAAACAAAGTACCTGGTAGGTAGAAGGGAGGGAAGAAAGATGAACTGATTTTTATTGTTTTTGTTAGCTTAATACCATCTCTTCTGCCGTCTGATGAATCTGATGCATGAGGGAAATGTTGTAAAATCCTGGACACTGAATGGATCCCATTTTGTTGCTACCAGGGTCCTTCAGGAGAACTCGGAACACAGCTCACTGGGCCTCCCAAGTGTCTGATTCAGCAGGTCTGGGTGGAACTGGGAATCTGCATTTCTAACAAGTTCCCAGGTACTACAGAAGCTGCTGGTCCATGACTACACTCTGAGAAACACTGGTCTAGCACAACCACAGAACTTACCATCCTACAGTGGACCAGAAATGGAACCAGAGTAAGAAACCTAGGCTGGATTCCTAGCTTTCATCAATTCACCATATAATGTAGGGGCAGGTTCATTATCTGTCCAAGTCTCCATTTGCTATTTTTTTAAAGAGGATCAATTAATTAATTAATTCCTTCTGGGATTGAACCTAGGGGCTCTCTACCCCTGACCCACATGCCCCTAGTCCTTTTTATTTTTTATTTATTTATTTTTTGAGATAGGGTCTTGCTAAGTTACAAACAACAGCCTTGAAATTGTGATCCTCCTGCCTCAGACTCCTGAGTAGCTAGGATTACAGATGTGTGCCATTTCACCTGGCTAAGAGGGACAATTTCAAACCATGGACAGTTCAAATGAAGGCCAATGAAGGAAACTAATTAAGACTCAGAAAAAAAAATTAGCAAATGCTCTATAAAAATGGCCATTACTTTATAGATTGGACAGTCTTAGGTTCTTGTCTGGGTTCTACAAGTTGATTTACCTGAGACACAGTGCAGGACCTTTCTGGGCCACAGTTTTCTATATAAAAAGCAAAGACTTGGTCCTTCATATGTAAACACTCCACAGTCCCTCAATCAACCCAGGGGCTGCAACGCAGAGCTCCCCACCTGGAGTTGAGCACTAGGATCTTTCATGGTGCCTCAGCAGCACCCAACAGTGACCTTGTGCTTTGTCCACATGCCAGTGCAGACCAGCTGCAGAACCCAGCCAGCCCTCAGCACTAGCTCCTCAAACATCCTAAAACCAAGCTTCACACTGACTATCGTTGATGGGACCTGTCTACCATCATTAGACAGGAACCCAGCGTCCTGTGCCATCCCATCCTTTCAGCTCACGAAGGCTTTCTCCTTCTCTAAAATGTCTGGTGTTGGGTCCTCCCTGCACATCTCACTGTCACTGTGTGTCCCTGTCACCATCTAGCTGGGGCCTCACATCCCTCCAGGGACAAGGACAATACCTCCTAATTGGACTCTACTTCTCGTCATCATCACCCAAAAGCAGCTGCCAAAGGAGCTTGTTAAGGACAGGCTCCAATCACATCGCTTTCCTACACACATCCCTGTAGTTGGGGCCCCCACACTGTGGGGTCAAGCCCTATTTCAATCCTACCATAACTGCCCCCTTATCTTCCTCATGGGCTTCTTCCCCAAAGTGGATCCTCCAGAAACTGGTTCCCCAGTTCCGTCCCAGGCTTCCAGCTCCCAATCCTTTCTCGCTCTCTTCCTTTCGCCCGTCTTTGCCTGTTGGAATCCTGCCAACTCTCCCCCCTCGCAAAGCCTTCCTTTTCTATTGCTCCCCAAGCACACATATTGTTCCCTTTCTCTTTGCACAGCATTCTGATTGCCCTGACATTTTATGAGGTTATCTGAGATCATCTCACGTCTCACTCAAGTTGGTGAGTTTCTTGAGGACAAGGACAGACCTGGCTCACCTGGGTCTCACTGCGTCCTTTGGGCATTTGGCCATTGAGATCTAGAAATGGCCTGGCCTGGTACAGACTGGTCACTACAATATTAACTAGTTTGTATGGGACTGGCAAATGGGAATCGTGTAGCACAATGAGAGTACTGTGGGTGTTCCATGCAGTTTTACCAGAATTTTAACATTTTGTACAACCAAAGAATACTACCTAAACAAAACTTCCTCAAACACAGCAGAATGCAGCGACCTACAGAGAAAATCACACTCATGTTCTCCTCGGCCCATTCTATCATGTAGTCTAGGGTGGAAATGCTTTTCTTTTTCAAAAATTGCTTTTTATAATTTTAATGTATTTTACCCTCATCAAATTTCAACAACTTAGTCCTTGTCCGGTGACCCTTTTCCTTAAGTCACCTTCAGCCCTTTTTCAAAGGTAAAGTCCTATGTTAGATTATTTCTTTATTCTTAGTATTGCTAATTGCTTTTGTTAATGTTCCAGTTCTAAAGTCAAAGGGGTTTTGAGCGACCTGTTCACAAGCCTGTTTTCCCCGCAAGTCATGTTGTTCTTGGAAGGCGAGTTAGCAGAATGAGAGTGTTTCAGGAAATGTGCACACTGTGTTGTATGTAATTATCTAGACTAGTGCTCCACTGAACTGGGGAGAGAAGGCAAGACTGCAGTTGTGAAATGAATGACAAGGTCCCCCCACACGATCCCCTTGAGGGTGAACTGTCTGGGCCAGTGAGGGGCAGGGACTGAGCTCCTCTGCAGAATCTGGAACTGCCAACGTCCATGCACTGGGGAAGTCAGGCTGACCTGAGCTGACACTGCATGTGAGTGACTCAGAGCTTTCCTGGACAGCTGAGTGTTTTTGAAGAGTTCTAAGTGCGACAGTTGTCTGGGTTCCTGAAGAGAGAGGCTATCTGAGGGGAGAAAGGCAAAGAAAGGCAGAGGAAAAAAATGACAAAAAGAGAGTAATGTAACTCAACAGCCACAGAGATCAACAGCAGCCCAGGTGTACGAAGCAGGATCTCACTTAATATTTTCATGCAAAGGTCACCTGTTTGACAACTTAGCCTCAATTTACAAGAAAAGAAAGTCAGGGCTGGGCACATGCCTTTAATCCCAGCTACTGAGGAGGCTAAGAGAGAAAGATCACAAGTTGGAGGCCAGCCTCAGCAACTAAGTGAGATCCTGTCTCAAAAGAAAAAAAATCAGTTCAGTCTCTAGTACTGCAAAGAAAGAGGAGAGGGGAGGGGAAAGAAGTCAGGCTCAGTGGTTGAGGGATCTGCCTCAGATGAATAACACAGGGTTGCTGGAATCCAGAACACTGGCTTTTCACTGCAATGGTGATTTTCAGACTGAGTGCCAGGGGCTGGGCCTCCCATGGAGCCCTGTCATGATTGGAGGCTGGATGGAGAAGATGAAATATAAGGAAAGAATTTGGAAGCCAAATGAGCTGAATCTGGACCTCCCACCTCCACTTCAACCACTTTTAACTGTTTTACATATTGGGCTTCCTCTTACGCTTCTATTTGAAGTAAGAGTCCTACAGTTTTAACAGCAGAGAAAAAGGTTTGAAAATCACTGCATCATATCAAGCTGCCTACTTCTCAATTCTGCCTGAGGCTGGCCTTCAGCAGAAAAATAAATCAGTGCTTACAAAAGGCCCACTCTGTGCAGAACACCGTTGGGGGGTCCCCGATTCCCTGCTCTAGTCATTCCAAAGCTGTCTAAAAGGACTCTACTTTTTTCCAACTTTACTCACTGCTGCATCTACATCTACCTGCATCCAGATATCCCACAGCAGGCCAGAGGCTCAGGAGGCACCTCACATGGAACCTGGAAGCACAGGCATCTCAGGGAGCAGACCCTTTAACCCTGTGGCCAAGTGCTCTGGAGGCAAGCCCTGGATCCCAGGAGAGCTCTGAAACTGCAGCTAGATGCCCTGGGCCTGGTCCCACTCCATGAAGGGTGTCCCTCCCCCCTGACCTCCGCTTCGAGGTCTTTAATGTTCTGACTTTCAGGAGTCAATACATAAAAGTGTTTGTGTTTCTGTGTTAAGAGAAGGTGAAGGAAAGGACATATTAAGAGTGAGTTTGTAGCAAGTCAGAGCTGACAGGTATCAAAGTCCACGCCCCCCCGCCCCCCCCCAATGCTCATGGAGACCCTTCAGACAGATTAATGCTCCAAGTCATGAGTACCAAGGAACAGACTGTAAAAAAGAAAACAAAGACATCATGAATGCTGGCGTGAGTAAGCAGAACGAAACAGAACAGGCCTTTAATTTCCCCAAGAGTATAGCTCCTTATGACAGAAAAGGTAATTTCAGATTTTTGCAAAGCATTTTCATAGTGGAAGGAAGAGGCTTTGTGTGGTAGGGAAAGGACTTGTGTGGAAGTTTCTTTACAGTGGTTAGAAAGAAAATAACAGGCACTAGATTTACAGCCAGTCTTCAGGCAATGAATGATTTGTCACCATCTCCTTCTGGTATTGATTCTCGCCTCAGACAGACGAAGAGTGACTGTTGATGAAAGCGTGCATGTCTTGGTGACTGCAAAGACTGGTCTGCACCATTCCTCCAGCATCTGGCCCCAGGCTCCCTCTGCAAGGCCCACCCTCCTCAGAGGAGTTCGGCTGCCTCCTCTGCACGTATCTGGAAGTCCACATGGCAGCTCCACCACCCACTTTCCATCCCCAGAAATCTACGTCAAGAAAACAGAGTGCATGTGCACCTCAAAAGACAGTGCACACACATTTGTTTGAATGATGCCACTGTCTTCCAGGTATTGCTGATGTCACTGTCCAACCATCTCCAGACTCTTACTAATATCACCCATTGATTGAGCATCTACTTTGGGCCAAGAGATTCTTTTGTATTATCATCATCTTTATGATTCCTCCGGTAGTATGAAATGCCAAGGTTAAACAGCCCAAAGTTACATGGTCAGCAGACCCGACTCCTAACATGGAGCTGACCTGTGGACATCTCACATTGCTAAGTGGAGCTGACTGCTCATCCTGACCTCCCCTCTTCCTTCTCCATCCTCATAGCTCCACTATTATCCTGGGAGCTGGCAAAGTCACTGATGCATTCAAACACGAGGGGGTCCAGAAATGAAAGCAGCATTAGAAACTTAGAAGCAAGGAAAATTAAGCCTGGAGATAGATTTTCAAGCCTGACCTTTTTTGCCTTTTTTTTTCCTGAAATTCTACCAATTAAGTTACTTACATAATTTAAAAGGAAAAGAAAATGAAAATTGCCTCTTGGAAATTAAGGTGCTAATTTACCATTTACTCCTAAAATTAATGTGATCCGTTGGAGAGAGACATTTTCACAGCAGCAGAGACCACCTACCCTTGTGGATGGAAGTTTTGACTCACAGTTGCATGAGTGATCTGGAGATTGACAAAGTGCTATGGTGGGACATCTGGGTGCTAGATGGCCTGGGGGACAGAGACCCAGCAAGGAGACAGCCAAAGGCAGCGCAAAGGAAATGATTTGTCAATTTCAAAACTGCTCAGCTCTCTTCCTTTCCTTCCCTCCTCTATAGCTTCCAACTCTCCAAAACCAAGTTAATAAGTATTAGGGTTATAAATCAATAAAAGTATACAAATTGAGTTAAAATGGCACCTATGAACCTAGGTACTATTTGGAATGTTCCTACATGGAAATAGGTGATCTGATTCTAAACAAATTTATACCCATCGTGCTTCTAAATGTGAGGTTATCAGGAGATATTGTACACAGCCAAGTCACATAAAAACTAATTACATGTGCTGCAAACAAGCTTAACAGTGTTGGTGCAAAGGGAAAAGGTGGGAGGGGGCGAGGGGGATAGAGAATCTGCTTAAAATTTTCATTCCTAATAGAAGTTGTTTCTGAATTTAGTTGAAGAGGAGAGCCCATCATCTCCTTGAGAGTCACTTATACAACTCCACTTGAATTATCCGTCTCTCCCTCAAAGTAAGATTCAATAGAAAAGGTAATATAAGTTCATCTAGCACACCAATCTTGCTATCGAGATTGATAGAAAGACTGCATGGAAACAGGATTCAGTACTAGAATGGGAACTTGCCCACTCACAATTCTTCTCACACTTTTTAAATGCCCACCTAGAAGTTACCCTGACAAACATAGGAGTAAATGCAAATGATTGAGCTTGGTAATGATAAAATCCAATACCAGGTAGGTGCTGTCAGGGTGACTGTTGAGGGGCCAAGAGGGTCAAAGGGCTGGAGAGGACCAAAAACTTCCAAAAGCCTGACCTACACCTGCTGAGTCTGTAGCTTTCCTGTGGCTGTGGCTAGGTCACTGTACATGTTATGGCTTTTGTTTCTCTGCCTGCAAAACTGAAGGAGACATTCCCTTGTCACATTCATCCATTTCGGAACTACATGGGCCCTTAGAACACTGACTGCTTCATCTTACAAGTGCGAACACTGAGTGCCACACAGGTACTGTTAGGAAGGAAAGGTCACTCAACTGGCAAGTGTCAAGCCCAGCCTAGAACAAGGGATCCTAATTCTTAAACCAGCACTCTGATACCCTGGAGTCAGTCTGGTAATATCACACAGAGGTGACAGGATGGGCCATGAATGCAGAAGCCCAAACCCTTTTCAGGGCAGTCTGACCACCACACTAATGGCAGCATTCAGTGGACGTCTACTTTCTACACTTTCTACTGTGGAAAAAACACGAGCCATTTATAAGCTATTATAAGCCATTTATAAGCTATTTATAGTATTAATTCAAATTTTAATTTGCAGTTTTTAAGCAATATCTGAATCATTTTCAGACTGAATATCCTGAGTTCTGGTTTATTTATAGGTGGCTTTCACCAAACACATTTAAAATAAAGCCAAGATTACCTACAAGGGAAGTCTGTTTAGAACAGCTTTAATTTTAATCAATTCCACACCAAAAAAAAAAATCTAATTTGCTTTTAAACCACTGGATAGGATGGGAACAGGGTGTACATTTGTATTCCAGCTACCTAGAAGGCTGAGGCAGAAAGACTGCTTAAGCCCAGGAGCTCAAGGACAGCCTGGGCAACATGGCCAGACCCCATCTCAAAAATGAAATAAAACCACTGAGTAAATAACTGTCAATTAATCTCTAAAATGACTTGCAGTTGGACATACACTAACTATATCTGGTTGCTCCCTAACAAAATGCATTTCTCAAAGTCTACCCTTTAGGCTGAGGGCTTAATAGATAAGGAACATAGCCGGCTTAGACTTTGAGACACACATTTGCGTATGTAAACGGTTAATTTTAAAACTTTGGTACTCATAACAATCTGTTTTATTCAAAGAGAATTTATAATTGTTTTTGAATAAAATTGACAGATAAAAAAATGAGAAAATTTAAAAACCATGGAAATAAAGAATTGGTTCCTATGCCAAACATAACAAAAATACTTTTGCCTGTGGACATCCCATAGATAGCCTCAAGACCCTGAGGGTAGCACCAAAGTCCCTGTGACTCCTCTCTACATTGACACGTATAGTAGGGATTTGTTTCTGTGAGAACTCAGTGAGTAAAAGTGTAAATCTCCAATTTAACTAAGAAAATTACACACAGAATAAAGTCAAATCACCAAGGTATTTAAAATTCCAGATGAAGAAATTAAGATTTCATCCTTTAAAACTGTGTGACCCACCTTCTCATGTACACCAAAACCTAAGAAAACATTTGATTTGTAGAATGAAAGAAGAAAAAGCATATTACGAAAGTATGTTAAGGGGTGCAATGAGACCTTGAATAATTTGGCAAAAATTCAAGTTTGCTTGGTTTCTCTCTCTCTCTCTCTTTTTTTTGCTCTCTCTCTCTCTCTCTCTTTTTTGCATGAGGAAAAGTTTAAAGCTGGGAATTGGTAGAATATAAGGGGAAAGAGTAAAATATGGAAGAAAGCAGAGGAGGTAATACTGGAGTTAACCTTTGGAGGAAAAGGTAGTTTAGAGAGCCTACATAGGGAGTGTTTTAGAGTCAACTTGGTCATTAAACTGGTTTTCCTATTTGCTTGTTTTCCACCATGCTAGGAATCAAACCCTGGGCCTTGAGCACGCCAGGCAAGTGGCTCTGCCACCAAGCTATGCCTCCAGCCCAAACTATCTGATTTCTGAAAAAATAATTAAATAACTTCTGTGTCCATCAATTGTCTCATGTGAAACAATGAGTATAGACATTTTGAAATGTGGTTTTGGACTCTAGTGACCTGATTAAAACAGCTGATATCATAAAGACATGCTGGAGTTTAATTATGGCCCCCAGTCTCTCTATAGAAGAAGGGGAATATACAATATATTTCTAAGATTTTCATTTAAAAATTTTAACCTCTCCATAAGGACAGCTCTTTGAGGGTCGACCCTTTACCATCTAGGCTCCCATAGTCTCTCCTTTTTTCCACTTTCTGTTGTCACACAAAGCAAAGGCTGTGTCCTCATAATCCTCTTCTGTGGAACATGGAGAAAACATTCTCAGAAAGTCTTGGAAGGCACACAGCACAAAGCACACTTGAATACTTGTGCCCATGCCCCCATCTTTCCCCTTCCTATTTTGGGAATCTACCTGAAATACTACATGTCCCTATCACAAGTCCTGAACGTCTGTCTTGCTTTGGGAGTTCATCTGTGCTTTCGTCTGCTCTACGCTCCCTGCCCCCAGCCATGTTCCTGATGTATTCTACTTGTCTGTCTCCCTGTCAGAATGTCAACTCTTGAGAACAGGGACCTGGCAATGTTCAGGCTTGTTACCTACTTTATTTCTAGTTCCTAATACAGTAACTGGCACATAGTGAGCTTCTTGATGAGTAAGAAAAACATATTTCAGAAAACGGATGTCTGGATAAATGTGTGTACAGGGGAATGCAATTCATTTCAGGAAAATTCTCCTGCCAAAGCAAGTCAAAAATTAGAGTGTGGAGGAGACCTCAGAGATCATCTGGTCCAACCCCCTCATTTTCCAGACACCAAGGAATCTTGGCACAGTGCCCCCTTAAACGTAAAAGAACATTTCAGGAAACATAAAAGATTATTAGGAAAAGCAAACGCTCTCTCCTAATAAGTGAAGATTCCAGCCCACACAATCTGCAAGTGGAACTTAAGTAATTAAAATTTTCACGATGCTAATTTTATTTGGCCTTTATTAGTGCCTTCAAGTAAGCCCACCCATTACCTAGTGGTGTCGAATCTACATCTTCTGGGCTCGATTACTTAGTATGTAAATCAGGCAGAGTCTCCCTTGGTCTCTGGGCTGCATTTCTCTAGCCTTTCAATGCTCATTAGCACCTCCAACAGAAGGCAGAGGAAATGAAACTCCAATTTATCAATGTCAACTGTTGAACCAGCAAATTGCATCAGTCCCGCCCCCACATGGAAGTGTTTGGACAATTCTGAATCAACAAGATGTTGGCAGCTGTGTTCCTATGGTTCAGTAATTGCATTGTTTCCTACTGTGCTCTACGGGTTGTGAAATGAATTTATTAAATAACTTACACAAAGGGAGTGAGGTGGGGGCTAGCAGCAGTAGCTCTGGACTGGCGTCCGGACCCTGTCTTCATCCTCCTCCAATTTGACCACTGGCCTTGACTCCAGTGTTTCTGGGCTTCAGGCTCCTGATCTATTCAAGAGGACAATAATTCTGCCCTGGGTAGTAGGAAACTCTCTAGCACCCACAACTGTGTGCTTTTTCTCTCCTACAGAGCTTTAACATGAAATTATATTCTCCACATACTGGAATCCAGCGTGCTTAATTTCAGACCAAATTACACTCGTTGAGTATAACGTCCATGACAAAAATGTGGTCCACAGTGCCTGACAGGATGCGTATCTGTAAGTCTAAGTGGCCACTTACTGCTGGGTGGCAATAGTCAAGAAAGAAGCGACTCAGCGCACATGAAGCATAGAATGGCGGAGGTTTTGAACACAATGTGAAAACCAGCTCTCTTGTCCTTGGTGCGCCGGCCAGCCAATGTTCTGCCACTTACCTTAGGCTGTTAAAACCAGTTGGTGTTTTGTAAACCTAGGCTCACACTGACTATGTGACAGAATAAGAAGTATTTTCAAGTGAAGTATTTTCAATCTGCCCTAAACCTAGTGCCCTCTTTCAGTTAGTATTACACTACCCTCTAAATCTTAGAGGGCAGATTATGATTACAGAGAATGCCCAGAGAGCTGCCCTGCTGGGGGGGACCACTCAACACTCTCCCTGCCTCTCTGGTTTTGGTTAGACCCTAAATAGTACACGGTCGCTTGGTTGTTGGAATATTTCTTTCAGGAAAAATATGCTGAGTAAAGAAAGATGTGACTGGGGAGGGCGGCTTCCTTTCAATTGGGAGGGGGGCAGACCCCAAATCCATCTCAAAATCCATCCATTTACTGGCAAATGTCATAAAGATATTCTTCTTTATGGATGAATACTATTCCACTGTGTATATATACCACCCTCTCTTTACCCATTCATCTGTTGGTGGGCATCTCGGTTGTTTCCATAGCTTAGCTATTATGAATTATGCTGCTAGAAACATTGATATGGCCGTGTCACTGTAGTATGCTGATTTTAAATCTTCTGGATATATGCCAAGGAGTGGGATAACTGGGTCAAATGGTGGTTCCATTCTCTGCACCTACTAGAACAAAAGGCAGGCCCAACACTTCAACATACCAGCACAAGAACTAACTTCCTGAACAAGACTCCTAAAGCACAAGAAATAAAATCAAAAATCAATAAATGGGATAGTATCAAATCAAATTAAAAAGCTTCTTCATGGCAAAAGAAACAATCAAGAATGTGAGGAGAGATACTATAGAATGGGAGAAAATCTTTTCCCTCACACAGGGCATTCATTTCAGGATTTACAAATAACTCAAAAGGTTTACCACCAAAAAAACCAAATAACCCAATCAATAAATGGGCAAAGGAACTGAAGATACCCTTCCCAAAAGAAGAAATTCAAATGATCAACTAATATGTGAAAAAATGTTCTAGTTCTACGTCTCTAGCAATTAGAGAAATACAAATTAGAACCACACTGAGATTTCATTTCCCTCCAGTCAGAATAGCAACAATCAAGAATACAAGTAAATAATAAATATTGGCGAGGGTAGAGGAAGGGTGCATTCATACACTGCTGGTGGGACTGCCAATTGGTACAACCACTCTGGAAAGCAGTATGGAGATTCTGCAAAAAAAAAAAAAAAAAAGCTTTTATTTTATTTATTTTTATGTATTTATGGGGTGTAAGGGGAAACCAGGGATTGAACTCAGGGGCACTCAACTACTGAGCCACATCCTCAGCCCTATTTTGTGTTTTATGTAGAGACAGGGTCTCACTGATTTGCTTAGCACCTTGCTGTTGCTGAGGCTGGCTTTGAACTCACGATCCCCCTGCCTCAGCCTCTCAAGCTGCTGGGATTACAGGAATGTACCACTACATCTGGCTAGCTTTTATTTTTAATAAAAACTTTTTATTATATGTAAATTTTTTTAAAAAATAGGTAAAAGGAGGTTT
Organism: Xerus rutilus; assembly: GCA_028644305.1. Classification (NCBI taxonomy): domain Eukaryota; kingdom Metazoa; phylum Chordata; class Mammalia; order Rodentia; family Sciuridae; genus Xerus; species Xerus rutilus. The sequence goes on from CM053409.1 coordinate 54,035,300, forward strand.
TTTTCTCAAATTTAGAAATTTCATCTCTCTCTAACCTTCCCAAACAATTATTTTATAAACAGGTTTGACTCAGGGCCACAATCATTTACCAAAATATACACACAGCCTAACGGCTCTGACGGTGGTGTGGTTGACAGATGGGATCCTTGGGCTTGGTCACCTCCAAGAGGGGATGACGATGGTTAACTCTGGGGATGGAGCATGGGAAGCACAGAGCCCAGGGCCCACACAGAGCTGTGCACCCCAGCTGGGCCAGGGGCTCTACTTGCCCATCTCTCTCACACCCCGCAGAAACCTCATAAGGCAAGAATTGTGGTCACTTATTTTGCAGTGAAGTTAAGTGTCTCTCAAGGACAAGCAGCTAGGAGTGAAAGATTCAAGAACTTAGACCAGGCCTGGCTCGCTCTAAACCTGGATACTCTCTGTGACAAGAAATTGGTGTGGGTCTCTAGGACACTGTTCTTTCTGGACTGACCAGCGACGCCCTACAAGGCCTCCTGTGAATACATGGAAGACACTGCTCTGCTTCTCCATCCCCTTTATAAAAGCAGAATATGTACATATAAGTTCATCATGAGAGCTTTATGTTCTCTGGATCCTGGCTGGATACAAAGTGTGTGGTGTACATTTAACTTTTTATAAAGATGTTATGCCATTATCTTCCAAAGAGGTTGCTCTATTTTAAAGTTCCACCCACCAGGGAGGAACTGGCTGGTATTCTAGATAGCCTCCAGTGATGACTATTGTTTCTTTGACCAATCAATATGCCATCTGTAGAATTTTCTGGAACAGAGGCCCTGCGAAATTCAGGTCAGTCTCGTCCCTCCACCACGCCAAGGAAAGATGCAAAGTAAATTCATGGACCTGCTATTGAAAAGCTCTTCCAACTATGATAGGTTTCCCAAAACACCAGAATGTGAAAGAAGGGAGTTTCCTGTGCACTGCTGTGAAGAGCTCATTGTGTTTCCTGCTAGAGTCACCAGGTTCAAGAACTCCCTCTCAACACGTCCTGTTAGCTTATTCATTCTTCTTTTTGTTTGTTTATAATGTGTGTGTTTGTGTGTGTGTGTGTGTGTGTTTGTCTGTGTCTGTGTGCATGCATGTGTAGATAAACATACAGGCAGAGACAGAGACTGATGCAGAGACAAATAAAGCAGATACCACGCCTTTCTTGTGGTGCTGTGGTCTACCATGTTCCTCTTGACTGATGTGGGGGGTGGGAGAACGGGGCACAGGGGATGCAAGTTTCACCAGGAGCAAAAAAAAAAAGGCGGAGTGTCAGGACTAGCATCCTACTCTCAGCTACGCAGTAAGTGTGACACCATTTATGGGACTGTCCCAGCTATAATTTTCATTTTACTCAGGAAAATATATTCTGGATCTAGAGCTTGCCTCAGTGCGAATGCCTCAACGTTGTGTGTGGAAAAAGAGAGAACTGGGACTGGGGGATATGCTGACGGGTGTCTGAGCTCTGAAAAATGCACTGACGTGTTTCATTTTAAGCACTGTTTGGTTTCCTGCCCACCCCACCCTTACCCCCTGCAAGCTAACTACATGGCCACCATGAGCACCCAGCTGTCTGAAACCTGGCCTTCACTGTGAAGCTCACAGCTGCAGCAAGCGCCCCACCTAACCATGCACGGACTTTTGCCTGCTGCATACCTCCCTCTCTGTGAGCCACTTCGTGGTACGGCCTGCTCTGTGTCCTCAGTTTCTTCTCCCTAGACTATCTGCCAAATAAAGGAGGAAATGAGTATATTTTGAGAAGGAAGAAGTTGTGGTTACAGTGTGGTCCTAGAGATACAGCTACTGAGGCCTGTCTGGCTCTGTTCATTCTGCTACTCGAAGTGTTGTTCATGGACCAGGAGCAAGGGCACCATCTGGGAGCTCGTGAGAATGAAGAATCTCAAGCCCATTCAAGACCTACTGAATCAGAATCTGTATTTCAACAGGAGACCTGGGGGATTTGTAGGCTCATTGAAGTTTCAGAAGTGCTAGAATGGGACATAAATCACAAAGAATTTTCATTCATTCAATTTAAGAACTGGCCTCAGGGTATGAAATGGCTAAGCTGAGCAGAACACAACTATGCAGGAAAGGCAGGAAGGTGTGAAAGAAACAGCCAGCCCCCGATGACTTCAGCTCCCAACACCAGTGCCCTGTGCAATGCCCTCCTGCATTGAGTCAGGGTGGTTCTACATGGTAACTTGATGTGTAGAAGTGACAGGATGAAGGGACTTGTCTTGGTCCCTCAGGTCACTTGCTGGGGGGAAGCCAGTCACTGCCACTATGTCATGGCCCCTTCCAGGAACTTTGTGGCAAGGTTTCCATGGGGAGGAACTGAGATCTCCACTGGTACTACACTGGTTGCAGGTGGACCCTCTGGCACCAATCAAACCTGCAGATGGTAGCAGCCAGCTAACCTCTTAACTGCAGCCTCGTGAGACACCCCAAACCAGAATTGTCCACCAAACCAGAACTGTCCACCAAACCCTTCCCAAATGCCTAATTCCCTCAAAAGAAAATGCTTAACCTGGTCACTTGGTAGTCAATAACTAGCACAAGAACAGAGAGCTCAATCTGAAACTAGGTTCCCCCAATTCATGGTGATTCCCAATGGTCACATCACCTTCTTAGCGTCTCAGATGACTCATCTATAAAAGGAACAACCCCATTCATCCAATCTTTGACACTTTCTGAATTATCAGGTGTACCATTATTTTACGTCTTGCTCAGAAAAAAAAAAATTCAAACTCATACAGCATCAATTCTAAGATGTGTACTAACGTTAGAGATGTAAGACTGTGGGAAAAATGTGCATCCTAAAATCAATAAAATACTATTATTATACTTGTTCTGCTACCACACTGAGATGTTGGAAGAATCAATGGACTCGCAGATGAGAAGGCACCTGCAAGGAACTGATGGGCAGTGTCCTGAAGGGCCACAGCTTGAGAAGGGGAAATGACACTGTGGCTGTGCAGGCCAGCTAATTAAACTGGCACTGCTGGGCTTCACCATCTCACTTGCAATGCTATTGCCTCAGGCTGCTATTCACAAGTTACGCTCAAAGTGGCTGCTGCAAAGACCAACTGAGGAAAAAATGTCAAGGAAAAGGTTCTACAGTAGTGTTCTTCAACTTCTTTGAGAATAAGAAATCACTTGAAGTAATTCCTAATATACATAGACCCCTACCTACAGACTTTAACTCACTAAGCCTGGTGAGGGCATTGAAATCTATATTTTAACAAGAGTCCCACACAGTTCTTAAGAACTTACAAGTTTTAAAACACTGATCTAAGCAACATAATATCTATCTACTTTCTGACAGCTTTCCTTGCATTAATCATTGTAGAAATCTACATACCTAGATTACCGTAACTACATGTCCATATAAAAATGCCTTCACCTAAGAGTAAGATTTCCCTGAAGGTCAATGCAAAAAACTTGGCTTACCAAGGAGAGTTTGCCATTGTCTAGAAGACTCACTGAAGCAATGGCAAATTACACTATTCAACATTGATAGCATCAATACCTGCATAGTAAGTACATTAAAGAATGCATCTCCCAAAAAGCTGGCCTATTTCCTTTTCATCCACCAATGAAAGTTGTCAGGCAACCATATTTTCCTTTTTTGGCTTAGACTGCCAGTAATCTTCCATCTAAAATTCAGATCCCTGAACAATAACACTTACTGTAGCTATCTACTTAGGTCCAATAAAACCGACTTGCTGCTACATTAACCTTCTTGTGAAGATTTTGGCTTTGCCCTGTATTTTAAAGGCCGTGTTTTGTGAAGTCTTTTTCCTTAAGACTTTCCTTTTAGAAGTAGGTCAGGAACAAATGTGAAAATATATAATGTTCATTTGGTGTTTTTGTTTGTTTCTAATCATGTGTCTATTAAAGGACCCCAGCCCAGTTCTAGTACTTGCCCTCAAGCTGCTGGCTTGCCTCCTCTCATGCCAATCCCTTGGCCAGCAGGTAGAACACCTCAGGAATGCTAACCAACATTCAGCAAGGAAAATAAGTCCCACTAAGGCTGACGTTAAAAGAATAAACAAAGGGGGCTGGGATTGTAGCTCAGTGGTAGCGCACTTGCGTGGCATGCATGAGGCCCTGGGTTCGATCCTCAGCACCACATACAAAGCAATAAAATAAAGACATTGTGTCCATCTACAACTAAAAAAATATTAAAAAAAAAAAAAAAAAGAATAAACAAAAAAGAACACTACAGCAGCAGCTCTAAAGCTCTTCCTATCTCCCTGGAGAACACCATTTTTTGAGGCTCTGACCCAACTATGAAGCACACTCAGGCTATTAACATCTTTCTCTTCAAAAGAAAGGAAAAGTGAAACAAAACAAAACAATCTCCCCTTCATTTTTAAACCTCTCACTTGGGTGCCTTCAGTTCCGCAACAGAAATTCATCCTTGACCTGATCTTCTAAACATCCCACAAGCTGTAATAATTAAGTCACTGGCCCTCGGCTGTGAAAGGGCACTTTCTGACAGGTAGAAAACCACGCCAGAGCAGGGAGACAGTTTCTTTGCTTTTTCAGCCTAGCAGAGCAAGGATATCCATCTTCAACTTTCAAATCTACCCTGGAGATCTGGGTGCCCATGAGGTCTCAAAAGGACATGACTAGGGCTGGGGATGTAGCTCAGTGGTACAGTACTTGCCTAGCATGCATGAGACCATGGGTTTGATCATAGCACTGGGGGGCGAGGGGGATGAGCGAGAAAAAGAGAGAGGGGGATACAGGGGGAGGGAAGGAAGGGGGGGGGAGAGAGAGAGAGACAGAACATTATTAAGTTGTCAGTGCTTTTCAGTGTGAAGTAGCATAACTGTTGGCCAAATGAGTATTTTCAATCTCTACAAATTGTTTTCATAGCAGTCTGGCCACCCAGGCTCTTCTCCTTTGGTGGATGGTGTTTCCTCCATGAAGCCCTCCAGACCCCAATGTCTTCCTGTGAAGGCCAAGTGCACACTCATCTGTATTCCTGTGACATTCAAAGTATGGCACATGTTGCCTCATGTTTTTCTGTCCTCATATTTTTCTGTCACTGGACCTCACTGCTGGAGGTCAATGACCCCTGTTCATTCATCTTCCAGTTGAGGATCCTTCATATTGCCTGGTACATGGGAAGTGCCCAATTTGTGTAAATCCAGTTCAGTGACTCTGAGGTCCCTCCACTTCTCTGGCTCAAATTCAGTCATAATAGAAACAAGGACACAAAGCTCAAGGAAGTGAAGTGATTTTTCTCAGTTATACTAAATAATAGCAATAATAATAACAGACCTAAAAAAAAGATCAAAATCTAAATTCTTCCATCTCCATTCGCTGCTTTTCTATTACACCATCTCTCTGCACATGCTGTTCCCTCTGCTGGCCTCTGTCTTCTGGCACCACCTCTCCAACCTTCTCAATTTACCCTTCCCTCACTCCTCATTTCTCAGCCAAGAAGCAGGTACTCAGGGAAGCCCTCCAGCCTGGGCAGGCTCCTTCATTATCCACTTCTATTACCTCCTAGATTCGTATTCCTTCCTTTGGAGAATTTATCCAACTTGCATGCATTGAAAGTGAAATTATTTTATTAAAGCCTATTTTTCTTACTAAAATATAAACTCCCTGAGAGTAGGGACCATAATCTTTGTTATCATTGTTCACTGCTATATTCCTGTTGCCTGGCACAGAGGGCTGCTCTCAATTCTTGCTGAATGAATAAATCATTTAGGAAATAGGGAGTGGGTCTATTCTCTCTCATGAATAGCACAGATACTGCAAAAAGTGACAAGTCATTCTTGCATCATAAAAGACATCTCTATTTTTTCATTTGTATAATTTACCATATAAATAACACATAGCTGATGCTGAAACTCAGACATCTATGCTTCAGACTCTGGGAAAGGTCTGGGCAGCCTTTCTCTTTTAGTGGATTCACAACAAGGAAGTACCAGCAATTCCATCATGACAGCGAGACAAGCTGGGAATGCCAATGTGATGCTACAGAATGTCTTTCCCAGGACAGATAGAAATTTCATTGGTTTATGTGGACAAGTGCTCCGACCACAGATACAGATATTTGAGAGGATTAGTTGTACTTTATTTGCCTATGCATCTTCCAAAGATTTTTTAAATTCTCACATTTTCAAACTTTTTTCTCAACAAACTCAAGAGAAAGGATTAGGCCATGTCTCTGATCTCCAAGTCACTTAATGGATTCCAGAAAGAAATGATGAAAATTTGGTGCAATTTCTTAAAATATTTCAACAGTCTGTTAGTTCTAAAACTAGTCAGTCATCAGGAATAGTTTCCAATACTAACTGAGAAATTAAACTAAAAGAAACAAATGGATTATTCCTATTGTCTGTTTCTGTACCCATGTGTTTAAATATAACCAACTCAGCCAACTTACCAACGTACAACTCATGGTGAGAAACCCTGACCTTCTCTTTGAGATCAAGAAGAAGAAAGCATTGAAAACAGACTTCCTTCAGACAAAAAGCTTTTGATTACAGGATGTCACTATTTTTAGGATGTTCTTAGCACATTCCCAGCGAAATAACCATCACAGCCTCCCTCCTTAGGGCTTGAAAAAAATGTCACACCACTCTGCAAGGTGTTAAGAGTGAGGCAACTGAGGTCAGAGATACAGCTTTGTGCTCTGATTGCTCCTGCAGTGGGTGGAGCTGGGTTATAAATCAAGAGACCTAATTATAAGCATAGTTCAATCCCTCTCTGGACTTCGGCTTCCTCTAACATTAAATAAGGGGCAGCACTCAAAGTCTCCTTCATCTTTAGAAGCATTCTGTGACTCTAACTTTGACTTCACATACCACACAGAAATCTCAGAGCCCACCTCCAGAATAGCAAGGAAAGGACCAGCATCTTTAGGGGTTCACTCTGTTTTACCACTGCTACAGAATCACCCGAGTACCCAGCACCTACCCTAAGCCATTGCTTCACATGACCTCTAACATTCAAAGACCATCTGGATGTTTCCTATCAGCTGAACTGTGTTCCCCTAAAATTCAAATGTTGAAACCCTAACCCCCAGGACCTCACAAATGACTGCATTTGAGTTAAGGCCTTTAAAAGATGTGATTAAGGTAACATGAAGCTGTTTGGATGGGCCCTAATGCAATCTGACTGGTGTCCCTAGAAGAGGAAATGTGGACACATGGAGAGACACAGGGCTGTGTGTGCAGAGGAAAGGTCATGGAACCACACAGCAAAGAGGCCATGTGCAAGCTAAGGAGTGCCTCTGGAGAAACCAGCCCTGGATTGAAGACTTCTGGCTTCTAGAATTATGAGAAAATCACTGTCATTTAAACTACTTGTCTGTGAAATTTTACGGTAGTCTGAACAAACTAATAGTGAACAGATTTACCTATGTAGATGAGCAGTTGGAAAAATTACTCTTTTCTCTAATGAACAGACATTTATTCTAGAGCTGGAATGTAATTCTGCCAAGGTGACCCAGTTACTTAGTGCCAAAAAGGCACTAACACAGAGCTCATGGGGGAAATAGGTACCTGTGGTCACCTGGACTTATTCCTATTTTTTTTAAAACAAAATGCAGATCATATAAAAACACACTGAAACATTCAGTGTGACATCCTAAGGCTAAACATCAGAGACCACACCCAGGGGAATCACAATCTCAAAGAACCTATTTTAAGTTAGAATTATAGCATTTCGTTGAGAAATGAAAAACACATTTAAAATAAGCCATGTTTGTACCCACAACTGTGTCTGCCTCTGTTAACAGAGAAAAAACAGGACTCCTTTCTTCCCTCCAGACAGCCAACAAGCTTCCTCTTGAGAATGGTCTCATAGTTACTTGCTCTCTTCTGGGTTTTTCTCCTTCCCAAAGGGGTGCTCTGAAGTCCGTACACATGGAGAGACACACACACACATAAACAAGCCTGTTTCTGAGAACAACACCAGGCATTAGCTGGGCATGGTGGTGCACACCTGTAATCTCAGTAACTCAGGAGACAGAAGCAGAAGGATCACAAGTTCAAGCTTCAGCAACTTAGCAATACCCTGTCTCAAAAACAAAAAAATGGAAGGGCTGAGGTAGGCCACTGGGTCGAATCTCCAGTAGGGCAAAAACCAAATAAATAGGAACATTACCAAACACAAATTCAACGGTGGCACTGCAAACTGTCTCACTCGTGGCTCCTAGTCACATTCAATGCCTGAATAGACAGGTCCCCATGTTTAGTGTGATGTGTGCCATGCCAAGCACATAGTGGGGCTCAAAGGGGAGAACTAGCTTGCAATGATTCATGATTCCAAGGCATTAGGATGACCCCCTGAAAGATAACTAGAGTGCAACCACCCCAGAGCAAACTTTGATTATCAGAACTGAATGATGGGGAAAGGAAAAGGTTCTCTTTTTGTGGTTCTCAAATAATATTACTTGGATAAGTTTGCATTGTCTCCATTGGAATCACCTCAAGAGTCTTCCAAAAAATATGAACTTAAAACCCCATCCTAGAATGTTCCATTTCATGAGTCAGAGTGATGTCTGAGATTCCATGATTTTTCAATGATCTCCAGGTGAATATCTAATTTATGAAACACTCAAACCTGCTATACATTTTTCAAAGTTGAAAGAAAACAACTAAGAAGTAGCTGGTGCCTACAAATTACAGATCCTATCATTGAGTCATTATCAATAACTATCAGAAACATCTGCTTTTTGAGGTGCTAATTCATCTATTTCTATATTAGTGATGTATAAGTACCTAACAGGACATCCCAAAACTTAGTGACTTATAACAACAAACATTCCTTAACTTTCAATATGTGTAGTTGGAAGTCCAGGAGGGTGGGGTGGGGAGCTGGGTGTTGCTGGCTCATGATCTCTTGTGAGGCTCTGGTGAAGTCTTTGGCTGGGGCTGGCATCACCAGAAGGCTTGACTGGGCAAAAATACCCTTCCAAAAGTTGTTGAGCAAAGGCCTCAGTTGCTCACTGGAGGCTGGCACAGGCTGTAGTTCTTCGCTGTGTAGGCTTCTAAACAGGACCTCTCAAGGATCCTCAGGACAGCAGCTATCTTCCCCCAAAGTAAGTGATCAAGGACAGCAAGGAGGAAGCCAGGCGCTTATGACAATCTAGTCTCCAAGTTGCCATTGTCACTTCCAATTTCCTCTACTCGTTAAAAGCCAGTCACTAAGCCCATAAGTTAGAAGAACAGGCTTCATCTTTAGATGGGAGTGTCAAAGAATCTGTGGACGTATTTTAAGCTTATATTTTATGTTTCTGTCATGCCAAGAATAAAGTAGAAATGAGTGCTTAAAAACAACAATGGACAGCACCTGGGTGGCCCTGACTCTGTCCTCATGGAATCCAGGGGCAGCAGCAAAAGCAGAAAACTGGAGCAGGGTACTCAATACTTCATTCTCCTTTCCTGAAGCCAAGCTGTGAATGAGCAGTTAGGCAGGGCAGAGGCACATGGTATACTTAATTAGAAGTCAAAATGGCTTAGGTTCGAGACCCTGGTTTCCTATGTCTGCATTAGCCCCTAAGCTTCTCTCTTCCTCTTTCACAGAATGAGAATTACTGGTGACCTCATGGTACTGAGGGGGTAGAGCATATGGGACAAGAATTCTGTGAGTGCTAAAGAAGATAAAATCCATGACAGTGTCAGGCAAACAGCTAAGTACTATACACAATTATGTGTATACTAGCAGGGCTGTTATAAGCCAGGGAATTCATACAGGAAAGTGGAGTGACCACCCTCAGGTGACCTTAATCCCTTCTGCATGAACTTTCTCTTCTGGATCTGTGCACCTTCCTTCTGAGGCAAAATAGCCTTTTGCTACTCAATAAGAAAATTCCACCCACAGGGACACACATCTTCCAACTCCACACTATGTCTCCTTGCTGCTAGAGATGCCCCCTCACCCCACTTGGACTGGTGGGTCCTATGAAATGTAACTGAACTAACTGCCCAGAGCTGTCTAATCATGTAACTCCTCTTGAGAACTTACAGTTCCTCCCTATCCATATATATTGAAAGTGAGAAAGAAAAGGAACTGCAAGTAAATATGGAAGTTACTAGAAATATTTAGTATTTGCAGGTAGTATGTTTACACACAGAAATTTGAGTAGCATTGATCTCTATATAGGTGAAAAATATGCAAAATTTCTAGTATTAAATAATTCTGTCATCAGGTTAGCTTCCTCAAGGTTCTGGAGAAAAGAATTTGACTCAGAATACAGCTGCTAAAGAAAATGTCAATCTACACAGAAAACAACCCCATAACCACCCAGAAGCATGGAAGGGTCTGAGGAAGCCGTTCTCAATTCTTTTTCCAATCTCCTTTCCATCTTCTACCCCATGGAATGTTCAAATACTTTAGAGATGCAAGAAATTCCAGTTTTGAGGAAACTCATTGTGATGAAGCATGTTATATTAAGCCACCCCATGACTACTGCAGGTTAAAAAAAAAAAAAGCAAAAAGTATAATCTGTGCAGAGACAGGAAAAATCTTAAAGAACAATTTTCCATAATCCTCCAACTATGGGGAGGACATATTTGAAAAAAAAAATCCAAAAAATGTATCTGTAACCAATAAGTAAAATATCCAAGAAGATTTACAAGAATAAGTCCAAAAGTCTCCTGCAGACATAAAAGATAATCATGAGAGAGAACAAAAAACTCAGGGTGTTCAAGTTTCAGAAAGCCACCTGCAGTGCCCCTTTTTGCAGAGTAGAAAGAGTGAGTGCCTGAAATTAGAAACACACACGTACTCCACATTTTCAAAGTAAAATAAAGGGGCCAGAATTTTGTTCAAAATGAAAAAGAAAATCAAAGCACCTTTATTGAATTCAATCAGCTAACTTTGTGCTTGGAGAAAAAGCACAGATTTTTTTTTTTTTTTTTTTTTGTCTTGTCTTTTCTTTCTGTTTTTCTGGAGCCTCTCTCTGAAGCTAAGTCACAGTACCTAAAACAGTTTACTGGGAAATATTACAGTTCAGATGATAGCCTAATCCACCAGGCTCCAGAAGACCCAGAGCCTGTTCACAAAAGCCTTACCTCTTTAGGACAAGCAAGTCCCCTCTTGTGAAACTTCTTGTGATGGTGGGGGGGGACAAACTGACTGTCCCCAGATGACCTTTAGAAAAAACAAAACAGTGAAGCGTGGCTCCCCTATGGGCCTCTTATGCTCCCTTGTTCAGTAGAACAGTCAAATCAGAGGCTTTGGACAGGCCACTGCTGAGCAGATAAAGGCCAGTTTTAGTTGGTTAAAGGACTTCTTAGGAACTTCTCCTATCTTGGGATTGTTACCCACACATACTTCCTTGTACCCCTTGGGTGCCACCAAGTTGTTCCTTTTCATATCTCCAAAGTGGACAGGAAGCAGGGTGAAGAAAATATTTCTCAGAAATCAAAATCAGCACACCACTTTAACATGGAAAGAACACATGTTTTAGATCAGAAAGGCCTAGGAGTGCATTCACACTCTGTCACTTAGTGGCTAAATGACCTAGATAACCAACCCTTTGGGTCCTTAGTTTCTATAATTTGTTTTAAAAACAACAATAACTAAAAGATTACTATGACAAGAAAATAAACATCTCCATGAAACTCACTTCCTGTGAAATAGCCATAAGTAAGCGAGACCAGTGTCTGATCCCCAACAATCCCAGGCTGTGCAGAAAACAGAGTAGATGCATGCAGAAAGATGGCAGGGGCCACCGTGGCCCCCAGTGACCCCTACCTTCCAGCACTCACACCCTGAGCAATCACTTCCCACAATGTGTCAGGGTGACAAGTAGAAGTTTTGACTTCCAACATTTGGTTACAAAAGGCATTGCAGCTTCTACCTTAGTCCTCTGTCTGTCTCTCCCATCACTCACTGTGGAAAATCCAGCTGCCATGTCATTGAGAACCGTATGGACAGGACCAAGAGGAGGGAACTGTTTCCTGCCCAGAAGCTTTAACACGTGTCCTCCAGCCCTACTCAGACAACTGCAGTCCCTGTGGACAGCTTGCCTATGGCCTCAGGAGGAACCAGAGCCACAACCACTAGCTAAGTTACTCCCAGATTCCTGGTCCTCAGAACCCATGGAAGATATTATGTTTGTGGTTTTAATGCCACAGATAATCTGCTACACCACAATAGAAAACTAAAGCACTAGGCTACTTTTAAGAGTTCCAAGGGTTAGGAGAAGAAATCCCCAAAGGCTGGGGGTTCTCCATCAAAGAAGCTGGGAGTTGTTGGAGGAAGGCTGGTTTGTGAAAGGGGGTACAGGGGCAACGAGCCGCAGACATGAGTGAGTGAACCAGGTGGAGGCGCAGGCCACACAAATTCAGCGGCAGTGTGTCAGGGCCATGGATCCTGGGCAGGCCGTCTACACTGATCCAGGCACATGAGGATCCTTGAGCTGGGGATGATTGGCAGTACCCCAGAACTGGAATTCCCCAACGGTGGGACACACGATCGAAGGTGGTGTAAAACCAAAAGCAAGGTCAAATGGGAACCTACTGTGGGGACCCCGAGAGACCAGCAGGGCAGGGGGGCACAGCATGAACACAGCTCTCCATGCCCAACACCAGCCTCCCACAGCTGCCTGTCAAGTCTGAGGTTTCTGAAAGCTTACTTTATTATTTAATCTGCATGCATATTTAGTTACATGTTTGAGGACAAAGCTACCACAAGACACACTTTTCAGTGAAAGCCCCACCATTCATGTGTATAACATGCTCTTCCAATACACAACACACTGCATGACAAAATTACTGTCATAAATATTGCGGATGTCGCAGAAGCAAAATTATAGTAAACGTGTAAGCTCCATTTCTTCTTAAATCATCTCAACCACAGAACTGACTCCAAATTACACTGTTATCTTTAATAAAACAAAGTCAACTAAGAAAAGA
>CM053409.1:54055651-54117722 GCA_028644305.1 Xerus rutilus
TTTTAGAATCTGCCTATTCTAAGAAGTGCACTAAACATAGGACAGATTCAGTATCATGCTAAGACTCTCAATGCTGAAGCCAGAGAGATTATTTTGAAGCACATGTGCACCTCTGTCCCTCCTCTGCTCTGTCCTGAAATGGCTGCATATTTCACTCAGAAGGAAAGCCAGTCTTCCTGATGGCCGGAGGAGTCACAGGCATGTCACTACGGTCTCCTGTGCCCACACCAGTTACCCCCCTTGTGTTTCAATGCCTTCAGAACTCTGCCCCAGCTAACATCTTCAAGTTCAAGTTTTTGTTAAAAAGTCATCTGATTATTCTATTAACAATTCCAGCCACTATACATTCCCTTTTACCCTGCTCTATATTTCCCTTTTTTCATAAGACTAATTTTATTAAAAATTTTTTAAAAACTATTATCTATTTATTACGTCTATTGCTAATGATGTGTTTATTCGTGGTGAAATGACTAAGTTCCAGGACAGCAGACATCCTTCTCTATTTTGTTCAATGTGTCCCAAGTGTCTAAAAAAACTTCTGGCATACAGTAAGCCCTCAAATATTTTTGAAATGAATAACCAAACTGCCAAAAATAGAAACACTGTGCCACAGAACAACTTTCTGGGACTGCACTACAGCAAAGACTGAACCTAGAGATTCCCATGTTCCAGAAGACAGACTATGCCATAGGAAACAACCTAGACAGTGTCCCCAGGCAGCTGTTGGCCAGCAAGCTTATGTGGAACAACAGAGGTGTGGGCAGCACATATATACAGTATACCTCATATATATGTACACCTTGTATACGGCACTCTTGGATTTGAGGTGCAGGGCACCCAATTACCATCTCTCAACCATTCCATCCTGTATCACATGCGTGATGAGCTTGGCATTGTGCTTAGACTTGTATGGGCCTCTCTGCATTCCAGAGGAAAGAGCTGCTTGTTGTCAAGTCTGTGCCCGCCCAGGGCCCCACCCAGGTACACATAATGTCTAGAAACCTTTGGCCTCAGGCTCAGCTTTGCCCAGTGCTGAGTCAGCCAGGCCTGGCAGTGGATTGGGAGCTCCACCCACAACCATGTGGACAGATCACATCTGCTGTCCTAAATCTACTCTGTGCCATAATTAAAGGGCAGTAAGAATGACTCTGAGTAATATACACAACTATACAACCCACACAGAATACAGCACCAGAACACCCCAGGCCACAGGCCTGAGCTACTGAACCCCTAAGAAGTTTACTTAAGACCCTTCTAACTTTCTCCCATCTTACATCCTAGGACTTATGGGGTATACAGTGCAGCGATTGAGAGCAATCTCCTTAGTTAAGTCAAGCTTGCTCTGCAACTTATTAGCTGTGTGAATTATCTACGCCTTGTTCCTCCCCTCAAAATGGCAATAATCATAATAATACCTATGAAGTAGGGCAAGTGTGAGGGCTAATGAATTTTAGGTAAAGCTTATGGAATAAGGAAGATAGAAAATGCTCAAAATTACTTCTGCAAACAAAATGTAGTATCTCCATGCAATGAAATGAAGTCCTGTTACATGGATGAACCTCAAGAACATTAGCTAAGTGAAAAAAAGCCAGATACAAAAGGCCACATATGAGATGACTCCACTTACACTGGATGTCCAGAATAGGCAAATGCACATAAAGTAAATTAGGGACTGCCAAAGGTTGCTGGGGAGTGGGAAGAAATAGAACGTGACTGCTAATAGATACGGGGTTTCTTTGGGGGCAATGAAAATATTCTGGAATTAGGTAGTAGTGATTCATGCACAATTTTGTGAATATAAAAAAAATACCAAATTGTAAGTTTTTTAAAAAAGGCATTACTCCTTCCCTACGAGATTCAGTGTTAATGCAGCACCCGCTAAAGTACCTGACACAAAGCAAGTCAAGCTAAATGTGCTAAGCTAAGCAACCAATGGCCAATGTGGAGCCAAAATTTTCTAGGAAATGCCAACAAAGACTTGAGCCACTGAACAGCTTCGAGGAATGATTGGCCAACTTGAACAAAGTCTTTTCCCCCAGGCATTTGGCAAGATGCCAACACAGGCTGATTCACTGTGGCTGAGGGTCAAGGGCAGGTTCTGCCAACAGGGGAAAGGATCAAAGTGCAACACGGACAAACCGGTTCAGGGAGAAAAGAATGGGGGAGAGAGAAACCTGCTTCATCCTTTGGCTTGAGTTTATAATCAGAGATAGTAATCAGCATGCACAGCACCAGTCCCCAGCACACAGACCTATTTATATCAGCAGTTCTCTTCAATCAATGTGATGGCTACAAAAATGAACCGGGAGGGAGGAATCTAAGGGGGGTGCCATGGAAAACAAATAGCCTCTTATTTCAAAGCAACAGTTTCTTTGCTTGAATTGGCAGTCAGTAAAGAATACTTAATACATTCCAACACTCAGCTGGACCATCCTTGAAGTTCCATATACATGCTCTAGAAGTTGTTTTCTCAGCAAAAAAATTTTAAGAAAGGAAAAACAGGAGAGGGGGAAATGAAGTAGAGTGTTTAAATAAGAAAAGAAAAAGTCTCTTCCTTTGATAATGGAGAAAAAATAAATTAATTTTCTTTCTTGTGTTCTCCAGAATGCAAAAGCATAGAAAATTTAAAACAATGGAAACAAAATAAAAATGTCAATTTGTCAGTATAGGTGACTACTAAAAATGTCCATTAGGAGATGGTGACTACTAGAAGCAGGCAAAACCCAGAGAAAATCTTCATGCAGAGCCCTAGAGTTTTCAGAATGAGCTCCTCACCCAGACCTTCCCGTTCTTCCTGTCACTTCGACCACGATTTCCATTATCCTCTGCTGTAGCAATTCTATTACTTTTCTAAATCCCTCTATTTGCCTATTCTAACTTCATGATCAATTAGAAATTCACACTCTTATAAGTGCTTTCAAGCACCTTTGATTCCTTTTAGCTACTTCTCTTTCCCATTATCACTGCTCTCCATCCAGTCCTCTTTTCCCTTCCTCTGAGACCACTGGAATGGCCTTTGACCTGTTTCACCTCTCGCGCACAGACGGCTTTGATTCTTTTTCCACCCAGTCCCAGTGTTATCGATGGACAAATAAAAGCATGGAGCCCTCTTCCTGAGCCTGGCGTTTAGGACCAACCCTACGCACCAACCACATCACACTTCCCCTCCCACATCAGACCTCCTGGCTCCACATCCCTCCAACTTCTAGCAGTCATTGTCTTTCATTATTTCATGATGATCCTGTCAGAATTCAGCATTCTCTCCTTTACAAGGCACTCTGTGACAAAGCAGTTTTTCACACAAAGGCAGTATTCAATATAATGTGACTTTTATCATCTGACTCCTGGGAAGTTCACAGTTGACTTAGCCATGTCTTATTGACAACACCTTATCAAGTACCTATGATGGGCCAAAATCAGAATTAGAACAAGAGTGTTGGAGTTGCACCCAAGTATTCCTTAATGTGCACTGGATATATAAATGAATAAATGACTCTAATAGGAAAATAACATCTGAAAGTATTTATTTTGCACTATGCTAAATGCTTTGGATATACTTCTGTTTTCGTGGGAGTTTTTTCATTCTCAATTGACCTTTGGGGTATGTACTGTCATCTCCATTTTCCAAGTAAGGAAACCAGGTTTAAGTTCCTAAGATCATCCATCCTAGGTCTCTTGACTACAGAATGTATTCTCTCCCATATTCACTCTCACTTTCCTCTCTTCTTCCTTGCTTCTCTACTCCCTCCACACAAAGGATCAGGAGCTTCAGAAAATTTACAAAGCAAGACAAAGGCAGAACCAGAGAGCTCTGCACTTCCAGGGCTCAAAATAAAGTAAATCAGGAGGACTCCTGACTGTACTCTCAGCAGGGCTGCCTCCATCTGTGTGGCTGGAGTTGGGAGGAACACAGGTCCACTTCCTTTGCATGGACCAACAGGAGACTCAGAGTCTCCAGATGGGTTTAAGGTCCAGCTCCAGTTCTGTTTAACCATGTGACCTTAAGCAGATCCTCTCATCACTCTTGAGTCTCAGTTTCCTTGTGCATTTAATTAGAATCATAAGCCTATCTCACCAGACTACAGTGAGGAGAAAGGAGGAAACTGGGCTGTAAGTGCCATGAAGGAGGAGATTCAGCTTTTCTTTGTCATAGTTCCATCTCAGCAAAAGGTAATGTACTTGATATGTTTTCTGAAGTCCACTGCAGTAGTGTCCTGATGTTTCTCTTCTTGAATGACAGTTTTATGCCTGTTTGAGATCTATCTAGGTGTAGGAACTGATTTTAAAAGAGAAATAATAATGATGGTGATGACACTATTATTGTCATCATCCTAAAACATAAGTCAATGATGATGATAATGATAATATAATAATAAATCACATGCCATAACAAGCAAACAAGAAAAATGAGCATTTTATTACATCAGCCACATATGCATGCTCTTTACAGTGGAGGAAACTTACAGGGAGAAAAGAGAAAGGCAAAAGCAAATATGAGTGAATAGATTCAGAAACTTAACTGATACTCTAAACGTCTAATCAAAAAGAACAGACTTGGAAATATAAATTGAAAGATTTGCTCAAAGAGAAGCAATTGAAGGCCCAAATTGAATAGTCTCAGCAATTTGTGGGAAGAGATACTCTGAGATGACATAATATAAGAACAAAGAAGAAAGTCAATTTTATCTGGCTCCAAATTATTAAATGAATCTGCCAACACCATGTGGAAGAAGGGCTTTAGAGAACTACAGTCAAGTTGGGGGAAACATTCAAAGTCCACAATTCATTAGACAGCAGAGGAAAAGCAGCTACAGATTTTTAAACAAGTGTCTCCAGCCCAGGCCAGAAGGAGCCCATGGTTTTCCAGAGCTGCTGGAGACTTGAGGGGAAACCACTCTTTTATAACCCTTCCAGAATGCACAGACTGCTCAGCTTCTGGACTCGGTTCATCTCACAGGCAGTAAGTAATGCACATGTACGTAATCCTCACAGAATGCGAGAAAAGAGGCTAAGGAGGACAAGGCCCCAGATGTAGTTTACCAAGGCACGTGATCAATCCTGACTCTTCCTTTCATTTAGAGAGGGGAGGAAAATTCCTTTTTCGAGGACCATCTCCTCATCTGAGACATGGGAAAAGCTGAGAATTAGTTCTTCAGTCAACAGATCTAACAAAATCACATAAAGTAAAAGTGGCCTTAGGAAACCCATTAAAAAAGCACTCAAAAGGTGGGGTCGATGAGTTTCAATGTGTACATCAGAAGAAGCACAAAGGATGTGAGGTCAAAGGAGAAAACAGACTTAGGTCTCCCATTAGCCATCTCCTGTCCTTAGGATACCCCTGCATGGTGGAGTTCCACACCGCAGGCCGCCAGTACCATTTAAATTCTTCCAAATCACAATCCTGTATTTAAGGGGCACAGAATAATAATTTCATACTATAAGTCCTATCTCAATCTTAAGGACATCTGAAGATCACATTGAAATAGATGAGAAAGCACTTTGCAAACAATGAAGTATTTGACAAATAAGATTATCCCTCTGATATGTTGTGAACTTCTAGGAGTCAGGGTTCACTCCCCCCCCCCCCCGTGTTTCTAGTATTCAATATATAGCCTATCATACTTTACAAGCACCTGATAAACAATGGACAGAGAAAAGAATGGAACTATGAATCAACAAGCCTTGAACAGAGTTCTGTTATGTTCAGTTCAACCTATGTACTGTAGGTTATGAAGGGCACAGGATGTGCCCCAAGTCTGCCTGTCACTGCTCACAATCTAGTTGCAAAAGATTTTCTCCCAAGACATAGAGCACATACAATGTACATATACACCTCCAGGTGCTATTTACAGAGTACAGACCAGAAGCACAAACAATGGAACAATCTGAGTTAAAATCCTCAGCAAAGAACTCCTTCATGTGATGAGCATGTTATGATTTAAAAAAAAAAAAAGAGGAACTCTGTAGTTGGAAAAGCCCTTAGGAAGCAGTTATTCTACTCCCATATTTTAAGATTGACAAAATTAAGCCTTTGGAAGGGGCTTGTGTGTGCTGGGCTCACATAGCAATTTCCACATTGGCTGGCCCAGCACCATCACCACAAAGACCATGGTCCCAGGGGGATCCCCCATCAATCCTTGAGCAATAATAATACACAATTCAGGATAAATCTTGTTTTGCCTCATGGAGAACAGCTGGCAAACAAGTCTGGGCAACACTGCTCACTTCCAAATCATTTAGTTAGCACCCAGAGAAAATCTCCCTCCTGGACCATCCTGTATAAAATCTTAGCCCCATCCCTGCTCCAGAATATATGACATCTTATATATATATTCCCCGCTCTCTTCTTTGCGTACAAATCTGTTTTCCTCAGTGCTTTGTCCACAGCACCAAGCACAAAGCCCCAGGCATATGAGGGACTCAATCGAACATCTGTTGAAAAGAAAGAAGAAAAGTAGAAATAAGAGACCTGAAGAATATGATGGATGGTGTTCAGAAAGCAGACATGGATGAGGTGAACAACCAGAGGGAGACGTCGAAGGAGGAGCGGCAATGTGCAAAATATGGAGGGACCAGAATGGCACCAGGGAGGGGCTCCTTGTCTAAAATAAAAGATATTTGGATAAAACTAAAGCAGAGAGAATGCAGAATGGAGCCCACATGTTTGGTAAAGTATATAGACACAGAGCTGTACAAACACAAGTGGAGGGCCACCAACGACTCTCAGGACATCACCTTGGTGGCCCTAACACTCACACAAGCCCTGCTAGAAAACAGTTTGGCTGGAGGTGGGAGGATAATTCCTGGAAGCTAACAAATGTAGCACAGGCCTTCAAGCTGTTCCTCACACAGCCAAGTGGTTCTCAGAGCCAAAATCCCATTTCCCTCTTCACTCGGACTTGGCTAGCCCAGAAAGGCCAGCAGGGTCTCTCTAGCATAGCACAGCAGAATTTTTCCACCTCCAGTTCAGAACTGAACCACAAAACTCTGTGTTTTGAAACTCACTGTGAGGTAGAGGGCTCTTTGTTGTCGCCGTTATTTATTTTTTAATGTTTCAAAGACTGATCTGGGAAACAAGTACATTTCAGAAGAAGTCATTTGCATGCATAAAAAATAAAGGCAGTAGAATATTGATTGTGGCAATATAGGAAAGCTGCACAATGTACCTCTCCTATTCATGGAAATTGAAGAAAATATGGAGATAGTGTGGAGATAGCGTGGCCCCAGGATATGGGCAGTTGTTGACTGTATCTGGACAGCCTCTGCACAGGGCCAGCCTGTCCCAGGAGCCAGGTCTGCTAAGGCTGTCAGGAAGAAATGGGATACATGTCCATGTCTTAAGAGAAAGCCAGGTCTGGGGCAACTTCTCCTATATCCCTGTCTCAGAAGGCAACTGAGTCTCCCAGGCAATCCAGACATGTCTGAAATAAATGCATAGACACTACAGAGGACCTCAATCAATATTCTGGTGTGAAAGATTAAATGTCAACTGTATTTATTTCTCTTCCTTTATTATGTTAACAAAGGTAGATTGGTAAATAAATAACATAAGCCAGTGATCTCTAAAGTGCTAAGTGTTTTAGTGGAAAGAGTAGTAACCTAGAAACCAAGAGGTTGAATATCATTCCCAGTTTGGGTGGCCACACAAGTGATCTGGGGCAAATCATTTGATTTCTTTGATCCTTAGCTTCCCTTTCTAAATGCACCTTAGCTAAAGTTGAATGGATATTATTATTTCAATTGTAATGACCCTCTATGTTGGTACTATCATTAACTTCATTTTGTAAAATAGTTCTTACAAATTCATAAATGAGAAGTGCAGTCAGAAGTGCAAATCTGCCTGATTTCCAGGGCCTATGTTCTCAATCCTTCAGGTTATCATCTCCAAGTCCCTTCCTGCTCTGACCATCTACAGCATTCGTTCAAATACAAAGGGTTGAGACCACCGGCGCCTACATGCATCTAACTAGTAACCAAGTGTCAGAGAAGAACTGATTAAACAGTATGATGGCATTGACTCTACCTCAGCAGCTTAGGGTGACAGAAGATCCTAAGCCCTTTTTTGTAGCTATTCCCAGATTATGTCAGAGTTTTGTTCCGGTTAACTGTTGAGAATCTGAGAATCAACATGGTACCCTCTAACACAGATCCATTTCCAGTGATAACTTCCCTCCACTCTCCTCCCATCACAAGCCAATACAGTCCCATGTATATTAACAACACTGTGATAAAGGTGTCTCATAAATCAGGCATGGTGGTACACGCCTGTAATCCCAGCCACTCAAGAGGCTAAGGCAGGAGGATCATGAGTTCGAGGCCAGTCTGGACAGCTTAGAGACCCTATCTGAAAATAAAAATAAAAAGAGAATATAGGTATAGCTCAGTGGTAGAGCGCCCCCTGGGTCCAATTACTAGTATTCCAAAAACAAACCCAAACAAAAAAACCAACCAAATACAACAGAGTAAAATACAATCATAAGGACCAGGCTCTGGTCTTTGAGTCAACTAAATAAGAAAAATAGGGTTTAGCAACATCACATGAAACCAAGTTTAAAGGTGTGCTTCGGCTGCCAAGACAAAATGACTGAAGCCATATGAGCAGAGATGGATTCCTGGAGGGCGACGAGTCAATTTTGATCTGTGTTGCTCATGTCAAACCTGGAAGGTTCACCTCCAGGTTCACTAACACAGTGACTGATGGAAGTTCCATCATCAACATGAAGGAAACCATACCTGGGTGAAGGTTTGAAGGAACTGAAATACAGCAAGGAGGCCGGAAGCATCATACTCAAACCTTAAAATTCCCTCTTCTCCTCCAAGAAATGAGTGGATTCTCATTTCATATCCACCCTCCTTGTAGAATGATGGCAGTGGCAGGGAGATAGACTTGGCCCCAATTTTTTTTAATTCCCTAAAAGCTGCTGCCCAATTAAAGAAATTTGCTGCTGGAGGAAGTAATGCTCCAGGGATGCTGAAGCAGAGACTGGCAACCATTTGGAGGGGTGGCTGAGAGTGAAGGAGTCCAGCTCCCATGGCAAGGTATAGGTACTGCTGTAAGGTGAATTGTGTCTGGTAAAAAAGTTATGTTCAAGTCCTGACTCCTTCCACTGCCAACCCCATCTATGAATGGGATGTTATTTGGAATTAAGGTCTTTGTGAAAGTAATCAAATTAAGTTGAGGTCATATTCAATTAAGGCGAACCATAAATCCAATAATTAGTATTCTTCAAAGAAGAGGGGAACTTGGACACACAGACATGCACAGAGAGAAGATGGCTGTCTTGGTCCATTTGGGCTGCTGTAAGAAAATATTTTAAACTAATAAAATACTTTAAAGACAATGGATATTTATTTCTTAGAGTTCTGGAGGCTAGGAAGTCTGAAATCCACACACCAGCAGATCTGGTGTCTGGTGAGGGTTCTCTGCTTCAAAAACAATGTGTTGTTGCTGGGTTTTCACATGACAGAATGGTGAATAAACTTCCTAGATTCCCTAGGTTCAAAAGATTGGAGTCTTCAGGACTTAATGACCTCCTAAAGGCCTCCTTTCTTAACACTATTCCACTGGGGACTTGGTTTCAACATATGGATTTGGGGGAGACACAAACATTCAGAACACAGCGAAGCCCACATTAAGTTAGAGGGAGAAACTGAAGCATTGCAGCTAGAAGACAAAGAACACCCAGGACTGCCAGCAACCACCAGAAGCTAATTAGAGCAAGGGAAGAGATTCTTTCCTAAAATTTCCAGAAGGAGCATGAGCCTGACAGTTTCTAGACTCCAAAACTGTGGGAGAATACATTTATTTTAAGCCACCCAATTAGTGGAAATTTGTTACAGCTGCCCTAAGAAATTAATGTATACACTAATATCTGACCTTGGTGATATTATACCTCTTAGGAACTGACTGCTGTTTTCCAAATGGGAATTGTGATGGGAAACTAATATTAATTCTTGAATCAGAAAGAATGTTAGGATGTGGTTTAGTTCTTGCAACTCAATCACATACTGATTAAACACTTACTGAGTCCTAAATATGCTTTTTCAAAAATTCTGCTAAGACCTTAAGAGATCAGGATGGAGACATAATTTCTGCTCTCAAAGAACTCACTATTAGCTGTGATCTCATGGTTGAGACACACATACCCCTCCATGAATACATACATTAAAATCCTAATGTTAAAGGAGATGGTATTATGAGTGGAGTCTTGGCAAGGTGAATGGGTCATGAGAGTGAAGCCCTCATGAACAGAATCAGTGCCTGTTTAAAAGAGCTGCCCAGAGAGCTCCCTTGCCCCTTCTGCTATGTGAGGCATAGTAAAAAGAAGGCCAGCTACGGACCAAAAAAGGGGCCTTCATCAGACACCAGATCTGTTGGTGCCTTGATCTTGGGCTTCCCAGGATCCAAAAGTGTAAGAAATAAAAGTCTGTTGGTTATAAGTTCCCCAGTATATGGTATTTTATTACAGCAGCCCAAAGGGACAAACACATCATCCACCAAAAATGTAAAGACATATCTTGATTGATGTCTTTAAATCAATGTAGATACTACAGGCAGGCACTTACAAACACAGGGGTAAGGAAAAGGAAATGACTACTTTATCACTGTCTTATTCAGTGATAGTGAGTATCAAGGAAAACTTTTTGTAGAGGTTATATCTGTGCTAGATCTTTCAAAAGGAAGCATCTCCAGGTAAACAAGGTAGGGAAGTACCTTCTAAGCATATCAAATTGTATTCAGGGGCCTTGGCCTACCTCTTCCAGATATGGAGAGGGGCAGATATAAGGAGGGAGGGACAAGAAATAAAACTCAAGAACTACACAAATAGTACAGGAAACCCCACGGGTTTTGGACAACCCTAACTCTGACTTTATTTCGGGGGGGTGGTTGAAGGGTACTGGGGATTGAATACAGGAGCACTCAACCACTGAGCCACATCCCCAGTCCTATTTTGTAATTTATTTAGAGATAAGTCTCCTTGAGTTGCTTCATACCTTGCTTTTGCTGAAGCTGGCTTTGAACTTGTGATCTTCCTGCTTTAGACTCCCAAGCCGCTGGGATTACAGGCATGCACCATTGCACCTGGCTCCTAACTCCAATTTTTAAGAATCTTATTCAGTGACTCCTCTCACACCCACAGCACTGTGCCATTTTCACTGTTTCATCTCAGAGTGACAGGGGTGCCATCTTCCTCCTCCCACACTGGTTATATACCAGCTGGCTATTTTAATGGGGATAGCGACACTCAAAATACTCCCTGATGAAAAACTAGACAGAAGTCACCTCAGATGGTTTCCCCTACCAGATTCTTAATCCATTCATTTCTCCTCAGTCTGGCATGTGGAGAAGGGAGAGGCAGAAATGAAACTAACAGCTGCTCCCCAATAGCAGAGGGGCATGAGGATGTCACTGTCACACTTGACAGCTGTGAGCATTTTTACAACACTATTATGTAACCCCTTCATATGGCGTGTTCCACCCTTCTAGAGCACTCACGTGTCAGTGGGTTTATTTCCACAGCAACCGAGGGAGCTGAGCAGCATCAATGAGGCTGGAAGGAGCCCAGGGGTCAGGGGAACAGCAAAGCAGAAGGGGACCCAAGATAACACTCAGTCTCCTGAACCCAGGATCTCTCACCTTTCATGGTCCTGCTCAATTTTCTTTTGTAAAAGAGCTTGTAGGATTGTAGACTAGGAAAACCATTCAGCAGAGGTAAATGAGAATCATTCAGGTGACATGGATGAAGGTGCCGCTAGAAGGAGAAAAAGAGCAAGCCCTACTTTCCTTCATCTTAAAGTAAGAGATGCTTCATGCACACAACAAAAATAACCCACATCTCTGCCTTCTGAATTTGGGAATCTCAAGGAAAGAGCTAAGGACAGAGTGGGATTGATGCTAGGGATATGTGGCTATGATGGAACTCAGGGGGGCTGGTTGACCAGGCCCCCTTTCACTCCTGCCCTGACCTCCCATACCTACGATTCTTCTGTGTTCACTATATGATTATCTGCATCTGCCACCTTCAGGAAATTGCTAATACCAAGGACAATGATGAAATTCTCATCAGACACTGAGAACAGGGCCAATGGCCCTTGCGTACCAATGGACTTTTCCCTAAGTATCATTATATGCTGATTGTTCATCTCCAAGGCTCAGAATTTTGCCCAAATCTTTAGGTTAAGAAAGCAACAACAAACATGCATGGTGGAGCATGCCTGTAATTCCAATAGCTCAGAAGGCTGAGGCAGGAGGATTGCAGGTTCAAAGTAATTCAATGAGACTCTGTCTAAAAATGAAAAATAAAAAGGGCTGGGGATGTGGCTTAGTGATAGAATACCCTTGGGTTCAAACCCCAGTATCCCCCCACACATACATACCCAAAACAAATACAAACTTTGGCTATATACTAACATCACAACGTACGAGTGTAAGCAAGAATCACGTTCTTCCTGAAAAAACTGAAAACGTCATCGGCAAAGTCTCTTTAATTTACTAGGATTAAAAAAACAAAAAGAATATCAATTAGATTGTATCTTCTGGTAGAAGATCTTTCCTTCTCTGATTAAGAAGGAAATTGATGCGAGGAAATAAAAGAACATTAATCCCCTCACCTTACCCTGCTCCTCAGCCCAATTATCTGTGTTTCAGGGATTTATTTTTGCCTGATCTATAATGATAAAGACACAGTGCCTCTCTGCATACATGTGTATGCTCACACACACATATTTCATTCTGAATTCTCTTCCAGGTATACTAGGTTATATATTAATTCTGGATTAACTTACTTGTCTTACTTACCCCATGAAGATAGGGCTTGTTTTTGAAGCAGGATCATGTGAAACATAAGGCTATCCAAACAATCTGTCCTCACATCAGGTATTGGATAACTCGGGAGAGAGGAGTTGGAGCTAGAAGAAGGGACTTAAATGGTTTCCTGCAGTACCATGTTCTCTGGCTACCTCGCTCCTCCTGCTTCACACACTTAGAAATAGACATCAAGTCCTGCATGAAGAAAGGCTGCAAATGTTCCTTCCTCCCACGAGGGAGAAGGAATGGAGAAAGCCGTTTCCCTTTTCCCTCGTCTCCCTCCCTTTCTTGCATGTATGCACACCAGATGGTGCGAAGCTGCAGGTTGGAGGGAGGTAATAAACCCAGAAAATATTGCAATATTAGGTTATAAAATGACTGACTTTCAAATAGAAATGTGTCAGTGGCCCACTAACTAACAGGAAGAGCAGCTCAGGCAACGGCAGCAGACCCTCAGTCCCTTCCAGGGAGTACTATGGTAATAAGCAAAGAGACATTCCACAACAGGAGCCAAGCGGGCTCTGCCTCCCTGCTCCAGGCTGGGGAAGGAGTCCCTGCAGGGCAAAGTCGCTGGAGACCCATGCAAAGCAGCTCTTCTCAAAAGTGACAAGCAGCATTTTGTCACCATTTTATTTGCAAAGAGAAAACAATATACTCTGGCTCATCTGCGCTGATCCCCGCAGCTCAGTGACACAGAGCAAGAGGAAAAGGCAGAGAAAGGTAAGCAGTGAGAGTGCTCCGGCCCACAGGGAAAGTAGGGAGTTCTGTCCTGGCTGCTAAATGTTTTCATTTTATTTATTAGTCACTCTCCCCTCAAGAGGGAGGGCCTAAGTCCCATGGCCTTGAATCTAAACAGGTGCTATGACTGCCTGACCAAGGAGTTAGGCTTGGCTGGTTTTCAGTCTCTGGCCTTAAGAAAGTAGCAGCTTTTATTGCTTATTTCTTGGGGCATTCTCTCTAGGAGTCCTGATCTTCCACATAAAGAGTCTGACAGACTGAGGCTGCCGTGTTGTGAGAAGGCCAAGCAAGTCAGACCAAAAACCAAAATAAACGACACCCATACCTGAGGGTGGGGAAAATGGGAATGAGGAAGGAGAGAAATGTCCAGCCAGCTCGTAGGCAAGGTCCAGAAATCACAGGGCAATTACTGGTATCCCTTCTGTGTTTTGTCTGAATTCCTGAGTCACAAAATCATTAGATATATTTTTAAGCCACTAGATTGCGAGCTAATTTTCATGCAGCAATTTGTGACTTAAATGGAACCTGTAAAAGCCATTTGTTACGAATTGGATCTTAAAGGTAAAGTCCCCACAAAGGTCATGTGTTGCAGGCTTGATCCCTACCTGTGGTGCTACTGGGAGGTGGGGGAAACTTTAGGAGGTACAGCCTAGTGGAAGGAGAGTAGCTTCCCAGCCACCATGAGGCAAGCAGTTTTCTCCACTGCATACTTCTGCCATGATGTTCTGCCTTACCACAGGCCCAAAGTGATGGGACCAGCAACCACAAACTAAAAACTCTGAACTGTGAGCCAAAAATAAACCTTACCTCCATTACACTATTTATGTCAGATATTTAGATATAGTGACAGAAAGCTGATTAAAACACCTTCCTAGTCCTAAAACTCTGATTCTGTGACCTTCATGTATCTTTGTGGTCCTCCATCTCTTACCCCATCCTTACCAGGGTAACCAGATTCAAAAGTTGAAAGTTAGAAGGGCTAGGTGCATGCCCATGTTACACCTGCCTTGTCTGACTCTTTAGAATCCACCTTCCCTTTGGACAGGAAACAGAATAGGCAGTTGGAGCTGGAGAGGAGAACCTCTCTGAAAATGAAATCAATACACTAGGAGAAACAAGGACTAAAGGCATCATTTGACTCCTTTCATCAAGTCTGCTCTACCCATGAATTTTCAGTGACACACACAAGTCAATAAATGAATATTTTGCTTAAGCATGTTTAGGTTGACTTTTCTAGAATTTTGCTGCTGGTGAAACTCCTAACCACCAATTAATCAAAGAGGTATCACAAGTCCTTGATTTTTTCTATTCCCAAATAATAAGTCATTACAGGCAAAGACAGAAGTTACTTTGGAAGATGGAGACACATAGGCAAAATTTTTAAATAAATAAAGTTGAAAATGAAAAAGGCTAGTCTAAGCCCAGGGAAGGAAGGATTCTAACACCCCTAGGATTCCATCATGCAGCTCTTTGCCATGCTATTCACAGCTACATGTGATAAATGTGGAAAATCAAAGATAACCCAACAGATTGACACTGGTGGCCAGTTAATCAAACTGCATTCAGAGCACAGTGTGAAATGAGGTAGCTGATGAAATAGGAAGTTTGGGGATCATGCCACTAACTGAATCTATGCTTGTAAAATAAAATACTAAGTGATCCAGCAGGTCTCAGACTAGTTGTTAAAATACACACACTGTATTTAGTAATGAAATAAGAGAAGGAAGCATAATGTCACAGGCCTGGGTGTAGAGGAAATGAGCACAGTGAGTAAACCAGGCCAGAACTTAAAGCTGCCTCCAACTGATGTGGTGTTCTACCCAGCCTGCCTCCCCTGTGACTGGAACAAATGCGAAGGACAACTCTCCAGAGTAATGCAGGGTGTGACTGACCCTGCACAGGCCCTGATCACAGGTGGGTTTGCTGGCTATGCCAAATGACAGTCAAGGGCCAGGAGTGTAGCTCAGTGGAAGAGCACTCACCTAGCATGCTCTAGGCCCTCAGTTTGATCCCCAACACTGCAAAATAAATAAAAAGAGTGAGGGATGCCAGTGTCTCGCCTGGCTCTCTGATCTACAACACCCCCTGCAACTGACAATGGATCCACCTTGCACTTGGGGCAAAAGCCAGTTTCACAGGAAAGAAGGATATCTGCACCTGATACCACCAATGTGACTGTTCCAGCCTGCACAGGCCAAAGCCACAAAAGTGCACCACTGTTATCAGTAATGACAAACACCACTCATTGGGCAGCATTAGCACTGAATCCAACCTTCCGACCTGAGCTAAGACAGGAACTCAAGCAGCAGGAAACAGGGCAACTGCAGCATTCACAGTATATTAGAGCCACACAAAGCAATTCCCAGAGGAAAATAAATAATGTGTGTCCATAATACTTGGATAGATGGTGCTTCAGACTAGAGCAAAGGTCCTGAGATTCATCAGAAAGTCTAGCCAAAGAAGGATAATAATAATCATCATGAAATAGATCACACAAACACACTTGGAGCTCTCAGCCCAGGACTGCTTAAACACGTAAGAATCTCACACCCACACAATCACATGAAAAGTGGGCTGAGTCCATCACTTCTCCATGCAACCTGCCTTCCACCCACCCACCCATGCTGTCAATCACCTAGCATGAAAAGCCAAAAAACACCTCCTCGTGGAACATATCCAGGCATATTAGAAAAGGAAGGATACTAACCTGTCAAAAATGACAGTTACCTAACAGTTGCTAGGACCTAATAAATAGGGACTGCTGTCAAAACACTTGACTACTATAAAGCACATTTTTCAATTCTTTAATAAATCTCTCCTGAGCACACAGTGTATGCCAGGCACTGAGCAAAAATGCCAAGGACATGGTAGTAAACACAAGGACCACACAGAGCTTGTCCTTCTGGGATTACCTTCTATGAAGAATGACTAAAACTTTATAATAAATGAATGTCAGAGGTACAGGCATGGGAGTAAAAGAGGAAAAACCCAGCTTCACTTATGGGGCCAGGGAAGAAGACCTGGAGGGAGGACAGAGAAAGCATGCTCCAGGGTCTGAAAACAAGAGTAAGCCAGGTGTGATGATGCATGCCCATAATCCCAGCAACTCAGAAGGCTGAGGCAGGAAGATCACAAGTTCAAAGCCAGCCTCAGCAATTTTAGTGAGACCTTAAACAATTTAGTGAGACCCTGTCTCAAAAAAAACTACTAAAAAGAGCTAATGATGTGGGTTGGTGGTTAAGCACTTCTGGGTTCAATTCCCAGTACCCCCCACCCCAAAAAGAGTAAAGCAGTCAGCTTTAAGACTACAAAGGAACTAAAGCAGAGGGAATGAAGAGGGTGGGGACAGAAGGTGAGACTGGGGAGGTGGGCAGAGGCCAGGTCATTCCTAAAAATGAATAGTAATGATTTTTATGGTAATGATAATGGCCGCAGGGTACTGACATGGAGGGGACAAATTGTCTATATGGACAGCAGTTACTTTCCTGAACAGTTCAAAGGAACTTTACTAACCGGAAATGCCCTTGGGGATGAGACAGAGATGTTATATGGCGCTGAAATATAACCACAGTCAGACAATGTGATAGACTGAAATAGAGCTGACCTAATCTTGTGACATACCCAAACATTTCGCTCATTTTTTTTTAATAATTATGATCTGCAATTGTCTCTCATAAGACTGAGCTGTGGGAAGATAATCCTTGTCTAGCTTTCTGGCAGTCTGGGAACAAAGGAAAATTTTCTCATTAGATGAACCCCAATCTGTTTCTAAAAATGATTTGAAGCAGTTTAAAATTTAGAAAAAGGTTAAAGAGAGACAAACAAATGTATGGACAAAGGAGATCACCCTCTGCCTTCCTGTACCACCCACCCACTAAACCTCCCTATCAAAAGCTCCACGGCTCTGACGTCATGGCTTAACAAACCAATACAGAGAAAAAGAATTACAGACAAGGGCAGAATCTCCCAAGGGGAGGACTAAAAGCAGGAGCAGAATAGCTTCCAGGTTCTCTCTGGGCTCATCTCTGTATAAGCCCCTTCCCCTCACTGCCAGAGCAAAAGAACAATGAACAAATGGGACAAATAGATAACTTGATAGCAGTGAAGATCCTGCCCTGTGCCTTTAAAAATGGAGACCTTGCCAAGGCTTCATTGATTCATAAAGACACAAGCAAAAACTTAGAAAACTCGCAGTCCTTAATGGTGCCATTAGATTCTGCTGTGTGTGCCTGCTTCCCTTATGAGGTTCCATTCGCGTAAGTGCTTCATTAGCTCTCTAGCAGGTTGAGCCCAACGGATACCAAATTTGACAATCCACAAGACACACACCCCAGGCAAGCAGCCCAGGAAACTGCCCTGCCCACCACACACCTTTACCCAGTACACACAATCAGTATGGGGAGGAGGGCTCATGTGCTTCCTGCCCCACTCTCCAAAAACTCCTACCCCTAGCCTCCCTCTACCTTGACAACGGTTACAATAGAAAGGCCACCATATATACAATTAGAATCTGTATGAGTACTTTAGAGTTGAGTAATGGCAATTAATACTCAAATACATAGCTTTGGACCCTAGAACTGCTGGAATGACAGGACTCCATGACTGGAAAAGACCCAGGAAACATTAGTGCTACCACAGCGTAGCACACAAGAGCATCATAATATTTATGCTTCTGGGGTGAAGGGGAAGAGGCTTTACAGGGCCAGAAGTAACCCTTCTCAGGAGGCCTCTGTGCCCATCCGACCCTCTATCAATTAGCCCCAACCCCAAAATGAAAAGCTCTGTCTGAGATCATCCGAGCTCCACCCAACCTTTCCCACCCATCCCTGCTTCCCACTCCCATTCCTCCCGCCTACTTCACAGCTGGAGAAGCCAAGGAGCCTCCTCCGTGCCCTTCTCTCCCCTCCTACACTGTGGAGACCTGCTGTCCTGGTCCATCAGCTTTACTCCCTGGAAGCAGAAGCCTCCCTTAGTAATTACTCCCCTCTCTTCCAACACTCGCCACTTAATGGCTCACCATGTATAGAACTTTGTTAAGTATATTACTATAAAAATATATTGATGAAAGCCGGGCGCGGTGGTACACGCCTGTACTCCCAGCATTTTGGGAGGCTGAGACAGGAGAATCACGAGTTCAAAGCCAGCCTCAGCAACGGCAAGGCACTAAGCAACTCAGTGAGACCCTGTCTCTACATAAAACACAAAATAGGGCTGGGGATGTGGCTCAGTGGTCGAATACCCCTGAGTTCAATCCCCAATACCAAAAAAAAAAAAAGAAAAAGAAAAAGAAAAAAAAATATATATATATATCTTCAGGCCGCCTGTCCCACTTCCCCAAAACATCAATTTTAATCTTCTGACACACTGGAAGACCTGCTCTTGCTCTCCACTGGAGTCAGTGGATTCCTTCCAACCAATAATGTCTGCACAGTGAGTGTTGAGTTTTAATTCTCACAGGTGAATTATTTTTCTCATTTTCCCAATTTCTTAAGTATTTTTCTCAGGATTCAGAAAAACAAATTTCCCAAGAAGTGCCAGGAAGGATTCTCCCAAGGAAACACCAGCGAAAAAGAATGACATAGAGAAGTCCTATAGACAGAATAATGAGGAAAAGCAACTATCTATAAAATACATTATAATTCCACATGTGTATATGATATTAACAATTCATATATATGGAATATATATATATATTACAGTTCATTTATATGAGGATCCAGAACAGCCAAAATTCACTGATGCCATAAAAGTCCCACAGTGCTTGTGAGTGCAAGAGAATGTGCATGGGGGGGGGGGCTCCTGTAAAAGAGAGTTCCACATGTAGACCCAGATGGTATTACACAAGTGTAAATGATATAAAAACTTGTTGAATTGTACATGATGATTTTGCCCCTTACAAAGCAGAAGTTGTACCTCAAGAAAAAAGAGGGAAAAAAATTTTTGTTATATGACTGACTGAACAAAAATGAATTGGAGCCAGATCTAGACTTGATGTCCTTTCCCGAAAGTGCTGTCACTAATGATGTCTGCACTCTAACCTGCAATCTGATACACTAATCAAACTTCACATTGACTTGATTAAAAATAGGCAAAGTATATCTAGAAACACCAAAACTGACTCAAGGAACCACCCCACTAAATCCCAGGTTCCCAGCGGGTACAGTGGTGCACGCCTATAATCCTAGCACTTTGGGAGGCTGAGACAGGAGAATCGTGAGTTCAAAGCCAGCCTCAACAATGGTGAGGCGCTAAGCAACTCAGTGAGGCCCTGTCTCTACATAAAACACAAAATAGGGCTGGGGATGTGGCTCAGTGGAGTACCACTGAGTTCAAACCCTGGTACCAAAAACAAACAAATAAACAAACAAAAAATCCCAAGTTCCCAATTCCAACCTCTATCCTACTGCTTGCTCTGTTATTGCACATGGTAAAGCTGATATCTCGTGCTTTCTGTCGGAACACTCGAGAACTTCATCTATCTGTCTGGACAGCCTCTGCCTGCCCCTTTGCATCTACTTTCCCCTCACACCTGGCCCTTCAGAGCTGGCCTAGATGGATAGTTTCCCAAAACTGCCTTGCCTGTTGCCTTCGAGCAGGGTCTAGCCAGTGAGAAGCCCAGCAGAAACTCAGAGAAAAATCAAAGAACATAAGCACAGGGCACGCATTCTCCTAACTCCTCTTCAGGGTCACTTGGCATGCCTGTTTTCCTCAACTACCCTCTCAATGTATCCATTTTTACCAAATGATGTCATTGCAAGTTTCAGCAGCTCCTCCCTCCCCTGGCTCTGTTAGGCCTAGAGATGATTGACAGCCACTAGCATGGGGAGGCTCTGTCCTGGTAGTTTCCTTGTATCTCTGTAAATTATTTGGAAACCCTCCCCCATTTCTCTTCACTTTGGCATAACACTTGTTTTCTATTGAGACCCTGAACTGATACAATGTTTGACAACAAGAAAGCAGTTTTGTTCAATTTATAACATGGAAAGAACATGCTGTACCATGTTTATTACCTTCATTATTTTTTTTTTCTATTCCACTTGTTTCCTGTTAAACCTATCACCCAAGCAGCCATTCCTCTATTTTCCCAATGTTAGCTTCAGGAGGAATGACACTATGGTAAACCTTAAT
This sequence comes from Xerus rutilus, assembly GCA_028644305.1. Classification (NCBI taxonomy): domain Eukaryota; kingdom Metazoa; phylum Chordata; class Mammalia; order Rodentia; family Sciuridae; genus Xerus; species Xerus rutilus. The sequence goes on from CM053409.1 coordinate 54,076,326, forward strand.
ACACTACAGACTACCTGCCGCAGAGAAGACATTCAGATGTCTGATGTCTGATGAAGGATTGAACGGATGGATGGATGAACCACATGATAAAATATTTCATGGAAGAAGTTAGAAGCTGAGGGCAGTGATGCATACCTATAATCCCAGCTACTCTGGAGGCTGAGGCAGGAGGATCACAAACTCGAGGCCAGCCTGGGCAACACAGTGAGACTCAGTCTCAAAATAAAGAAATAAAAAATAGAAAGGGCTGAGGGTGCAGCTCAGCAGTAGTGTACTCCTGGGTTCAAGCCTCAGTAACACACACACACACAAACACACACACACACACACAGAAAAGAAAATGTAAATTAAGATTACCATATGGATATGTAGAAAAACGGACTGTAAGAACATAAAGCTTGAATTTTTGTTGTTGTTTTTATGAAAAGACTGTGGGTGGCTTTTTAAATTTTAATTTTTCATTAAATTTGCTATGTTTATATAGCAATAATATTTTAAAAGAAAATATTTTTGTGACACTGAAATCTGGAATGAAAATGGAAATGTAACAAACATGCATTTATATGTTTTATAGACTCACAAATGGAATACTAAACTTTTTCAAGAGACAAACAAATGATTAAACATTAAAGTTGACTTTCCCTCTGCACACAGCTATTAAAGAGTAATTAAGACTTTCCACTGTGTTAAGCAACCACTTGCCTAACAAAGTTGCCATAATCATGTTAAAGAAGGGCAGATGGAATCAAATGAGATGCAAATGGGGCACAGTCCCCACGTGGATTTATGGCCCCACATTTTTACTGTCAGCAATTCTTCCCAAGCAAAGGACAACATGGCTTAATAGATTTATTTCTATATGTTTTTCAGAGGCCACTAAACCAAGAATAGGAGTGGAAACACTCCTACACAGACACTGGTGACTTAGTAGCCCCAGCTCAACAGGCAGTTGCTACATGACCCTAAGCAAGTTGTTCCCTCTCTCAATTCTCCATGCTCCTTTTTCTCATGGGCAGAATTAGAAGTTCCCTGCCAGACCTCATGTCCCCGCAGCTCTGACACGCTACACTTACCACCTCTAGTGGTAGGACATGGATGGCAGAGGAAGAATGTCAACATCATCTCCTGGATATTCCTTCCAGGCCCGGCCAACTCAACAAGACCAATACTGAGCTCCCTCATCCTGACATGAGTTCCCCTTTGCTCTTTATTTTCCTCTTCTGAGAACGGCTCCACCAGATTTCAGTGCCCAAGAAAGAAGCCTGGCCAACATCTTGCTTCTGCCTCTCCTTTACCACCCACATCCAAACACAAGTCTGCTCAATTTTGCCTTCTAATCATCTTTTGGATCTGGTCAGTTTTTTCCAGAGCAGGCTCCTACTACCTCTCTCCTGGACTACTGTAACACACTCCCGTCTCCCTTGTTGGTGTATCCAGACTGTTCTCAACATTATAGCCACCAGGGTGTTCCTAAAAAGCATGTCACTCCTTCACTTAAACCCTTCAACAGACCTTGCCCTCAGGATCATGCCTCATATCCTGAAGTTGGTGCACAAGGCTCTTGATTATCTTAGCTCACACTTCCTCTCTCAGTGCCACTTCTTACCACTTCCCCAGTCACTCTATTGTTTAATCAAACTAAGCAACCTGGTTCCCCTGGGGATATCATTCCTCATCCCTATGGCCTTTGAGCATGCCTTCTGGTTAGGATGCTCTTTTCCTGTTCTTGGTCTGGATGCTTCCTACCACAGGTCCTTTAGGCTCCAGCTTTCTCTTTTTTTGCATGTGGTACTGAGGATGGAACCCAGGGTGCTTTACCAGTGAGCTACATCCCCAGTCTTATTTTTTTATTTTGAGACAGGGTCTTGCTAAGTTGCCCAGGCTAGGCTTGAACTTGTGATCCTCCTGCCTCAGATTCCCAAGTGGCTGGGATTACAGGTACACACTTGGCAAGGTACCAGCTTTCTCTAAAAAATTCCTTAGGAATCCCAAATTGGGTTAGGTACTCTTACTGAGTGCGTGATATGCATTACTGAGAATCCTTACAGTCTGTCCGCTGAGTGAGAGTCAAAAGCACAGGATTGTCCATCATTTATTTCTGGGATTTAGAACAATTGCATGCAGAAATTAATACATGTTTATGGATAAATGCATGAAGAAAAGGAGGGAGAAGACGACTGGAAAGCAAGGCTTTCGGCACTTTCAAGACCCTATTCTACAATAGGATTTGTGTTAGCCAGGACCCCATGGATTCCACATAGCCTTTGGCTGGAAACTATATTTTCTTCATTTTCTTCCTTAGGAGACAGAATGAATTCCCACAGATTGTCATTATCTATTAGGTTGCATTCAACCCAATTGCCCTCAAATCATCCCTGATGATTCTAAACTCATCTTTTAAGGAATACCCATAACTATCTAGGTCATAACATTTTTAAAAATCTAAACTTTCAGATGAATGAAATCTGACAATCATTTTGAATGCTGAGAACCATTTTAAACACGGGCCATGCATATGCTTTGAAAACATCCAAAGCTTCGTTCCTGCCATTCCGACCTCTCAACTCAGTTAGGCCCATCTCAAGTATCGACCCATCCGAAGGATTCCCTGGCCTGTGCCCAACACTATAGCAGCTACCTCACTGTCCTCCCACAAGACTTCTGCAGAGAACCTTCCAATGGTCTACACTGCTCATTTAAAATGACTCAAATATACACCATGGATCTGTAGTTACATACATACATACATCTGTAGTTAATGCATACACATTAACACACATAGCATTTATCCATACTTACTCAAATGTTTGCTCAAGAAATCTGTCTTAAACTCCTGTCCAATATGTCTTTATTAAGAAGAGTAAGTTGCAGCTCAGTGGCACCACAGCCACTCTGACTGGGGCTTAGGGTCTGATAAACTCTCATGCAGGTATGCGAGGCTGATTCAGGTGCTGTGCACAGCTTTCTCTCCAGAAGTCACCACATCTGAATTTTAATGGGCATTTTCACCGTCGAAATTTGAAAGGGCCAGAGATACAAGTTGTTGGGAAACTGAGATTCACAAATACATCATTACCTCCTGCTATGGTTTGGATAGGAAATGTCCCCCAAAGGCCTATGTGTGGAAGGCTTGGTTGCTTGCCTACAGCTCTACTGGGAGGTGGGTCTCTTATGAGGCAGGGTCCAGTAGAAGGAAGTCTGGCTACTAGGGGTGTGACCTTGAAGGGGATACTAAGCCCCCAATTCCTTTCTGGCTCTCTTCCCATCTGCCATAAGGCAAACAGGCTTCTTCTGCCACATGATCCCACCATGTCGCACTGTACTGCCACAGGACCAAAGCAACAGGGCTAAGTGACCATAAATTGAAACCTCTGAAACCATGAGCCAAAATAAACTTTTCCTCCTTATAAACTGATTCTCTCTGGTATTTTGTCACAATAACAGAAAGCTAACTAACATGCCTCCTTTTCACATCAGCCTATTGTTGAAAAAGAATAAAACAAAAGAAGCGCTGAGAGGCAGCATGAGATAGCAGGAGGAGACGGAGCTGGGTAAGAACTGCCACTACAAAATGTCCTCAAGTGGTTTCTCCTCTTCACACCTCCCAACACCCAAAATGAAGATGGTGAACTAAATAACTTTAGAAGTCTTTTTGACTCTATAGTGTATTTTCTACTTATGAGTCTTCTTCCCCCAGGCAAATGCAGTGGTAGGACTATATCATTTAAAAAGTAGACACAGATGAGCGCCTTTATAGATCTTTCACCCCCTACAGAGAAAATTGGGCAAGAAATAAAAAGCTTAACAATTTCTGTGGTATCAAGTCTTTGCCCATTGTCTTCTATAGAATAAAGCCTAATTCAGCAGCATCTTCTGGTCTAGTCTGCCCTTTCATGGAAAACTAACTTTTTTTATATGTAGCTCTAAAAAACATCCATTAAGCCAAGTGAGGCTTTCAAATGTCTGCATTTATAAGAACTATGTATTGCAGATCTTACTGTGAAAATCCCAGTTCCACTCTTCAGACCCAGCTAACTTGCAGGTCATGTGATAGGCACTTAGCACTAGAGGAGCAGGATGATTGTGTTAGCATAATTCTAAAGAATCCCCTACCTGCCCTCAAGACACAAAGAGGTGCTAAAGGAGCAAGGGTCAAAGCTCCCTACAGGCCTTCCATATGTCCCTAAAATCCAAACAGCAGTGGCTGGTTAAGGCTGAAGGTTAAAAGCACCCAAGCAAACCGAGCCTTGGGGGTTAGGAGGGAGGAGGTCGAATCTCTCTGCCTTCAATGATACTTAATAAAGAAAAAGAGTTCCAGGGGAACAGAGCACACACTGCTCTCCTTATGCCAAATGCCACCAACACTAGAGCTGAGCAGCACAGCCTGAAGCAAAGACCTGCAAGGGCCCTTGAGAAGATAGGAGAGGCAGGTCTACTAATGCTCCCAACAAAGTCAGGATGACAAGGTGTCTGAGTAAGTGACTAGAACAAACACCCATGAAACCTCAAAAAGGCATTCCCTTCTTCCTCCATACTCTCATCTCCAAATCCCTTTCTACTGCATCAATAAGATTATAAATTTTGCTGGATATTAAAAAGTGATTGGAGAGGCTGTGCCAACAGAAGACTTTAGAGAAGATACCATTCATCACGTGGCAGGCTGAGAACAAAACAGCAAAGCAGGGGTATTTGTTGGAAGCAAAGAGGAAAAAAAAAAAACCCTTCTTAATCAACTCTTAAGCAGGACCTTTCAATGGTCTAGAGAAAGTTCTCCCAAAGCAGATAAATCTTTAATTGATTAATGTCATAAACAATTAAAATGAGTTTCCATTGCAAAGAATATGCAAAGCAAGAAACCCTTTTAAAGTTTCCCTTAAAACCACAAAACAGTCAGCTTTGGCACCTGGCCCAAGGCCAAATTCTTCAAATGCCAAACCTCTGACAGAGGGTAGAGAAGGAGGGGATGAGCTCACTGGAGAAAAGGAATGTATTAAGGGATCCTGAGCAACCCCAGAATTCCACTGGGGCCCAGACCCTTGCCAACAAGAGGGGCTTCCATAAGAATTCTTGCTGTGTAGTAGCTACTGTTCCAAGTTGGGGTCTTTAGAAGCAGATGCTGGGAGAGAGTTGGGGTTTATTGTGGTTTGGATATGAGGTGTACCCCCAAAGCTCTTGTGTTGATGCAGAAATATTCAAAAGTGTAATGACTTGGAGATGGGATTGTGGCTCGGTAGTAGAGTGCTTGCCTTGCATGCGGGAGGCACTGGGTTCGATCCTCAGCACCACATAAAAATAAATAAACAAAATAAAGATAGTGTCCATCTACAACTAAAAAAAAATATTTTTTAAAAAAGTGAAATGACTGGATTGTGAGAGATGTAACATAATTAGTCCATCCTAACTGGGTGGTATAACTGAAGGCAGGAGAGGCGTGGGTGCAAGAGGTGGGTCACTGGTGGTGGGGTGCCCTGGAAGGGTGCATTTTCCCTGCTGCCCCTTCCCCTTTCTTTTTCTCTGCTTCCTCACCTTGGTTCCAGAGCAAAGAACTCTGTCAACCATGGACTAAACCTCTGGAACCATGACGCAAAATAAACTTTCCCTTCTTTCAGTTGTTCTTGCCAGATATTTTGGTCACAGTGATGAAATACTAACACAGGATGAAGATGTGTAGCAGGGTATCAGCTCTGCTAAAAGGAGAAGGAAGCACTTTGAGGCAGAGCAAGTAAGCCAATAAAGCCTGGGCAGGGTCTTCCCACCTGTCTTCCCACCAGGTCTTCCCACCTGGTGTTAGCCTGTCACCAGATATCTCTAGATGTAGGTACCCCAGGAAGGGCACAGCCTAGGGCAAGCAGCTCCCTGCAAAAGACCCTCCTGGAGTTGACAGTCAACAGGAGACTGTCAACAGAATACACCACCTGCAACTATCAGCATGGCTCCTTTTCAAAAGAAATCTTGGTGGCACATTTCTGCAGTTATCAAATCCATCTGTTCCAGAGACATAACATGTAATTTACAATTAGGTTTTAAAATATTAAAAGTTTAAATTTAAAAAGTAAAATACTAAGAGAAAAATATTTCCATTTGTACTTAAAATAATGACATTTTCAAATTAAAGGAAGATCAACTGCAAGGAAATGTTGCTCTTCTCATTTACTAAAAATTATAAAGATATATTTATATCTATACGTGCATGCGGTATATATTTATACAGAGGGTTATCTGGAAGAATACTGACAAAAATGTCCATTATAATTATCTCTTGGTGCTATGATTTGAGAAGTTTTTTCTTTCTTCTTAATATTGTTCAGAATTGTTTACATTTTTGTAGCAAGACTCTTATCTTTGTAAACAGATGCAAAGATGTAAACACAGATCAAAGTATCCTTTGTCTTCTCTCAAGGACTTCTGTATCTAACTTTTAGACTTCTGTATCTTACTTGTAGATCCAGGTGAGAATGTCATTGTAGAGAAAGAAATCCAGATTAACTAAAGGCCTTGGATCCAGTCACTCACCACCAAAACAGACTAATAACTAGCTGATCTATACCTCGGCTTCTGCACATATTAGCTAGAGGTGGGAGAAACTGGAAAATCTCTAAGACTCTTTTTAACTCAAGTTTTGTGGTTCTAAGACAAATGTCATCTACCACCTCCCTCATTGTTTTCTGAAATGGGAAAATGAATTTAAATAATAAATGAACAAAATAAAGGTATAGATTTACTGTAAGAAAACTGTACTGATGGCTATGAAGTTTGAGCTCTCTGCCAGTTCCCAAACCTTCCTAAGGAAAACAGACTCTTTGGCAGGTCTTCATCACAGAGCTGCTGAAACTTATGTTGCAATCTGATCAAACCAGAAATAAGCAGATCTATACCCACGGAGACAAACAGGGAACCAGGCAGCACTAGCCAGTAAGGGCCTGCCAACTCAAATAGCAAATATTTGGTCCTGTTAAATTACCAAAAAAAACTATAGATGCCATGGGAACACAAAGAAGTGGCACTGGTATTTGTCCTTGTCCCACAAGTACTGGTCTCTCACTGTCACTCTCTGTGACATCTAGGACTATGAGCTAAAAAAGATGGTTCCCTTTGCTTCTCCTAAAAAGAATTCTTGCCTATCTGTCCTCCTTTTAGGGTGTTCAAGGAGCAGCCTCTGCACTTTGAGAACAGGACCCTTTTTCACATTCAATAATATGTCTCTAGCACCTACCCTATTACTTGACACAAAACTAATCATTTTAAAATTGAACAAATGAATGAATACATTCGCTCCTAGGCTACATATAAGAACACTAAGGCTATCAGAAAGCATGCCATGCTTGGAATTAAGGCAAAAGGAAGGCAATATGTTCTTTCAGTGCTATACTGGAGCACTATCTAGGAGGTGCACCCAGGCATTATTTGGTTGAAACACACCAGTGTTTGACTATTTACTATTTGCCATTGATTAGAGTTCAAATTTCGAAAAGTTACAGATTAACTTAGACTTTGTAAAGTTTTAACTTGGAGATTTCTATCCATTACAGATATATATGATCTCTCTGGCTGGTAGAAATAAGAGCCCCAAAGGTTAACTTACTTGTGGTCCTGCAGGACATTGACTAGTTTTGCATCTACTTTAGCAATCTTATTCCAATAGTTACTCCAGTTTCTATAACTACACAGCTCCTCAAACGCTCTTTGAACCAGCTTTCATTTCCTACTAGTTTCCTCATTAATGAGTTAAATAAATCTTTTGCCATGTGCTGACTTCATATTTGTATAACAGCTATGTCTGTAACTTTTTTAAAAAAAATTACTCATCAACAAGAGAAATATAAGAAAAGAAAACCTAGTTTGTAGTCTAGGATAAGAGTAAGACATGTACATATATATTTATACTTTAAATTAGAAAAGGTAGTGCTGGAGATCAATATAAAGAGCCACTGAACTACAGGGAATAAATAAAGAGATGGCTTTGAGCTTGCTTCATAGCTAGGTTTGGTGCTCATTGTCAGGAATGTAAATCCTTGACCACTCCTTAAAAGAAGGGGGATGGGGAGTGATCCATTGGAAGGTACTTGGAAACACTAGACAGTACTTGCTTCTCTGCTGTAGTTGAGTGGGGTCTCAGGGAAGCCTTTGTAATACCAGGAGAGACACTTCCTCTGAATGCCAGCTTCCAGCTCCAAAGTGACATGATTATTAAACAGTTCCCCAACCTAAGAGAACTCACCTCCATCCTGGCTTCCTTCATTCCCCTTTAGGAGTATCACACTGCAGGAAATGCAAGTCTTTTATTTGCTTAAAAGAGGGGAGAAATCAGTTTATTAATGGTGGGGCTGCTTCCTGATGGCAATAGTCAAATCTAGATGGAATCTCACAGCCCTCTCAGGCTTGGTCTATCCCTACTCTCCAGACATGTGAGACTCCTTGTCGTGGGTAAGGAGCCAGACAGGAGTCAGAACCAGTTAAATTTACAAGGACATGCTTACACACACGAAACCAGGTCCAAAGTCTTTGGATGGGAATGTATCAGATGGGATATTCCCTTGCCTTACAAAATCAGAATGTGCTATCTATGCAGTGATGATAAAACTGCATCCTAATTCCAGGTGTGGTGGCACACACCTGCAGTCCCAGCCACCCAGGAGGCTGAGGCTAAAGAATTGCTATAGTTCAGGAGCTCAGAGCCAGCTTGGGCAATATAACAAGACGCGGCAACCACCAACCATTCCTTCACTTCTACATCATTCAAACACAATAAATCTTTCTTTCATACTGCATAATCCTCAATCCCTTTTAACTATATGCAACTGTTAAAGCAAACTACAACAGTGTTGGGGGTTTAAGTAGAGGGCCATGAGATTGCTATTCCATTCTGATCAAATCTAGGCAATAGTAGTGAGCTCAAACTGAGATGCTCTTGCTCTGGGCACATGCGTGTGAGTACGCATTTCCCTGACCCATGACTGCTTTCCTCACCATGCTGCCCTACACAGGAGGAGCTTGATAAGAATCTAATGAACATCTGAATGAAAGGACAAATCCATGAATCACTCAGAGATAGTAAAGGACAGAGTATCATTCCTATTCCAAGGAGGTAAAACCTGAGACAAAAAGATTTAGTGTCATGCAAGAGCCAGGAAGCAATTCTTCTGCTACATCTGGCACGATTCAGACCCTTAAAAGATAATTATATATGTTTCTGGAAGATTAGAGATATTTGAGAGTTGAGATAAGAGCAATAAATATGATTAAGGAGACAAAAATCAGTGCTGTGAGGGAAATAAAATCATAGTAGCCAGGGTTAGATTAGACCAGGGGCAGATCTTGGGGCTGTCTTCAGGTGACTGCAGCTGGAAGCTCGATTCCATTACTCATCAGAAAACACCCAGCACGAAGAGACCTTGATGCTGGACAAACAGCACGTTATTTAAACTCTTGGCAATATGCACTTGATCATTTTTGTCAACGCGGCTTACTCCTCGCTCCCAGTGCACGCTCTTGGTTTAAAAGTCCAAGTCTTCCACGTTGCCAGAATGAACATCCACAGTGATTGGTTTCAGTTCTATACTCATGAATAAATATCATATTTGTGACCTTTAGCACACCCTCTAGGCAAGGATTATTATAATGAGAGCGCTGATCAGTCACCTTGGCATGCACAGCAGGAAGACTCTGGAGGGAGTTAGGACTTCCTGAAGGGAAAGGTAATTAAGCCCGCAACAGTCCTCCAAGGTGCCCCCACACACACCCCCGCAAACCGCCTGCTCAGTGATCTTTCAGACACCACCATCAGCCTCAGAAGGCTCAGAAGCAGAGCTGCCTAGAGACAGGACAGGAACAAATGACAAAGCTGTGTGTAGGCTCTGAGGGTAAGATGCTTTAAAGGCCACAAGGCCACAGCAAGCTGGGACGTTGCCACTTCAAATCTTCCTTGGAAGCAGCAGAACCATAAATTCCAATACCAACAGAACGGGCCCTGGTCCACCATTAAAACTCTCTGGAACTTTGCCTGAGTCTACAGCGATAAGGTGAGCAGGGCAAATGAAGATTAACAGCAGACTAGCTCAAATTTTGGACAAACCCACACACTTCACAAGTGGCTCCTGTTAATTATTTTTTGTAAGTCTTTAACTCCACCAGTTAAATTATTTTCATAATATTTTTACATAGTCTCAAATATTTGTGATGAGTAGGGGGGTCATAAATAAACCACATAAACATTTTTGAGGACTTGAGTTTATAAAGTGTCATCATATAAATTGACATTGACCAGTTTTTCAAAAAATTGGACAGCCAGGCATGGTGGTGCACACCTGTGATCCCAGCACTTTGGAAGGCTGAGACAGGAGAATTGTGAGTTCAAAGCCAGCCTCAGCAAAGGCAAAGCACTAAGCAACTCAGTGAGACCCTGTCTCTACATAAAACACAAAATAGGGCTAGGGATGTGGCTCAGCGGTCGAATGCCCCTGAGTTCAATCCCGGTACCAAAAAAAATAAGAAGACAACAACAACAACAAAAAACAAGGGCTGGGCGTGGTGGCGCACACCTATAATCCCAGCACTTTGGGAAACTGAGACAGGAGAATCCCGGGTTCAAAGCCAGCCTCAGCAACTGCGAGGTGCTAAGCAACTCGGCGAGATCTTGTCTCTAAATAAAATACAAAATAGGGCTGGGAGTGTGGCTCAGTAGTTGAATGTCCCTTAGTTCAACCCCCAGTATTCCCCACCAAAAAAAAAAAACAAAAACAAAAACAAAAAAACAAGGAACTGAAGGTATAGCTTAGTGGTAGAGAGACTGACGAGCATGCTCCGAGACCCTGGGTTCAAACCCCAACATGCATGAACAAACAAATAAACAAACAAGAACTGACCAGTTCTTAAAAAATATTTCATTTGTGATATTCCCAAAAATACATATCAGAAATAATACCATATATGCCCATTTATGCATCAACCAGCTTTAGCACACCGTAACACTTTACATTTCCTTCAAGCTTCTATATAATAAAAATCTACAGATAGAGTTATTCCATCCCCCTCTCCTGTCATCGAAGAGGTAAGTATCCTGAAATGTGTGGGTGTCATTCTCAAGCAGAGTTTCATACTTTGATTACATGTATGTATTCATAAAGAATCCATATTATTATTTAACATCACATAGGTGTTGTGGTACAAATCTTTCTACAACATGTCTTTCTGAACTTTGTATTTTTGAGCACTACAAATGTTGGAAATGTAACCCAGATAACCAATTCTATTTGCCATATGATATTCCAATTTAATTCATTGCTCATAGTGACCTTGTGCATGAAATGATGAGTAAATACCTACCCTCATCCTAAAAAGCAATGACTTACACATACTTAGTTCTGATTCAACAGTCCATACTTCTCCTGCAAAACTCTCATTTCTGAAAGTTGAAGACTAAAAATTACAAAGCCTTCATACAAAACCCTGCCGGGTAGTAGATTAGGGAAAAGAGAAAAGCACTCACTCTCACCACTGTCTCCAGATTCATCACTGTACAAACAAGCCCTCCAACTCACAAAGAGAAGATGCTGATACCCTGGTTTCTTTAAGCTAAACTTCACTCTGGGAAATCTGAACATCAAGCAGACATACGGTATCAATGAATTAATACTAATTTTTTTGAGGTGTGATAATGGTGCTATGGTTATGTTAAGAAAGAAAAAAAAGTCTCTTAATATTTGTAGAATTTAGTTTTACAGGATGAAAACAGTTCTTCAGGTTGCATAAAAATGTGAATGTACATATTAACTTTTTTTTGTATATGTAATGCTGGGGATTGAACCCAGGGCCTTGAACACACAAGGCAAGCACTCTACCAACTGAGGTATATCCCCAGCTCATTTATTAACATTTCTAAATGGTATGCTTAGAAATGGCTAAGACGGTAAGTTTAATAGTATGTGCATTTCACCGTAATTAGTTCAAAACATAAAATGATATATTTAAGGATAAATTATGTCTTGGATTTGCTTTCCCTAAGCCAGGGTACAGTAGGCGTTATAGATAAAAATTAGACCTGAGTTGGTAAGTGTTGAAGCTAGGTAACAGGGACACTGAGGTTCATTATACCAGACTCTGTAATGTCATATGTTTAAAGGTCTCCAAAATAAAAGTTTTAAATACTAGTTTAGCCCAACATAAAAAAACTCCATTTCACTAATGAGGTGTTTGACTTTTAAACTGAAATAAAAAGCAGAGTATTTTTCAAATGCTCACATTGTTCTCATTCTGTAGTTCTAGAATGGACAATGTTTCTCAAACCTGAATGTACTTTTGAATCATCTCAGCATGTTGCTGAAACCCAGTTCCTGCTCAGTAGGGCTTAGGTGGTGCCCAAAAGGCTTTTTAACAAGCTCCCTGGTGAAGGTGCTGTTCAATGATCATGCATGAGCTAGGCAATGGGGGACTTAAATGCAGCAAGTATGTGCTAAAGGGGGAGCCAGCAATGCTTTATTTACATTGCTTATCTGGGTACCAATGCTGCTGCTGTGCTCTGGAGAAAAGTATCATCCCTTGGCACCCCAGAAACAGGTATCACCATTCACTCACAGGTAACCTCCCAGGTAAAGGTCACACAAAAACAGAAGGAGCGTCGCAATCAAGTTTGTACCTCCGGGGACAGCACTGTACATCTAAACTCATTAAATTACAATATAAAATTATTGCCTTGACAGACTCTGATTCTAAATCTGTAAGTAATGACTAAACCAAAGAAACATGTTCAGAGTTCAAAGTTCAGATTCCCAGATTTGAGAACCATTAACTATAAGGAGGTTAAAAGAGCAAAACAACTTGGAAGTGCAAGTAAATTCCATGTGATAAAGAAAGAAAATTCATATAAGCATGAGGATGCCTAAAAAAAAAATCACATCTCTGAAGAATCAAAAAAAATCACATCTCTGACGAATAAAAAAAAAAGAAATTCTACCCATAAAAAATCTTGTCCACAAAATATAGTGACTTCCTTTAGGATTGATGGTCATTGGGTTGACTTATGCAGTCTTCTGAGTCCAGAGACTGCTTGCTTTGTTAGATGACCTGTGTCCAGTACACAGGACAATTCTTAAGACATTGGCAGGTGATCACATCTCTCCCATTTAGCGAGCTCACTTAGGGTAAGACAAGTATTAAGCAATTTATATTAATTATTTCACTTAAAACACTTTGTCTTTATTCGCTAAGTCTCTCCCCTCTTTGCAAAGATTTTTCCTAAAATGTTAATTCTTGCTTCTCTTAGCAAGCAGTGATATAAAGAATAAGGTGCTACCCTCCTACCTGGCGAACTACAGATTTAGGCTGTCTGAAACCTAGGCTCTCCCTTTGTAAGGAATGACAGGAAGAGAGCTACTGTGAGGGGCAGGGAAGAAGCCTATGTGTCCCTGCCTTCAGCAAGCCTGCAGTCTCGTGGAGAAGTTAGCAGGCAGAAAATTAGTATATATTTACTATTTAACAGATAGACAAACACACACCCTCCACTCAGCACAGGCAAGGGAATCTTGACAAAAAGCCTAAAAGGTCTCCATTAAGATGGTTTGAGGTTTGGACCTTGAGGTTACTTATAATACACAAAGAAGGAAAAATACAAGCTAAGGCACTGAAGCCTGTAAGAACCAACATCAGCAAATAGCTTGGAATGGCTGGAATGCAAAGATTTAGACTGCTGGGGCCCCTAGAAGAAAAGAAGTCAGTGGAATGGTTATTTTAAGAGGTTGTTTAGCGGGGCTGGGGTTATGGCGCAGTGGTAGTGTGCTCGCCTAGCACACGAGAGGCACTAGGTTCAATTCTCAGCACCACATAAAAATAAAATAAAGATATTCTGTCCACCTACAACTAAAAAATAAACATTTTTTTAAAAAAAGAGGTTGTTTAACCCTGAATTGCCAATTTTGTACTTAATTTTTAATTAATAGATATTATTCTTTTAAAAAATAAAATCTGTTGTGACTTTCTGAAAAATCTGTTTTGTTGTTGTGACTAGTCCCAGAAACTTTTCTTGAGGCCGCAGCCTGCAGGGGGATTACAGGACATCTGCCCTGACCTTAGAGTTTGTCACAGAAAGATAAAGAAACACGTTCACACAGTTTATGGAGTTTTGAACCAGGATGCCCCAAACCCAAGCCAAAACCACCCCCAAAATACAAAACAGTAGGCAAAAAACAATGTGTTCAGAGTACAGACCTGAAAGGAGTTTTGTGCATCACTTGCAACCTGTGCAACGTGACAGTAAAATGTCATCCACAATTAGAAATCACTTGTCAGTCCTAGGATTAGACCCAGTCCAAAGACTTCCAACAGGAAGAGTTAAGGTCCTGAATACCCACCTCCAGAGGGTCAGTACTAAGGTTAACAAGATAAAATCATAAAAATGTTGCTCAGTGAGAAAGAAACCTCCAAGAAAATCCCAGGGCAAAATTCAGAAATGTCTTCTCTGCGAAGGACAGACTTTGAGAAACAAGAAATGTCTAATGCTACTTCAAAACCACAGTGAGTCAGAAAAACAATTCCTTGCCCTTTTATTTCTTCCCAGAATACACACAAACAAATACTAAGAACCAACTTTTCTTGACATCCTTCGGGTATTTCTGGAAAAGTGCCTCCTTGGAATAAATAACTGAAGCATGTTCTGTCTCCCTTACAAGATAGGCATGAGCATCAAGTGGTATGGAAAAGTTGCTTCTTGAGAGTAACCAAGGTGCAAACAAACATTTCCATCCTCCTGTGGACAGGCTGTTTTCATAGATCTTAACACCAGAGTAAATCCCAACAGCAAGAAAAGAACTAAAAGAAAAAAAAAAAAAAAATTCCTAGTATTTCCAGCTCTGTGTACTTAGGGAAATCATAATCTGGGTAAATCTTAGGATTTCAGGAAACTTGATAAACAAAAAGTTTCTACATGTCCTTTAAAGAACCATGGGTGGTTTTACAGGATGGCAGGCTTAACCTTAAATGCCTGATGGGACATCAGAACAAAACGTAAACCTGAGCTTTGGTGCATGATAATTTTCTATTCTGTACTGTAAGCAATGATTACAAAAGAAAAAAAAAAACTACCTATAAAGTTAACAGTTGGTATACCATATTTCTACCAGACTGAACAGGTACAAATTCATAAATTCTGAAAGCCATGAAGCCAAGTGATTATATTATCTTATAAAAACCTTTGAAACAAGTGAATTTCAACAAAAATGATTTATGCTATGAGAATATAGCATTAAGTCAAAATGGCCATCCTCACATCCTCCCATGGCAGGTGGATACTGTTACAAGATGTACATGCCTCTCAGGAATCCTAAATATCAGGTCCAAGCAGAGTAACAGGGAGAAGGAAAAAAGATAATCATTTTCAATATTAATAATAAAAACTCACAGATTGTATTGAGTGGGAAAAAATGATGATGACACCGCCTATCCAGGTCTACACTTGTTATGTTGTTTGTTAGAGGGTTTTTGTGTGTGTGTGTGTGTTTTTTTATCATTTCTTACCAGTGTATCACACAAAAAGATGAATACTTCTCAGGGGAAGACTAAATCAAAGATTTGTTTACAATACAAAACACACATCATGTTCTGACTTGTTCAAAGTTCCTCCAGAAGTTTCCTGTTCAAATTAATTGAGTCATTTTATCTCAAATAAGTAGATAAGGTCTTACTTTGATCTTCCTAAACTCAAGATCTTAGCTCACTCCTCAAAGAAGAATTCAGTCTTGGATAAAAACAAATATGTATGTCCCCAGCTCCATTTTCTCCTCTCTACCACAGGCCAGTGTCAGGAGGCCTCACACAAATATCAGAGGGCTCAGATTAGGAGGCCACGGGCCACATCAGGAGGGTTCAACGTCAGCAGGCTGGTACCTTTGACCAGCCACTCCCACCTCTGAGCTTCCAAGTGTCAGGTATCAGGCTAAGAATGTTTTATGCTTAACTTAAACCTCGCAAATAACTAGTGAATTGCACCATGTCAAGAATGTCAAGACATACAAAAAGAGTTAGGAAAAGGCGGAGCAGGGATTCTGACCAAGGATTGACCCACTCCAAAGTCCTTGCTCTTTGCTCCTTCCTCATCTCTACAAAGCATTAAAAACAGAGTTGAGCCCAGTGGTGGCAAAGGCCTTTCTAGATTGTACACTGCATTATTTCCAATAGTCCTAATCACCAGGCTCTCAGTTCATACGTCTGAACTCCTCTTGCTCCTTTCTAATCAGGTGCACGTGGCTTGTCAGGCTGGAAAGGGCAGAGATCAGAAACAGGAAAGAGGGCAGCAGCAGGGCAGCTCAGGCATTTTATGAAGAACTCTGGACTTGCCCTTTCTCAATCCAGTGTCTCACACACAGCTGGAGCCCTGTGGCCTCCTGTCACCTGCCAGCACACTTGGCAGCCCTCAATTCCCTTTAACCAAGAGTGAAATTCATCCCCCAGCCTATGTTCAAGATAAAGTTCTGGAAAACAACATATTACTAAAAATTGTGAACTGGAGCTCAGTGATAGGCAGAGCTTGTATGTAATGTGTATGAGGCTCTGCGTTTAAGTCCCAGCACCACTAAAAAAGAGAAAAAACAAAGCAAAACAAAACAAAAAAACCTAACAAATTGTCTAACCTGCTGACATTCTGCTTGATGTTTTATGTACATTAACTCAATAAAGTTGCAAAAATCTCCATACTTACTTGTTCATTTATTCAACATATTGAGCATCTTCTCTATGCCAGGCACTGTACCCAGTGCTGGGAGATAACATCAGCCATACGTGTGTGTACTGAAAAGCTTCAGGGGGTTAAGTGACTTCTCAAGAAAGGGACAAAGTGGCAGAGGACAAAGGTTCAAAAGGTCTATTGTAAGCCTGAAACAATATAGGTGATAATGCTCTCAGAACATCTCCAGCAATTCACTGGCTCAACACCCAACAAGATATAAAGTGCTTTCATACCCATCATCTGATTTAACTCACTGGATATATGACTTATTTTAGAGAAAATACTATTTTTTCATATTCACAAATGCTGGGTAGTATCATAAAAATAATTTTGTCAAGAGGGCTAGATGGTATAGCTCAGTAGTCGTAGAACACTTCCCTTAGCATGTGTGAGGCCCTGGGTTCAATCTATGCACCACAGGGGGAGGTCTAAAGCATATCATCTTTTAAGTTCTAATGAGTCACAGGCCCTCAAGTTAAAGGGATAAAACCCTTCTTCCCCTGCATAATGATTAAGCCTAATATGCCCATCTGTGCAAAAATACAAGAGTAAGTCACCTCACAAATAGCAAATATTCTCTTACCAAATAGCCTATTTCTTAAGCTACCTACTTGAATTTAATTCTGCATACGCTGGCTGAATCTCTTCTCTGTATCAAGATTTATTTTTCTACCTAACCAAAACAACCCTCCTTCTCGGGACCTCAGACTGGTAGGTAGTTAGAAAAGGAAAAAAGAAAGGGGGAGAGAAAATAAGAGTCATTTCCAGTCTAAAGGGAACAGTTTGGTTCTGGGTCATCAATAAAAGGACCTCACACTGCCATTATTTTTCATGACAAATGATAAATCCAGACTTTCATAGAGTCACCTGAATTTTTAAATGTTGCCACCTAATTCATGTGTTTGTTTTTTAATACAATGATGGCAAACAAGGTAGAGTTGCAAGCCAAATTCAGGCTATAGATCGATGATTTGTAACATCTGGATTGGAATTAACAGATGTGACCGAAGGAGAGCAAACACAATGTCATAAGAAATACTGACTTTTGCCATTTCCAAACTGGTAGGAGAAAACAGAAGGTGGGCAGTGAGAATCCCCTGTGCGCAGGGGGAGATGGCAGGAGCTGCTACCTGCAGAACAGGAGCTTCCTTTCACAGGCAAGCGGGACACCAAACAAGGCTCTGACTGATACTGCTGCACAGGGTGCCTGACACCTAGTAGTCAAGAAATGTTCATCCTTTTGCTGTTATTGTTGTTACTAGCTAGGACAGGAAAAGCTTGACAGGGTCTGCCATCCAGCTGTGTAACCTCCAACAAGTGACAGTCAGCTCTCCGAATATTTGGGGTCCACATTCACGGATTCAACCAAAATTGCTTGGGGGAAAAAAACTGCACCTATACTAAACATGTACATACTGCTTTTTCTTGTCATTATTCCCTGAACAATACAGTATAATTCTTCAGGTGGCATTATATTGCATTAGCTAATTGGAAGTGACCTAGAGATGACTTAAAGTACAAGGGAGGATGTGTGTGGGTTATATGCAAACACTACGCCTTTGTAGGTAAGGGGCTTGAGCATCCACAGATTTTGGTATCCTCAAGGGTCCAGGAACCAATCCCCCAAGGAACTCATCATCTGTAAATTGTGCTGGCATAGACCAGGCATCAAAAAAATGTCAGCTATTATTGTTGTTACAGAGGTGACAGGAAGTCCTTTCCGTGGTAAAATGTGATATATAAGAAAAGGAAAAACTCAAGATGCTGTGAGCACAAGCCAGACATTACAACAGGTTATTTTCAAACAGTTTAATTGGATTTTAGGCAGATTATTTAACCCATCTGTACTTTAATTGCTTGGCTGGTAGAATAAGAAGAAACAAAATAACTTATTTCATAGAATTTGTGGGTAAAAAGCATTTCACACACTACCAAGTGTCAAGGAACTATAATAATTATTAGCCCCAATATTAAGTATCAAATTTCTATTCCACAAAACATACCCAGGAGGACCACTCATGGCAGTGGCAGCTCCCAATGCACACACCAGGAATTGTGCTAAAGAGCAACCCTGCAAATTATACTTACCTGGTCCATCTTCGGCTCACTGGTCCTCACATCTATCAGTGCCTGGGAGTTCACATAGTTCTGTGCCCATTGTACAGATGAGGATCTAGGACCTGGGTTTCAGAACCCAGAGCACATCCCTACATTGCACCCTGCCTGCCTGTAATACACATCAACTGCCAGGGACAAAGGCTTTGGCGGGGGAGGGTGGGTCCTTAATTAAGGAGTCCGCTAAATTCTTGTTAATGCTCAGTCACTGCTTATTAATATGGCTAGTACAGGCAGACTTGGGGCGAATATTACAGCAATCCAAAAGCAGAACATAGCTCTATAATTACCCTAATGTTTCTAATAGAGTTACACAATGGGCATAGAATTATGTACAGAGGGGGAAAATTGTATTAGACACCTCTGAACCTTCAAAATTGCATTACTTAGAACCTTGGCAAATGAGCAGTAAGTATTTAAAGAAGATTAAGATGAATTTCCCATTTGGTGTCCTACTTAATTTGCATGACAATATTTGGCTGTCACCTTCAGTGTAAACTGCTCCTGATGCCTTCCACACTTCAGTTACATTCTGCTGGGCCACAGCACAGCACTGTTACACCAGGGCAACAGGGGCTAGGTGACCGACCTCCCAACAGGGTCAAAGCTCCTCTGGAGTCACCCTTCTGAGAGCCATAGGAGGGGATCCGGGCTTCCCCATGTGTCATGTGACATGACATCCTGGCTTCCTCAAATGAGAACAGAAACTGCTCTCCAGAAACTCCCTTGGAGAATAAAATCATTGTCCCCAAACCACCACCGCCACAAATCTCCACAGCCAACCCAGACTTTCAAAAGTTTAGGTATGTAACACGCATTTTCATATCAGTAAGAGAGAGATGGGTATTTAGGAAATACTAAAATCAAAGACTGGAAAGAGAAGCCCAGTTTCCTCATTTTATAGATGGGAAAGTACGGGCTCAAGAGAGGAAGTGACTTGCTGAAGACAAAGTCTAGGAGACAGAAGAAGGTCACAAACACCCAATGATTTTGAGAAAATGCTGCATTTTCTGGAAATCAGAGAAACATCATTAACAATTCTGAGCACAGTGAGGGAAACCCCACTGTCCACTTCTCCACTGCCACTTCTCAGGGTCCAGCCCAGGCCCTCCGCGATGCCCAGGTACTTTCTTTTCCCCACTCCAGGGTGTGATTGCCTTTGTTCTTCAGAGACACCTTCTTCCCATTCTATTCCATCCGGGGTCTTCCCTCCCACCTGGCTTTTGAGTACAGTATGGTCTCCCTTAGCTTTTTTCCCAGCCCTCTACCTGGCTTCTTCTGAGGTCTTTACCTCTCAGCACAATAGTGAAGGGGGGTGGGGGGGGGGCAACAGGACAGTTGTAAATAAAAAATGATTGGGTCAGATTGGGAAGATGGGGGCCTATTCCAAAGGAAAGGAAATCAAATGCTAATACCTCCAGAGCCCTCCCCCACCACCACTTGTTGCCAAGGTTACTTGCCTATAGGGAACTGTTCCTCCCAAGAAGCTCTTAATGAAGTACCTCCAGGGTGGCTCCTTTGCTGCCCCTTTGGGCAGACACAGACAGTCACCCTGGAAGGCTTCTTCCCCACCTTTTGGCCCACCTTTTGGTCAGTAGTCACATAGGCAAGATAAGGGGAGAAGGAGGGCATGAGAACAAAGGAAATTTAAAACCTATAAAAGAGGGAGGATACTCTCACTTCCTTAGACACCAGCTCTGGGGCCCCTTCTCTTCCGAGAAGTCCCTCTCTGTTCTATCCTTTAAATTCAATTTGCTTTCTAGGCTTGCTTTGGCGCTTCTTGGGAGTTCAGTCTTCAACATCTGGGGAAACAGGGCTCTCAGCCCTGATTGCTTCTCATTGCCGGTATCAACAGAAAGGCAATGGAAAATGAGAGCAACAACCCAAGAACATTTAAAAGCTGTCAGAATCTTATAAGCTTATTGTGCCTAACATACAATCTAATTTTTCCTGCAAAGGCAATTAGAATTTCTTTTACTCCTGAGACTGAGGCTGAAGGTCCACTCCCACCAACCTCCCCCATTCTTTAAGAAGCCCCCTTTTCCTACCCAGCACCCCTTCCCTCCATCTCCCACCTAAGTAAAATAACATGCATTCTAACTAGGGATGCACCCATTTCACAGGGCAGCTGCTCTTTCAGGGAGACTTACTTCCTGTAGGCTTTTTCTAACCTAATCGCACACACAAAGGCATTGATACGAAATTTCTTTGTCTAACATCTCCTTAGCACATTCTTTGCAAGCTCTTCACAGTCTCGCTCAGAAGATTCTTCTGGCATCCCACTCATCAGCAACTCCTTATGCACCAACCCTTACCATCTACAGGGCTAGTCACTGAGCCCTACAGAAGCAGGAAACAAGGGACCTGCTGGGGAATTTCTGCATGGCACCAACTTCTCTTCAGGTGAAGGAGGAGTGAAAGTCTTTCCTTAATATATTTACTTCTGGTCCAGTGCCCACCTTCTTCACTTTGCCAGCTGATGCCTGATCTTCAGCAGTACCTCAGTCCTCAGGAGGATTAGTATAACTCTGAATCTCACAGGCACACTTGTGGGTAGTAGTGCCACACTCTCCCATACCCACATCCCCCAACCATCTCCAGGTCATATCTCTCCTAAATTACCCCCCCCCAGTGCTTTGACGTATAAAAATACTAGTATAAATATCAGATTTAAAATGTCAACTTAGCTAGGTATGATGACACACACCTTATAATCCCAACAGCTTAGGAGGCTGAGGCAGGAGGATCACAAGTTCAAAGCCAGCCTCAGCAATGTGGTGAGGCTCTAGATAAATTAGCCAGAGCCTGCCTCAAAATAAAAAATAAAAAGGGCTAGTGATGTGGCTCAGTAGTTAAGTGCCCCTGGGTCCAATCCCTGCTTAAAAAGAAAGAAAGAAAATGGTCAATTTAATTTCAATTCTTGTAACCCAACTAGGCAAGAGGCTTTCAATCCAGGCAGGCAATCATAGTGAAGAAGAGGGGCTTTCTTCACTTCTGAAGGCTGGGTTTGCAGAGTAGCCAGAATAAGCATCCTGCTTGGCCAATCCCACACTTTTTGAAATGTCCAGGAAACTATTTTAAAGGCAAAAGAAACTTCTTTAAGTTTCCTAGGAAATCTAGGTTTTGTTTGTTTATAAAACTTAAAAAAAAAAATCACTAGGAGTTCTAGCATATCTACCCAAGAATATGTTGAGCCAAATGTCTGCATGAAGAACTACATAAGGACTTTATTCTGCTTCTTTGTTCCCAGGCTGGCACACTAATCTTATTTAGGGAAAAGGGAAAAATAGACTTTCCAGGACAGACATGGAAGGAAAGGGCAGTTCACATACTGTACTGTTCATTTAAGAGACATGTGCAATAAACTCATCCTTAAAACAACCCTATGAAGTTACTGTCCCTTCAAAATCTTTAAAAACTAAAACAGGCTATGAACTTAAGATGAAACATGTTCTTTTTATCCATGTTCTATTAACAAGGAAACTAACACTCAGGATTGTTTGTCAGAAGCCACCTAAGACAGACTCAGGCCTGCCAGACCCTGAAGTCCATGTTTTCCTACTATACCACCATGCTTCCTTTATGCTTGTTCTTTGGCATCAACGCCTCCCCTCCCCTCTAGATCCAAAGGGACCAATGCAGTAGCACTCTTCATCTCAAACAGCGAAACTTAACATAAAACTGCAAAATTTTTCTGTAAGAACATTACTGCTAGAAACAAAATCCTCCATGACAGCCCAGCTACCTGTTAGCACCTCCTGGAATTAACAATGCCACAATTCCTTAGTTTCAAATATCTCAACAGGCAATAATCCAGCAGCAATTCTTTGATGTCAGGGGGATTCCAACTTTCAGGTGTCTTGGATGTCACTGCAGGAGCTTGCTTGTGGTTGTGGACCCCTACCAGGAGCAAAGGAAGTGGGATGAAACGCATGAAGGTCCCCTCAGAGAGGACAGGGTAGGACACAGTAGGGGAGAAAGCAAGGGAAGACCCTGTAGCTCTCTTGTCATGTAAGTCTAAAATGAACCCTGAAAGTGTGACAATGAATACAAATTCCTCCATGAGAGAGAGAAGAGACAAGAATGGAGAAGGTGGGGAAGTAAAAACAATTCTGTTATAATAAACTCTTTTTCCCCCTCAGTAGATCAAACAACTCTCTGGGAACCAGAAGGTATTGATCATAATGGGGTAAAAGATGATCACACTGAGGCCCAGAGAGGTCACCAAGCTTGTGGATTAGTAACTGCAAGAAGACAAGGTCCCAGTTTTGCTGACTCCTGGCCCAGGGCTCCTCCTGCTCACAAGCCTCAGTAAACATCAACAGGAGACCTCACTCACTTGGGGATTAAGTCAGAACTGCAAATTCCCATTCTAACAGTCACTTGCTATATGACAATAGTGGGGCTTTTAAATGTTTTCTCCACATTTTTTTAAAAAACACTACACTGGTCAAATCAAATGCATACACAAGGGAAACTAAGCCAATGCGCAGCCAGTCTTAAATTTATTGCACGTAAAATGAAGGGCAAATATCCAGTTTTCAACTGTGGGACCACAGGGATATTGTTATTGATGCTAAAAATCCAAATGCCCACCATATATTATCTGTCATGTAAATATACTGCTATTTTTCAAGTACACGCAGATGTTATTAAAATAAAATTCAAAGTAATTGAATGGTTAACTAAATTCAATGTAATGTTTCTATAACTATACATTTTTCCCCAGTGAATTAACAACAAAAATATATACACTACTATTTGATCTCATAATTGTATATGTGATGCTGGGGATTGAACCCAGGACCTTACTATTTCCAGGCAAATGCTCTACCACTGAGCTATGCTCCTAGTACCATGATCTCTCATAATTTTTTTATTGAACATAAAAGGATCCTCACGTTTAGAAAAGGTTAGGACTGACTAGACTAGACAATTTTTAAAAGTCCCCATTTTAAATGCTACAGAGAGGCAGGAGACTAGGAAAGGAAGAGAAATCCCCCAAACACACCAAAGAGTATACCTAACATTCAGTATACACATGCCCATCCCAGTGCCTCATTGTGAACCATGACCACCCAATGGCCCAAGTTCAAGAACAAAAGCAAAATGGTCAACAATACCAGGAGTATTTGCTGAACCCCTTACAAATACTGATGGCAAGTAAGAAAAGGCAAACAGAAACATAAAAGGCCATCCATTGCCGAGATTTTATGCAGGGAGGAAAGCACCAGACTTAACTACAAATAACTTCAAATTCATAACTGACCAGTGCAACTAAGAGACCTCTGAGGCTGGAATGCCAGTTGAGGGGGATTTGGCCTGTGCTGGACTACTCTGGAGGCCTTCTTGTGAGTGATAATCTGACAGAACTGAAAGGCCAGTGTAACTGGCCTGAGAGGGTGAGGCCATCAGAGGCTGGGGACTGAGCCTCTGTAGGCACTGTAGAGCTGGAGCACTACAGCTTTCCAATCACGGCCAGGACACCCTGCTTTCACCCTGCCGTGCAGCGTAGTATCAGTCAGTCCCTCATAGGATGCCATCATAGCAGGTAAACGAGAAATTAGAAACATCTGTCCCATGAGTTCTTACAGCGTCCAGATGGGCTCACCACTGGAGAACAAGTCCATTCCCATTACAACTTTGAGTGCTGGGAAAAAAGATGAAGTAAGGACATTGGAATGAGGCTTCTGTAAGGAATTCAATTCTAATCCTCTGAATCACAAGCACCAGGATCTCAAGAAGCGCTTTCATCCCAAGGATGAATTCTGAAGCATAATGCCAATGGCTTCAATGCTTTCAGACAAGATCAAGTACTAACATCAGCCCTTACAAAGCAGGGAAACCGGGCAGGATTATTTACAAATTATTAGTCACTTTTTTAAAAGGGGCACAACACTAAAGAGGCCGATCCCTCAGTTCTCATGAAACCAATTCAATTTATAAATTTTGAACTTCTTAAAAATACATTTGGCATTTGACTTTCACTGGGGGGAAAAATCTGTTCTCCATTATCCCCACAACGATAGACTACATTAACTATGTCCTAATTAAATCTTCTAAATCTGGAATAAAAACCACGGGGATAGGGGGAAGGAGAAAGAGGGGAAATCTTGTATCTTCATAAAACTGCCCTAATTTGCCCAGTATCAAGGGCCCAGTTGACTTTTATGCAGCTTAAGTCAATCAATTAACTGGAATACACTCCCTTACTTTCAAAGGGAGGAGGCTGTGGGTAGGATGAGATTGCATACAAAGGAATATTCAATAAACAAAAACCACAAGCATCAAAAGAATGTTGGTCCTACAGGCTGCCAAGGAAAAAGCCAGATGACAGGAGGGAAAAGACTCTGGACCAGGAGCCAGCATAACTGGCTTCCAGGACAGCAAAACCACCCTCTTCTCCACTCTGCCCACCAGTCCTCCCCATCCTTGCTGCTGTGCCCCCCGCCACACCATGTCGTCCGCCATTGAGCACAGTCTGGCAGTCAGTGCTTGGGAAAGTGCAAGGAAGGAATGAAGGCAGCCGGCTGCCTAGGTGTGAACCCAGCCTCTATCACTAGGTTGAGCAAGTGATTCCAGAACTTGAGCTTCCTCATCTGTGAAGTGGGGATGGTCACAATTCCCTCCTTGCAGGGGTGTGGCGAGGACTGATGGGTTAATGATTACATAGCACCTGGAACCACTCCTGGCAAACTGTGGCAAAGTTTCCCAATTGCATTGTTCTCATCACTACCACTGTCTGACCTTGAGCAAATCACTGTCCACTATGGGAGTTAAGTCTCCCCCTCAATGAAATGGTGCGGACAGGGGGCTTGATCTCAGGAAGATTGTCACTGGCTTTACTCCTTCGTCATTCCTTCAATCTGGCTAAAACTCTAAACCTAAGGCTCTGAGCACCCAGACCAGCAACAGGAAGTGAAAGCAGTGCTGGTCCTCTTCCACCCCAGGAGGTAGACCTAGCCAGTGGAGCTGACTCCTCAGCCACAGTGAAGGCCAGCCAGCCAGCCGTCCCTATTCCAGATACAGATTGTTCCAAGATGAAAATATTCATCCCAACACTCAAAGCCATGAAATCTACACAGGTGTAAGAAAAGGACACACTTCAGAGGAAAACCACCACAGAGGGAGAGACATGGAACAATCGAAAGACCAAAGCAAACATGACAGACCAAAAATAAACTCTGCCCATGAGGTCACCTTTTCAGCATCCTTTCTCTAACAGCAATTAAGAGAACTTCAAACATCAAGGTGGCTTTGTAGCAGGGAAAATGTTCCCTACCTTGAAGCACAGCCCTCTGGAAACAACTTCCCTTCTTCCCTTTCTCTTCAAAGCCTGGCAGAGTCCTTCCTAGGGAGCAAATGCTATGGGGTCAAACGTCTCAAGTGCAAACACCTTTCTCCAGAGCAGTTATTGCCCAACATTTACTCAGCATCCACTCTGACCAAAAGTAAAGTCAGGGCCCAGGAAAATCAATTCTCCCCTCCTTCCTCAACCTCAGTTTCCATGTCCATAAAACGGAGGAGGAAATCAGGTACCTAATTTCCAAGCTTCTTAGGAGCATTAACATTGTAGTTTTCCCTCAATGACTTCCAGTTTACATGGACCAAATTTTCTTATTTGTTATTTAAAATGAAGTTTAAAACAAATTCAGATTTATTTGATGTCTTCTGCCTGAAACTAGACTTCTTGGGTTCACACCCCCACTCTACTAGTAGCTCTGTGGCTTTCCACAGATGATTTCTCTGTGCTTCAAATTTCTCATCAGTAAAATGAAGATAATACTGCAAATTCTTGGGACTGGGGATACAGCTCAGTTGGTAGAGTGCTTGCCTCACATGCACAAGGCCCCTGGGTTCAATCCCCAGCACTACAAAAAAAAAAAAAAAAAAAAAGCAAATTCTCTGGCTCCAACCTAGACCTACAAAATCAGAACTCTGAGAGTGGGACTGGCAACCTGTGTGTAACAGGCAGGAGACTGATGCACACTCAAGTCAGAAAAAGACTGCAGTGGAAGAAGGACACGGTGTTGAGGAGCAGAGGACCCTGGCAGACTCGAGGGCAAGAGGTGATGTCCATACACCAGGGCACCCCCATGCCCCAGGTTCTCTGACACTGAGCCACCCACCACACTCATCTCTCTACCATCCAGTTCCTGGAGGGCTCTGGGGCTTGGATTCTGATCTAGGTGGCCCACCTCTTCTCACCGCGATGAGCCCCTGGGGCACCATGTGCCAGTAGCATTGTGTTGCTCCAAATCAGAAACACAGCCCGTGTGAAAGCAGGCTGCACACACCAAGGGCACAGTTGAAAGAACAAACTGTTGCGTTTCCTTTATTAATCACAACACAATCCGCACAAGCAGCTGCTATTAAGAACAGCTGCAGCTGCTAAAAAGATGATCTTGAAGCAGCCTAGAAAAAACACGTCCAAGTTGAATGCTGGTCCAGGCACAGCAGGCACGTGGAGACCTGTAGGCCTCTGGCTTGGTTCTGCTTCCCAATCCTAGGGGCTCTCTGCCCAGAAATCACCCTCCTTCCACTCCCCAAGATCCATGGGACAGGGTAAAAGACAAGGTTTTAGATTCAGTATAATACAAAGAATTGGGGTGACCTTCAAAGGACTTGAGACTGACCCCACCTCAACCCCTTGGAAAGTGAGTTAGTAGACTTCTCTTGATCATTTCTTCTGTTGTGAAAAAAGATACCCTAATACCTACTTTGTAGGGTGTTACAAGATATATCAATTGATATTTTGCATATGAATGCATTTTGTATACCGCAAAGGACTAGATAAAAACAAAGGCTTACTGTCCTCCAAGAGAGCTGCTCTTTACCCCATAAATCTTCAAATGTAGAACTTACTGTTTCTAGCCTAGGGCAATCAGAGGTGAAATCAGAGAATCACAGGCCACAAAGGCCCCTTTACGCACCTGCAATCCAACCATTCTTTGTTCCTCACTCCCACCCCTATCCCTGAATGCCACAGACAAGAGCCTAGCCAGAGGTGGGCCCACCTGGGAAGCCTCCACCTGGAAAGGCTCCACCCACAGAAAGCTCACCGAATTCCTCCACCTAGGCCTAATCCAGTCATCCTTCCTCCTTGTAGAAGCCAAGCAGACAGGCTGTAAAGCGTGCAGCCTTGGAAACTGCTTCCAAGTTCCCCACCAGCACCACCTCAGGGCCTTTACACTTGCTTTTCTACCTGGAATAAGCTTCCATTTGGTCTTCAGAAGGTTGACTCCTTCTTCTCCTTTCATACAAAATGTCTCTGTTTCAAGGAAGTCTAGTCTATTACTTTGCACTCGATCCTACTCAGTTACCTCCCATCATAATAGTAAGTCTGTGCTTCTCGTTTTTTTTTTCTTACAGGACACATCCCTGTTTATTTGCATGTTTAATCTTGTTAAATCCTCCAGAGAACAGAAGCCTATGGAGGCAGGGATCTTTATTCTCTTATTCACCACTCTCTGCACTTACATAGTAATTACACTAGCACACGGCTGGCACACCAACATATGCTGAATGAATTTATGAATTAATAAATGAATGCTTAACACCACTGTGATGCACACTGTAGACATCAAATACTAAGTTGGAAAAAACAAAAACCTAAACAAGATGTATATCAACTCCCACTTGTGACTTGAATCGAATTATAAATAGTAATCAAGTCTTCCTGTTTGGAGGAAAAAATTTTAAAAACAAACAAACAAACAAATCGAATAACAGCTTCCCATGCCCGCTATATTCATAGCAGCACTGCCCTTAGTTATCTTTTTCTTGCGCAGGGGGAATTCATGAAAAGACACTTAAGTAGATGAAAAACAGATAGCTGTTTCCTGGAGACAGGGCCTCACAGAATGGCATAATTATGAACTGTCCTTAAAAAGATCACTCGGCTGGCAAGCACTTACCCAGGCTCATTGTAAACACCATCACAGACACTAAGAACCAGTTGGGTAAGGCCTACAAGCCAGACCTAGAGAATGCATCTCTCTAAGGGCTTGTGTTTACCCACTCCACTCTCACTGTACAGTCTAGGCTCAGGAGGGCAGCAGAAAAGCCCAGAGGTGCATGAAACCTGCTACCTTCGCCTTGCCTGAGAAGACAATCCTCCTGGGCTTCTTCCAGCAACCTATGAAAGATGTCTGAGGATAGAACAGCCCTATAAGCACTTTGCAGGCCACAGACTGCAGCAGAAGCACTTGATAGCAGGATTGCACCTTGTTCCACAGCTTATTCTGCAACCTTGAACTAAGTCATATCACTACCACCAAGTCTCAGTACCCACATCTGTAAATAGGGGCTAACAGTTCCTACATGACCCTTCTTTAAGGCCTATCCTGAGGATACTATACTAGATGTGAATATAGATCATTATCTATAAAACATTGTTTACTGTGAAAAAAATAAATTGCTATTATTGATCGCAAATAATAGTCATTTATTATAATAAGGAATTATAATAAAGAATTGCTACAATTGGAGCCAATCTCAGTGGCGTACACCTGTCCCAGTGACTTGGGAGGCTGACGCAGGAGGATCATAAGTTCAAGGCCAGCCTCGGCAAATTAGTAAGGCCCTCAGCAACTTAGGGAGACCAACCCCAGCTCAAAATAAAAAAAAGGTTGGGGATGTAGCTCAGTGAGAAAGCACTCCTGGGTTCAATCCCCTGAACCAAAAACCAAACAAACAAACAAAAAAGAATTGCTACAGTTAGGATCCCAAAGAAAGCATCTGATCATTTGGTGGTTGATTAATAAGCCTATGGAACATCCTACTGTGAAAGACAACCAGTTTTTGCTTTACATTCTGGAAAGTCCAAGAGGAGGCAGGCAGAGGCCGCTTGCTCTTGGCAAACTACTTTGGACATTTCTAATATTGACCTAGGTAGGGTGAGTCTTAAAGAAAAGAGAAATGTAGAATGTGGAAAAGTTTTTTCTACAGTCTTGTGCCACATAGGAGATAACATCAAGATTTTCTTGACTCCAGAGAAGATGCTAAAAGCCTGGCTTGACAGAAGAGGAAAATCATAGGGACAATGTCAGAAATTGCTCATTTCTTAAAAAGCACCTGAAGTAAGAAGCTTCACAAAGTCTCTAAAAAGTAACTCCAGTCACCTCACACTTAGTATCTACTGTGTTCAATTGCCCACTCTGTGCTGCAAACATAAACAAGCCCAGGATCCTTGAATCTACAGCATGGGAAACAATGGGTTAAGGGTCAGAAAAGGGGACAACATATCAGAAAAACACAAAGGAAATATTTTTTTCTCCTTGGAAAGATAGGAAGGCCAGTAAGAGTCAAACGGACCCTTCACTGTTTCTGTAGTATGGATCCTCTTGACAGACTGGTCTATTTTATGGACCCCTGCAAAGAACAGTATATTTAAATGAAGGTGATCACATTGCATAATATTTCGTAGAAATTCAGTATTAAAATGCACAGTGTTTTAAAATTATATTTATGATAGAGTATCATATGTGATTTTTATTAATGCATTAAATAATAAAATCTAGCAAATCTAATATCTGCCATCATTTTGAAGCAGCAATAAATGAGTTTTTGAAATATCTGCAATAACTGTAATGTGAAATGAAAATGCCTATTATTTCTATAGGCAACACAAACATGAGTACCACTAACAATGATGGGATTTTTACCTGCTAATGATGGGAGGAAATAATCTATTTCAGTGAGAGGTTAATAAAAATAAAGATGTCCTTTTCTCCCAATTGTAGTTCACAGACTCCATGTTAATTGTTTCCATGAATCCAAGTTAGGAAACTCTGATGGAAAAAAACAGCCTAAACAAAAAAGAAAGCAAGAAATGCAGGGCATGTTATGTGACCGTGCAGAGCATGCCAAAGGAGATAGGAGGCAGCCCTTGAAAGGAAGGTCAAAAGTCATCAATGTAAAGTCCATCACCCCGATTACTAAATCACAGGGTGTGATTCCAGAATGGAATTGGCTTTAGGGATGAAAAGGAAATGAATGAAAGAAGTAAGAACAACACTGTTTCCCAGGTTTCAAGTTATAGCTCCTCTTTTAAAATGTGGTAGATGACAGCATAATGATAAATTTATAAGAAGAGCACATATCCCATATGATCCCTGATATGTAACTATATGCATGGGTGTCTAGGAAAAATGCACATCAAAATATTAATAGTGAACTGGGAGCGGTGGCGCACACCTGTAATCCAAGCAGCTCGTGAGGCTAAGGCAGGAGGATCACAAGTTCAAAGCCAGCCTCAGCAAAGTGAGATGCTAAGCAACTCAGTGAGACCCTGTCTCTAAATAAAATACAAAACAGGGCTGGGCATGTGGGTCAGTGGCCAAGTGCCCCAGAGTTCGATCCCTGGTACCGCCCCGCAAAAATAATAATAGTGATTAGAATGTGGGAATGCTTTGACCTTTTTCTTTGCATTTCCAATCATGGGAAAGTAGGCAAAAGAAGCCCAACAGAAGTTAGGAGACTTGCTCAGGGCAACACTCAGCCATACAGTGAAAAACAGAGCTGGTACGAGAATACAGAAATGACCCTCTTTTGTACTACACAAAAAGATTTCAGATACCAGAATACAGAAATGACCCTCTTTTGTACTACACAAAAAGATTTCAGATTCAAAATTGGATGCACTTAAACACATGCAGTAAGAATATTAACCCCAACTTATGCATTTGTACATATTCAGAAACTGAGGCTATGTCTGTTAAGTGACTTCTCCAAAATCACACAGTAAATAACCAGAGAAATCACAGCCAGAATCTGGATCTCCTGGCCCTCCTGAGCAGCAAGTATAGTCCTTATTGAAAGCGATGGCTCTACATCAGCCTGACCTTGATTAGGTTCCAACTATGCCACCTACTTGTTTGTAAACTTGGGCAAATTCTCAAATTTTTCTAGTCCTAGGGTTCCCCATACTTCTTTACTTCAAAGAGTTATTGTGGTGGTGATTATAGAATATAATGATGTAAAAATCCTATTACAGCTCCTGAGGGTAAACACTCTTAACCACTAAGCCTCACTGCCCCTGTCCCAGGTGGAAAGACCCCAGTATTACCTTCCAGAATTCAGCAGACTTATCTGCTCATTAAGGTCCACAGCCTGGTTCTAGTATTAAAAGCCAGGACCATGCTCACTGCGCTCAGGAGCAACACAACAGGACAGAGAATGCACAGCATCAGGCCTAGCAGGACAGCAGGTCAAAGTGCTGAGCAACCAGTTTGGGGATCTCTAGGGATTCTGAATCAATAGATCTGAAATGGGACTAGCGATTCTGAATTGTTAAAAAGCTCCCTGGGAGACGCTAAAGAGCTAACACTCATTGACAAGTTCTCAGTTTGACAAGAGGGATTCTAATGTCTCCCTGAATACAAAACGGACTCAGCCTCATCATGGGCATCACCCAATGAGTGGCACAGTGGGTATCTTCCCTAGAAGACAACAGTTCCAGGGCTCTTCTGTCAAAGATGGAAGGAAGCAGCTGTCCAGAACCATGGAAGGAGAATCGAAACCAATTCAAATTAGCATAAAAATAAATGTTTAGAGGAACTCCCTGCCGTGGATGCATAATATTTTCAGAGCAGGAACAAACTTCAGAGATTATTTTGTAATTTATATAGATATAGCACATTAGTAAACACAACTCTAAGGAACTTAGCAAGCAGTTGGAAGACCACAAAGCAACAATTTCACAATAAATATTGCTGGTGAATTCAATAATAGAAAAGTGGCATTCAAACATCAGGAAGTCAGGCCTTCAAAACGGCCTACTCTGGAGATGTTTCTAAACATCTGCTTGAAAATATGGTAGGTCCAAGAGCACTCCCAAGTACTAGAAAGGTTTAGAGCTTTCAAGTGGCCAGTTGGCATTCATTTTTTTAGTAGCCAGCAAACTAGTCTCTAAGAATTAGGATACAAAGGAGAAGGACAGGGGTCTCCTAAGACCTTGGGAACATCCCAAAGTTTTGGCTCACTATTTATCCTGGGAGCCCTGCATACTGCTTGACAAACAGTATTACATTAAGTATTTGTTGAGTGCATGAAAGAAAGAGAGGCAGAAAGAGGGGCTGACAGAAACCGTGAGAGGGAATGAAACTACCTCTATTCCAACTAGCTGAGTGGCCTACTATTGGGTGGAGTATTCCCTGGGAAGTGGGGCCTTTGGGTTGTCTGACCCAAGAGTGATGGAAACTGATTGCTAGTCTCCATTTCTTTTTTGAAAGAAACATGAGCATTTGAGTGGAAAATGCCTGGGTCTAAATCCAAGCTCTGTATGATTGGCATAAATACTTGACTTCTTCGAGCCTCATTCAGTGTTTCATCATTAAAAGGGCACCTACCTCATCTTCAAAATAGGTAGGATGATACTTATTCTTAAAATTGTCAAGCTGGGCGCAGTGGCTCAAGCCTGTAATCCCAGCACTTAGGGTGGCTGAGACAGGAGAATCACGAGTTCAAAGCCAGCCTCAGCAATGGTGAGGTGCTAAGCAACTCAGTGAGACCCTGTCTCTACATAAAACACAAAATAGGGCTGGGGATGTGGCTCAGTGGTCGAGTGCCCCTGAGTTCAATCCCCAGTACCAAAAAAATTGTCAGATTATAGAAGCTAATGGATTTATGCAAAGTAGCTAGCACTGTGGTCAGCACATAGCATGAGCTTAACAAATGGCAATGCTGTTGGAATTCATCACACCCTCTACAGCTATAGCCAATATCCTCCTAGGCTGCCACTAATGGTACTCCATAGTTCTTTGGGTGTCAAGCTGCAGAAATAATTCCAACTGAAGTTCATAATGTTTTCTAATAAAGCACATATTTTTAGATAAATACTAAAATCATGTATGCATTCCTTTTCAGTTAGCAAAGTGATTTCACTTCCAGACATAATTCTAAAATGATGCACTACTATTAGCCACGTTTAATAGATCAAAAAACTAAGACCAAGCTGGGAGTGGTGGCACACTACTATAATCCCAGTGACTCAGGAGGCTGAGGCAGGAGGATTCCAAGTTTGAGGCCAGCCTGGGCAACTTAGTAAGACCCTGTCTCAAAATAAAAAATAAAGTACTAGGGATGTAGCTTAGTGGTAAAGTACCACTGGGTTCAATCCCCAGTATCAAAAACAAAATAACTAAGACTACACAGTCAGCAAGAGGCAGAGTAAGACAGGAACTACAGATTTTAACATTTTATTATAATGATTATGATTTTCTCAATCAAAAATTCAAATAGGTGATCTTATTATGGAAAAAAATACTTGAACTCAGACTGCTCCTGAAATGACTTCAGATGCTGCCTGCATTATGCTAACCTAATACTTCCAGCTGAAGCCAGAAAAAAATACTAAAAAAAGTAGTTTTTTTAAAACAAAGCCCTTTCACAGCTGGGGATATAGCTCAGTGGTAGAGTGCTTGCTTAATATGGAGAAAGACCCTAGATTCAATCTCTAGCATGACAAAATAAATAAATAAAATAAAATAAAGCTCCTTCTCTAGACTTCATGTACCTATTGGTTTTTTTGTTTGTTTTGTTTTGTTTTGTTTTTTGAGCACTTTACCACTGAGCTACTATCCCCAGTCCTCTTTATTTTTTTATTTTGAGACAGAGTTTGCTAAGTTGCTAAAGGCCTTGCTAAAGTTTCTGAGGTTGGCCTCAAACCTGGAATCCTTCTGCCTCAGCCTCTTGAGCAGCTGGGATAATAGGCATGGGCCACTGCACCTGGCTTATGTGTCTAAATAGTCTCAAGTAGAAAGAGCATCACGTCTTAGCATCAAACTGACCACAGTTTTCGTAATCTCTACCATTTATTAGCCATGTATTCTTACACATTTCTTAACCTCAGTAA
Source organism: Xerus rutilus (assembly GCA_028644305.1). Classification (NCBI taxonomy): domain Eukaryota; kingdom Metazoa; phylum Chordata; class Mammalia; order Rodentia; family Sciuridae; genus Xerus; species Xerus rutilus. Next base: position 54,111,008 of record CM053409.1, read on the forward strand.
CCTTCAATAACTTCATCTGTGTAATGAGAAAGCAATATCTACTCAGTTACATGAAGTTCCCAGCCAGAGGAGGTAATCAGCAATGATAGCTACTCTAATAACCATGCATGGTCCCCACTACTTGGTCTGTAGGTTTACTGACTGCTTGTCTCCTTCCTATCTTCTCTGGTTTTCACATGCCCTCTCTTCCACATATGTTCAGTAGAAACAACCAGTCGCCCTCCAACCTCGCCAGGGAATGAAGATAACAAAAGAGCGGGCAAAGACATTATGCAAATACCAAATATTATTAAAACATTAATGAACTCTGGCAATTTCCCTGAATTTTGATAAATGGTGTTTATTATGCACTGCCAGCCTCTCACACAATCTGGGCTCTCAAACATTAACTAGATAATAACAGCAATCATTCTCCTAAAAGACCAAGGTGTAAAGAAATAAGGAGTGAGTCTGGGTGATTTCAGCTAACACCTGCCCCCGAGGAATCCGAATCTGTACAAACAAGAGATCATCAGACCAGATCACAGAGACACAGTGACCACCAGTGGGCTCCCATCAACCCTACAGCCTATGCAGATCCTCACATTGACAGCACATTAGAATGTCTAGGTGCTGACAGGTCACTGATTATGAGCTGTGTTCCACGTCTTTGCTCTTCTTTGTAAAATTGCCTCCAAACTAGATGAAATGTAAAGAGTCTGAGAAGCTGGAGGGGCTTCTGCCCAGGCTAACAATCTCATGTAGTCAGCCTGCCCTGGCCACCATACCCCCACCTGCCTAAAACCAGAGGCAGCAATTATCCACAGCTCCCTTAAAGAGGCTTGTACCAAATTCCTTGGCCGTTTCATCCTGTATGAGGGGATAATGTTCTTAAGCTGTTGACAATCCTCAGGTGCAGCTCAGACAAGAGGCAGAACAAAGCCAAGAGAACTACATCCCTCCCAACAACTCCCAGAAATGAGGGTCTGATGCCACCCAAGTGACACCTTAACAAGCTGGGGGTCATTAAGACACCTCATTCGCATATTCATGAAGGACCCAAGGCTGTAGCAAGTGAAACAAAGTGTACAAAAAGAGATTTTGCTTCTTAAGCCAAGCGAAAATCTGCTTTAGAAAAAGTAAATCCACACAGGGACCCTTGCTGTCGCGGGAACCTTCACTTGTCTAGAGCAGCCAGCACCTCATTAAGGAAAGTAAAGAATTTGAAAATGAATGCAGCAACACACAAGGGCAAGCTCCTTTCGCCATCTGCCTTCTAGTGTCCAGAGGGGTGAAGGGCTTAAATGACACTCCTGAATTTTCTCTCTTGAGAGGGGAAACATCAAATTGCCAGGAGGAAGAAAGACTTCTCTTGCAAGGTCAACTGAGGAAAAAGGAACAGAGGCAAATCTAGTTTACCTGTCATCACAATGCCACCAATTAAACACATGCACAAATTAAGCATCCTCGAATAATTCAACCTTTATATTTGGACAAAGGCTTTGCTAATTTGGTGTATCAAACATAAGGTTAACATAAGTTCCTAAAGAGTCAGGCATTTAATTGACCCCTCCCCATCTTCTCTCCATCCTTGGCTTTCCTGACCCACTTACTTCCTTTCTCAGGTAAGGGAAGAGACAGAAAAACTTATGTGGGGGATGTAATAACACAGGACAGCTTCTGTTATTTATGCCAAAGAGAAAGGCCATGATTAAGCAACTTAAATAACTGCCCTGAGCTTTCTGTGTGTCTCCACCTTCCTGACAATCACCATGTTGGTTTTCAGATGCAGAAGCTTTGTAAGCCTTTTAAGCTTGACTTTGAAAGCTCACTCTCACCAGGTCATGGGTTTTTAAAAAATAGTAATTCATCTAAATAATTGAAAGTCTCAGTAAAGATCCTTCCAATCTCACACCCAATATAGAAGAATACACTTGGGGAGTGTATAGAAAAAGGTAAAAACTAGCCCGGAGTTTTAGTATGTGCTATCCAACTTCCCAAATCGTTAGTACTACCAGTGAACCACGTTCAACTTGTATTATCCCCCACTTGAGCTGTAGGGAAGAAGGAAACCTAGAGGGAATAAGGCATCCCGGAATAGAACCAGCAACAGCAGCCGGCTGGAATCCAAGTTAGATCGCAGGAGGAAGGAAAAGGCTCCGACTTCCTCAGTGGTAGAAAGGTCTTTGCCAAATTTTCCACTATCTGGGAACTGACTAAGGGTATATTTGTAAGGCACACACAGAGACGCGCGTTAGAGCAGCGCTACACTGGAGCCTCAGTTCTGCAGAATGACAACGACGGAGCCACGTACTGCATGACAGCCACGATTCCACTGGAGGAGCCTCAAGCAACATCGGAGGCTCCCAGCAGCGGACACTCATTCTACAACTCAGTAGCAATCATCCCAAAGGCAGGAAGCTTCGGGAGGTGTTCGGTCTCCCAGGCCCGGCTTAATTACTTTCCCTTACGCAGCAATCAATAATCTTTCAGGACCGGTAGGCGAGAGGCATATTTTCTACCTCCCGCCTTCTCTCGATTGGAAACTGGGCACCTCTCTTGGCCAGCGTTAGGACAATACACAAAGAAGAGGGGGCCACGCTCCTTTGCGGTCAGAGCTCTGCTCCTGCTCAAATTTGAGCTAAGATTTAGGGATTCCGAGCTCAGCAACCACCCTGGAGAAGCACCGGAAATGCTTCCGATTGCTTCAAAGGGAAGTGGATTTGCAAATCAAACTTGCAGGAACTCTGGGCGCCCAGACTACTTGGGCGGGTTACTCGGGAACACCCAACAAGTTTGGCCACCGGGGGCTCGGCATGACAGCGCCGCGCCGCAAGACGAGAGAAGCAACTTGTCGCTCGGGCTCGGTGCCAGAGCCCCAAGCTGTCTCCGTGCCCCAAGCTTAGGAGAGGACCCAAGACCGGCGCCTCCGGGAGCCAGACCCCTGAACTGAAAGGAGCCTCCGGTCTCACCTGAACCGCGCGGCGCAGAGAGGCTTCCCCTACCAGTGGGGGCGTTTCACCACCTCTCACCTGCCTGCCAGCCCCAGGCAGCTGAGAAATCAACAAAAGAGGCAGCCAACGGGGGAGAAAAGGGGAGCCCGGCGCAAAGTGTAGTCAGGAGGGGAGGGGAGCCAGTTCGGCTCGCAGCGGAGAAAGAAGGGAAGAGGAGGAACAGATGGGTAACCCCCCAGGCACCCGGCTCTGCAAAAGAAACCGAGAAGGAAAGCGCTCGAGGAGGAGGAGTGGGTACTCCACTCCGCTTCCCATCACACACACACACACACACCTCCCCCTTTTTCCTCCTTACCCAGCATGGAAAAGATAAAATCCTTGGCTGTGTGAATCTCCAGCGCTCTCTGGTCGTCGTATTCCCGCTGGTCGTGCTTCGTAAATTCTTGGATGAGTTTGTTCAATTCCTCCACCCGAGCTCCCGACCTGAAATCCAGCTCCGGGAACGCAGGCTTGTTGTTACAGCCCAGGGAGGCTGCCTTGCTGGCGGTGGGAGCCGCCATCTTCATGCAAAACGCGCCGAGCAGCAGCTCCGCGGCGGCGGCGGCACCCACCCCCGCCCCCCACCCCGCCCCCGGGGCCTCCTCCACTCGCCGGCTGCGGGGCTCGGCCCCGGCCCGTGGGCGGGCTGGCGTCTAGGCGGGCGGTCCCCCGCTCCGTGCGCTCCCGGCGTCCGGGCTTCGGGAGGAGCTGGACTGCAGCGAGGGTGCGTGTGTGGCCCCGACACCCTTTCCTCCGGCCCCGAGCCCTCCCCGATGCTGCGGGTCCCTGCCCTCCCTTAGCTCTCGCTGGCAGCGGCGACAGCGGTCGTAGCGCCAGCCGGAGCCTCCCCCCTGGGCAAGGAAAGTGAAGTGGAAACAATGTGAAATTCACCAGCTCTGAAATCAACAAGCTGCCGGCTCCGGTGTTACGGAGCCAGTACCAGCGTCCCCATTTAAAGGGACAGCGCACCCGGTGGAAAGAAAAATAAATAAATGACAGAGGTCTGAGCGCCTGTATCACTTGCCAATCTGTACTCGGGCAGACGCGCGAGGTGCGGACGTATTCTTTCTCCACCTCCACCCCCCCCCCTTTGGGGGCAGGGCTTGCCAAGCGCATTCAAGGAGAAAGGAGTCTTCCTCGTCTCATTTAAGGGCGGTGTCCCGGGCGAGGACATCTCCACGGGCGCGTTTCCATCTGTATCCCAAGAACTCCAGTACCTTTTGATGGTGAAGAAAACTGCCTTAAGGAATATGAAATCCATCTTTTTCTCTTTTTTACATAGACTACCAAGAATTATAGGGCTAAGCGTATCCAAAACAGAGGTGTCAACGCCACCCGATATGGACTCTTTCATTAACTGCAAAAGTATGCCTACCTTTGCCCTAGGTAATTAGTTTTTCTGGATAACAACTTATTCAGTTTTACATATAAGTTAATGAGGTCCAACCTGCTCTAACATAAAGATAAGGAAACTGGAGCGTGAGCGTGGGGGAGGGGAAACAGAATGAAGTGCCCCAGGTTACAGTGACTATGGGATGGAGAAGTGAACATTCTCTCATTTAACTCGTAGAATTTGAGCCTTTACTGTTCGTGAGACGGAATGCCAGAACCCAGGTGGACAGTGATAAACCAAAGGACGTGGTTTCCTAAATGGAGTAAGGCTTTCATGACAAGGCAGGTTCAGTCTGAGTCATCAGATCCCATCAGACAGATGGGATCTGAAAGGTGATTTTCAAACACTGAGGAGGCCTTTTGGCTCTTAGAAACAGAGAGTATCTTCTTCCTTAATTCTCCAAAACATATCTCTTCTGCATCCCACAGTCTCTGGTTTGAATCAGTCCTTTTAAGTTTCGTACCTGGGTTCTTATAGTCAAGAATTCAGATTGTTTTGTTAGATTTGGAAGGAAGTCCAGGTTCTGCCACAATGTCCCCTGCAAAATGAAAATAATAATTCCTGTATCACTTGTTTTAAGGATTATATGAGAAAAAAGCGAGTCAAGCACTTAGAATAAGGAATGGCATAATAAATGCTTAATAGAGATTAGCTCTGTCAACTTCCACTATTGTTGTAAACTTAATTCCCTTTTCCACAATCTGTTCTTCACATTGTTGCCAAGGTGATCTTTACAAAACACAGACCTGGTCACCAATATTCCTGTGGAATTTCTCTTTTCTCCCTTTTTAACTTTATACTATAGCCAATTCCATACCTGCTTTTTTCTGAAAGTTTCTACAAGCCATCCTCTTCCCCCATTGCCCAAGCCATATAGCAACCTTTCCTTTTTTGAAACCTTCATTGTGCCGTTATAGAAGCTTTCATATGACAATGATGAATTTTGGCATTGCTGTCTTGTTCTTAATGCAAGTTTCAGACCATGACATCTTTGAAAACTAAGGCAAAATCTTGCTCATCTTTGTATTCCCTATGGCATTTAGCCCTGCACAAATTTCCTCTATGTTTACTGAATTGAATAATGAGTAAAGAACTTTGGCATAACCTGTTAATTTACTTTTGGTTTCCTTCTCTTTAAAAGAAGCATTTTCACCTGCTCACTATGAAAGAGGTAAGTTATGTGCATCTAGGTAAATGATGATGAACTGATGAGGAAGGTACTTGAAGTCTGTGATTTTTGCAGCCTTGCCATGAGGCACTGACTTATCACGAGAGGATGTTATCATTCCTTGGCAGTAATGTATGCTACACAAGTGGTTGAAACTCCAGCACATACTGGTCTACTTCCTGTGGTGGGCATCTGTGAGACAGCTGGCAGAGAGAGGCACAGTTATCCCACGGATCAGAGTGGTTTTCTAGCTTACTTCCAACCTGTGTACTTTCATTAGAAATACTTTAGACAAAAAAAAAAGTCAAGTCAAGGCACTTTGTTAATTTCCAAAAGTATGGGGAGGAGGCATCAATTCTCCCTTGTTTCTCCTTTCTTGTGATATTTATATTTATAGAGAGGAAACAGGTAATTTAGCAGAAATTACTCTGATTGTGCCTTAGCTCTGGGCCATGGCAGTTTTGAGTGACTGAGTCAATGAATGGTCTTTCTGTTCTTCATTGTCTGTTCTACTTTTCATTAGCCAGATCAGAATTCTATGAATCACTGACCCTCAATGAGCCTATTTATTTAGAGAATGTAGCTGAATGGTAAATACCTCTCATAGGCTTTTATAAAACTGTGATCAGATGGTATAAACATTACTTGAAAAATTGGAAAAATAGGCAAAGAGGATCAGGATCATATTTCCTGCTACATCTCTTGAGGGACTCCTCCCAATCTGCCCCACAGTGCTGGGGGTTGAATTCAGACCCTCACATGTTAGGAAAGCTATACACCACTGAGCCACATCCTTAGCCCTTTTGTTCTTTTCTATTTTTGGAGAGGATTTTGCTGAATTTCCCAGGCTGATCTAAAACATGCAATCCTCCTGTCTCAGCCTCCTAAGTAGCTGGGATTACAGATGTTCATCGCCACACTTGGCCTCTTTTTAACCTCTGGGCCCTAGTAGACTATGACCTCCTCAAGGGCTAGTACTGTGTCCCATCACCAGTAAACACTGCATTTAATGCAATTCCTAGCTCATCTTATGACTTTAATGAACATGTCTGAATGAATAAATTAATACCATGAATTCAGAAAGTCAGTATTCAGGTGAGTTTGGCTACCATTATGTATCTTGATGCAAAAGTATCTGTGGTTTTCCATTACGACTCAAGTTATTATAAATGTAGGTATTTC
>CM053409.1:54117822-54172730 GCA_028644305.1 Xerus rutilus
CAAGCCTGTAATCCCAGCACTTAGGGAGGCTGAGACAGGAGAATCGCGAGTTCAAAGCCAGCCTCAGCAATGGCGAGGCGCTAAGCAACTCAGTGAGACCCTGTCTCTACATAAAACACAAAATAGGGCTGGGGATGTGGCTCAGTGGTCGAGTGCCCCTGAGTTCAATCCCCAGTACCAAAAAAAAAAAAAAAAAAACCAAAAACTAACTAACTAAATAAATAAATAAATAAATAAATGTAGGTATTTCTGCTTGATTCTCATTAAAATGCTTCCATTTTCATGCCTTTAACCTATGCATATTATGTGAGATTGGAGAAGGAAAGGAGATAAAGAGGAAGGTGAAGAGAAAGAGAGAAAACAACAATTAAAAGATGTTCAGGATAATATCTAAGCCTTGTAACAAAAAGGCACATTTCTAGAGTTTGGCCAAATGACTAAAAAATAGAGCCTGTTATCTAAACAAACACTACTGTAGGCTCTTCTTTTGCTCCTGCAGTATCAAACAGTCCAGAGGAGCTCCCGGTATTTCCTACTGGGAGGAAGAACTGACCCCTCTCCTCAGCCACTCCCAGATTTTATTAATATATGAAGAAGTTTCCATCTTGCTTCTCTAGAGCTGTTTGTTTTTAAATTCAGCTCTGAAGTTCATGGCAAACTCTTAGCCATGAATAACTAGGCTGTGCAGAGCATGTATTAAAAATAGCAAGCTCCACATCCACATGATGGATTAGCAAAATATGATTTTAAGCAAAGTTTCTGTGGCCTGACAGATTTAAATAGCAGCCTAGTCTACAAGATCTGGCCTTCTCAGGCAGCTGGATTTTCAATAAAAGTCGAACAAATGGAAGTTTCTTAAGATTTGAGAATGTAGGCAGGAAAAGGAGAGGCAAATATCACAAATGGGTGGAATGTTGATTGAAGAAGGCACTTGGAAGATAAATCAATCTACCATCTTTATTTTGCAGACAGGAGAACAGAAAAGGAAAGGAGATTTGCCTAAATAGTACAGAGGCACTGTTTCTAATGTTATTGCCAACTTCAAAGTTAGTAAATATTTATTATGTTTCCATACCACCAGAAGCGGAATGGAAAATGCAATGAAATTATACCAAAATCTTGATTTAATAATAAGAATGATTATTATAGGAAAGTGGCCTTTGGGCAAAATGTACTCATTGCACTTAGAATTTAAATCTCAATTAACAATGAATTAATGATACTTGGAAACACTTGGCTACTACTTTTTCCTGGTGATAGATGAATAATTAAAGCTAGAACTAAATCTCTTAAATATACAAACAAATCCTTCAGATACACATGTGTAGGACAAATTGGGCAATTTTGCCTGTGATGAGATTAGGCCATTGAAATGTTAGTGAAGTCCTACTGAAGCCCCTCCACCCCAAGCCAGCCACATACACACACAAGGTATGAATAACACTCTTCACTAAAACTATTTGGCTCTAACAAAGTTGGCCTCAAGGGAATCCTGCCCTCTCTGATGGATTCACGTGGTTCTGACAGCCTAGTCTACCCTCTCCCCAACCCCATCCCCTGATAACCCTAAGAGCCTTAGGTAGTCAAGCCAAGCTTAAACTAAACAAATGGTATAAATCTCCCCACCCCAATCTGTTGTTTTGCTCTCTGTTCCTGCTGTGCAAGGGGGAGGCAAATCTATGTATGCAGAAAGAAGAAAAAGATTGTTAGGACTGGAGATAATATCTGATAACACCAAACAAACAAACAAACAAATATATCTGATAACACTAAATAATATCACTTACAATGATAGAGCACTTTATAGTTCAGAAAAGTTCTGTTGAACAACCATTCACAAATCCATTCCTCGCAACCTCCTACGAGAAAGCAGGCTATTCCAGACTATTGTTATTATTCCCATTTTAGAGATCAGCAACCAAGGTTCAGAGAGATGGTGATTTTTGTGAGGTCACCAGCCAATAATTGTCCTTCAATTCTATTTCCTTCAAATAGCTTTTCTGTGACCCTCCCCCTGCCCTCTACCCAACCACACAACTAGGTCAGGGAGGCTCCTTATAGACTGTTATTGCTTTTGCTCTTTCTAACACTGATTTTTCTCACAGTTCATTGTAGCTGCCTGATCTCTTATTTGTCTCCTCACAATGTACACTCCATTTGGGTAACTTTATGCCCAATAACTGTATCTATTTTGATCATAGATGTATCCTCAGTACTTATCACTGGATCTGAAACGTGGTAGGTGTTCATTAAATGTTTGGTAAATGTAAACATAAATGAATGAACAAGGTAGTAGACTTAGGCCCCTAATGCAATCCTTTAATTTATGATCCAGATTCTTTCCATCAAATCTCACTAACTCTGTAGTTAGCAATCACTGAGCGTCCAGTAAAGCACCAGAATCTCTTACAGTTTAGAGTTTGGGGACACTGTACCCAGCATTTCACGTACACCACCTGATCCCAAAGCTTGATTCCAATTCCATTATTGCAAAGTCTTTTGTTCCTCTTATCCCTACCTTAAAATCTAAGCGCAGGCTATTTGCTCAATAAACTCTATGACAAAAATAGTTTTAAAAAAAATATGTCCAAAGTTTCAATTCTTCTCTTTCAGGCAAACTTGTTCAAATGCTGTATTAGTTGGGTTTGCATCACTCTGACCAATATACCCAATAAGAACAACTTAGAGGAGGAAAAGTTATTTTGACCCACAATTTCAGAAGTTCAGTTCAGCGTTGGCCAACTTCATACTTCTGGGCCCAAGGTGAGTCAGAATATCATGGCAGAAGGGGGTGGAAGAGGAAAGCTGCTCAGTTTATGACAGGGAAGCAAAGTGCTGCTGTCCAGGGACAAAATATAACCCCTCAAAAGAAACTACTAATAACCTACTTCCTCTAGCTACACACTACTTGCCTGTAGTTGGCACCCTGTTATTCCATTCGTGTAGATTAATCCAGTGATTAGGTTACAGCTCTCATAATCTAATCATTTCATCTCTGAATAGTTTTGCATTGTCTCACACATGAGCTTTTGGGGGATACCTCATATCCAAACTACAACAACTGTACTTCTACACATCAGGTCAGAAAAGACGAAGTGTTTGATTTCTGGCAGTTGTAAATAATCCTAGAAATCTTCTTTGTGTATGAATGCCTTGACACAAGCCACTGTTCTGTGGAAGCTGAGGCTCCTATGACCAACTAATTTTTGACACTTTTATATCCTCTGCTAGCCTTTGAACTTGAGAAAAGGCCTAGCTCCAGGTCCTCCACACTGATCCATGTCCTGTCTTGTTTTGGATACAGGTTCATATATCAAAGGTGAAGCATGGTACCTTATTATGGGAAGAGTGAAATGATTGGCTTGTTTTGCTATTAACTATTAACTAATTAAGGGGAAATTAAGTTAGCTATAGACATCAGAACCAAGAGAGATGGGTGGCGGCTATGGAAATAAAGGCTTCAGATATACAGCTCAGGATTTGGGAGCGTTTTCCAACAAAAAAAGAACTACTCTGCACAGAATATGTTGCTTATGAATTAGTAAACTCCCCATCTGAGGAGATGTTCAGACCTGTGCTATCCATCTATCAGGGTTCTGCTAGAGAAGGTTCCTGAGCTGGCAAGGAGCTCAGACTATAATCTCTTATGTGCCTTTCAGCTCTAAGAGGCTCCAACTCTGATCCATTTTCAGCTCACAGAATAACTGAGCACTAGCTTTCTGCAAGGAAGGACACACCTCACAACTGAGCTACATTCTGCACTAAGCACAAGGAGTTTATATCCACTTACACAAGAAGCCCAAGATCAAGGATTGTGTCTTTTATTTTTCCCCTAGACTTAAAATATGTATTTTCTCATTTCTGGCTTTCCTATTGTCTGATACTAGCAACTTCAATCATTCTACCTTGTACAAAGAATTTTTATAATACAGAAACAGCACAGACATCACACATACACTCCACACCCCAAATTTGTATTCAAAGAAGATCTCAGGAAAGAGAAAAGAAAGGTTCTTCCTTTAGCATATTCGTGTACTCACTCATTTTTTGGTAGACATTGGTTCTCTGAGCAGATCTGTAACATTGAGGAGGGAATTGTAATGATGCCTGTTTTGTTTCCAGACCTTGTCGGAAAAAGATTCTCTAAACTCAACTCTGTTACAAGTTTCTTGAAAAATATAGCTTTTGTCTCCCCAAGCAAGCTCAGTGCAGTGTATGAATAGAACTTGCTTTCCCTGTCTGAGACCTGGTGTGTTGACTTGTGGTCCAAAGCTCATTGTCAATTCCAATTCTGCAAAACCCAGAGTGAGGATGTGTGTGGAGATGCTGGCTTTTCTTCAGCTTTGACATTATCTCACATACCAATAAATAGGCTTCAAAGACTGTGCTTCCTAATTCTGCTTTCTCTATTAAACTTTCTAAGCAGAAATAAACAAACAAACAAAAATGAGTGGGAAAAAAAATTCTTAACTCTCAAATCCTTTATATTCCCTAATACTTTTTATATAGTCTAGTGCAAGAAGGAGGATTTTTTTAAAAAACAACAAAAGAATAAAGGAGTGAAGACAGAAAAGAAAAACATCAGTTACTTTATTGTGTATAATTTCTGATTATTCTTGTCTATTTAAGCTAGTTGGGGGATATGAGTATGTGCATTTTTTAATAATGTGCCTATCAGCATGTATAGGATGTACATTATGAATAAACAAATACAGGCCAAAGCAATGGTTTGGAAGTCGGGAGACCTCCATTCTAATTCAGTTTGGCCATTTGTAAATTCCGTAGTTAGAGAAAAATCTTCTCTGAATTTCCTAATGTGTAAATGAATAGAAAATAAGGTATTATCCAGGCGTGACATTCTGAGACTGTAGTTCTAACATGAAAAGACAAATAAATAAAACAATATTGTGCCCCTACAAATTCTTCACACATTTCGTTTATTTTCCCCCAGTGTATCCTTGCATGGCTTGACATTCCATGGTTAGACATTCTAAGATTTTTTTTTTTTTTTTGAGGATCTTGGCTCTAAAAAAAATCAGCCTGAAATTAAAAAGAAGAGAATCTATAAGTGCATTAAGACCCCTCCTTTTTTGGCACATCTTGACTAATTGCCTCTTATTCTCTGCTGGTGGGGGACAAAGCTAAGCCTGATGCTGAAATTCACTCAGCAGCTCAACCCTGGGGCATGGATATATGGTCTCTGGGTTCCTAGGGACCCCATCGGGCCCAGCAGGTATGTGAGACTCCAGAAATCTTTTTTCTCACAGAATGAAAACAAACAAAAGGTACCCAAAGAAAGCACCCCAGGAAATATTTACAGGAAGCTGCAAAACAGATAAAAAGTAATTATCTTTCTCTAAAATTAGGAGCAGGATTTTGATGTTCTGAAGCACAGATGTAGCATGAGTGTATATATGGGATGTCATAGCCAGGCTTATAAAGCACTTGGGCACAAGGAAACATGGTTTTGGCAAAAAACCTTTAAAAGTCTTTTTATTTCTTCACAATTAAGATATGGAAGAAATCTGATTCTAGAAATCTGGGCTTCAGTTTTAACTATTTTGGAAAACAATTTTTTAAAAAATCCAGCTAGTAATTGATGCTAGCCTGATTAGTGAAGAAGTAATTATCATGCAACTTGGTGCAATACACATCAAGTGCATATAATATCAAAAATAGGTGCAAAACTAAAGGTACAGTCACGTATAAAATTCACATACATTAGAGAAGAGAGGAAGGAGTCCTAAATTCTGTCACATAGAAATCTTAATCATCTTGATGAAGAAGAAGATGTGAAGAAAACAAACGACTTTCCTATGGGACTAACAGCATATGCCTATATAAGGAGATTGATTTTAAAGAGGTGGTTCATGCAGCTGTGAGGACTGACAAGTCTGAAACCTGTAGGGCACACAAGTCTGAAAGGTACATGGCAGGAGGGTTGGCTGGCAACTCAACTAGGATTTGTGGATGCAGAATTTCTTCTTATAAACCCAAGTTTTTGCTCTTAAGACCTTTTGACTAGTTAGAAAAGACCTGTTCACATTATGTGAGGTAATCTCCTTAAAGTCAACTGACTATAGATGTTAACCACATCTAGGAAAAAAAAGGAAATATTTTCAGAGGAAGGCTGGATTTGTGTTTGATGAAAGAAATGGATATAATACCTTAGCCAAGTTGATGCATAAAACTAATGACCACACCATCTACTCAATAAACATCTATTAATTGTTTACCCAGTGCCAATTTCCTAGATGCACAATCTCTGCCCTCCAATGGAAGAGCATAAGTCATTTACTTAAAAGAACATTGAAAAATATGACTGCAAATCAAAAGAAATAGAGAACACCTGCTTTCTTTGTAGGCTTGGAAGAGGGAAGAGTACTTCTAGGTAAAGACACAGGAAAAGCTGAAAACACAAAGCACAGTTGAGTTTGTCCTTGGAGAATGGGTAAAATTAGAATAAGGGAAACAGGAGGATGGCGCTCCTAGTAGAAATGGCAGAAGCAAAGTGCAGAGTCAGGGAAATGTGTGATGTATATAGGAATGTTGAGTGGTTCAGTTTGGTTGGAAATATAAAGCGTTCATCAAACTTCTTTTATTTAGCCAGTGATTACCCTGAGCTCATTTAATACTTATTCCAAAGATATTAACACATTTGCAAATGAAACAGATCAGGAGATTCGTCCAGAGTCTCACAGAAAACCTTCAGGGTGTGACTCACACAAGTTAGTGCCGCTTTCCTTCAGAAGACAGACACTGCATCCTCTTCCAAACGAGTTTTGCCATCCCTGGGAAAGGAGAATGCTTTATCTCTGTTGTTTCAGTATAACTGTTTTTTTAAAAAGTCATGCTCTCTTTCCATAAATGGAAGAAATTTATTAGACCTTAATTTTCAATAAATATATATAGCAATTGATTCTCCAAACAAGATGCTCAGCAGTTTATATCATAAAATTAAAACCTTCATGCTTTTACCACTCAGTCAAGGATATATTTTTGTGTTTGTATATGTGTGTGTATGTGTTTGTGTGTATGAGAGAGAGCAATGATTAAATTGCTGCTCTCAGGGGAGTGATGTGCACAGAGAAAACGTATGTGTGAGCTAAAAGGTTCACAAGAAAGTAAAATTCATCTGGGACTTCTTTTATCATATATAGTATTGTGTTTTGTATACTCCTTTTCTTAAGTTCCTCTTGGCCATCATGTTCCCAAGCCCCACCCTCATTTCAGGGATGGGTGTTGGTTTAGCAAATCACTAGTAAAATAGACATAGTTTGTGCCTTACTCCGCTACCAACCTCTCCCTTCTTTGCATTAAATTTAATCATTTGTTGTCTACATTGAAATTCATGGTTTTTTGTTTTTGGGTTTTTTTGCTATTGAACTAGCCAGCCGTGGGCTTATCTTGAAACTGATCCTCTTACGACACTCAAAATAATGTGCCAAGTTTTGAGTCTAATGTAACATTTTTTTTTTAATTACAATAGTGATAGGAACTAGACTCCAGATACTTCGCAGACCAGACTTTATTCAGTTGGTACCACTGTGAGTTGAGCAGGAGCAATTGCTCTTCCTGCTTTCCACTTTGTAAAAGGGAAGCTAGGGAACTGAACCAGGAAGTGATGTCACCAAGTGCCTGGTTTCATATCCCCATAAAGTGCATTACTTTAATTAAATCTATCAAAGAGGCTAATAAAAGGGAGACTGGGGAGAAATGAGGTTATTGATCAGAGGTATTATATAAATGGACATCACTGGGAAGTGGATATTAACCAATGTGTGAAACACTCAAGGGGATCAGAGTTCGGCTTCTTCAGTGGGTAGCTGAACATTTGTCTGGTGGTGGTGATGGTCTCCTGTTATTTTCCAAAGATAAGCAGTGTGTCTAGAAGCTTAGAATCAGATTACCTCACATTTACATAATGCTTTGGATTTATCATGCACTAACTCATTTTAATGTCAATCCCCACAACAATCTTATAGGACAGGCAAACGATAGATTCACAGACTGCTGGGTTACATTTTGGAGGGCAGAGTTCAATCATCCACAAGGAATCGATGATACCTGGACAGAGAACCCAGTGTGTACCTTAGAAGGGCAGATGTGGTGAGAAATGGAGCATCTTGATAAGGATACATGATAATTATGCAAGCAAACAAATGGCCTTCATAAGAAAATATCCCCTCAAGAATGAATGTTCATCTATTTAGTTTATTATTTTTTACTCCTGCCTCAGGACAAAGTCACAGCCCCATTTGATTATAGAGCAGATTGTATCCGTAAGAAAAGTGGACATCCTCAGAAACATTCACAAGGGCAGAGGCACGGCCTCAGAAAAGGCAAGTCTGAGGCAGGTGAAACAGAAGCCACCCCACTGGCCTGGGGTGTGAGCATGAAGAGTATGAAGAGTTACAAGTCACTTCCAGAAGGGTGCAGGACTGAGGAGGCTAGCACAGGATGGGCTGGGCATGAGCCTTTCAAGGCTGGACTGTGCTGCAGAGTGCTGTACGAAAGGCTACACGAGTCTCCTGGTCCTTAGAGGAGAACATGTTGACTTGCGGGGAGAGAGTAATAAGTGTGTCATCAAGAAATTTTTTGGAGCCGGGCGCAGTGGTGCACGCCTATAATCCCAGCACTTTGGGAGGCTGAGACGGGAGAATCACAAGTTCAAAGCCAGCCTCAGCAATGGTGAGGTGCTAAGCAACTCAATGAGACCCTGTCTCTACATAAAACACAAAATAGGGCTGGGGGTGTGGCTCAGTGGTCGAGTACCCCTGAGTTCAATCTCCAGTACCGATAAAAAAAAAAAAAAGAAGGAGAAGAAAAGAAAAGAGAAAAAGAAAAAGAAATTTCTTAGGGGAATCGCAAGTGACAAAGGATTGGGAGATGTAGCCCCATCCACTGGAGTGCTAATGCTGCAATGGCCCTCATTGGGGGATCTTGGCTTGAGTTCACTTGGGCAGATTCCCTCCCATATTCATCCAAGGATGATATTTCAAGGTTAAATTCTTGGCAACGTGAAGCAGGGGATGAATGCCAACTCTCTCTCCAAAGTGGGGGGCATTTCCCTCATTGTGTTCTTTCACAACCCATTATGTAGATCATGAGTCTGTAATCTAATGGAGAACCAAAGTCCAATTTTTATCCCAATAGTAACAGCCCCTTGCACCTGACTAATTTCTCATCCCCCAAGAACGTTGTTCTTAACACCCAGTGTTCACCGAGTACGCATCGTGTCTCAAATACCATATCATTCATTCTCTACAATTGGATTAGGAAATTGTAATTCCCATTTTCAGAATAAGAAACTGAATTTGAAGTTGATCATGTAGCTTGTCCAAGACCACATAATACCGAGAAGCCAACGTGGACTTTCACCTGCATCTTCTGAATCTAAGTCTATGGCCTGACCACTACTCTGTGCTGCCATCCTGGTCACCTCCTAGAGCTAATGATGGAACAGTGAGCGAGGTACTGGGTGGCAAGTGACTTGTCTGTGTCAAGAGACGTGACATCTGGGGTCTCTTATTTTCCAGTTGTGTTGTTTGTACAAGTTCCCTTGGCCTCTCTGAGTCTGTTTTCCTCCTCGGCAGAATGGACATCATCCTTTCCTACTTGCTACAAAGTTATTGGGGGCAGGGTGTGCGTGTGAAAAGACGGGATATAAATAAAAGCTATAAAATTAGAAGTTATCATATCTTAATTTTATATCTTCCTAATATTGTGCAGAAATTGATGAGTCTCCAAGTTGAAGGAAAGAACCCAAGAGGATGCAGGAATTGTTTTTTCTTTTAACAAACACTATACACCATCATGTGCCAGAAATAATAAAGAACAGATGATCAACAGTTTCTGGAGAGCTGATCTGTAAAGAACTTGGTTTCTTTTTCACATCTGAAAGAGATTACCACTTAGGTCAGTTATTTGTAGGCCCTCTCTGAATTGCTACCTGAGCTATAACTGTGTTGAAAATGAAATAAAAAGAAAAGTGACCTAATGCTAGCCTCTAAGAAGGCTTTGGCCAATTCAGCACCTTTCACAAGCTATAAATTCACTCCTCAAATTGTCTACTTAGATAGTTTTTTCTCCCTCTCAGAAAGAAAAAATGTAGCCTGTTCAAAATTAAAAGTCTGCTTCACAGAGAAATATCACTGTGGAAATGTAATTCAACAAGTATTTGCTGAGTATTTTATGGATTCTGTGCCATGCTAAGTATTGTAACTGTTTTAAGAGGCAGGGGTGTAGACGGCAATGCTGAATACCATTGTTTGTATGACACAGTTCCTTCCCCCAAAGCAGCAATAATTTCCACAGGAACCGTGCTAACATAGGTGGAATTTTAGAAGTTGAGACAGGTTAAGACAGAAAAGGACTAAAACCAGATGTCAATATAAAAAATAAGTGGTTGAGCATTCTTAGGTTTGTGTGGGAACATATTAGGAAAGGTGGGCCTTTTTTGTGGGAGGCTCTGAAAGTGAAGCCGAGGAGCTGTAATGTGGTTTTATGGTTAGTTAAAGAGCTCATGAAAGGTTTCAGAGCAGAACAGTAACATGATAAAAGAAGGAACAATCCAAGTCAAGTGTCACAGTTAAGATCCTTTTAATTTTGAACATTTTATTATAGGAAACAACTCAAATTAAGCAAGAAAAAAAAAATACTGCAGGAGGAGAAATGCAATGGCTCAGGCACCCAGAAGATTCAAGCAGTGGTCTTTGGTCATGGCTGTTCCGGCATTCAGATAACGTCCTCAGCTCTCTGGCTTCATTCTCAGGGTATGCGCATGCAGTAATGTCTATCAACAGCTTACATGAGTTCCAGAAAACATGGGTCCAGAAAAAGAAATGTTGGAAAGTCTACCACAGGGAGATCTGACTGGTCCAGCTTAGGTCATGTGTTTGTGCCTGAAAACTCACTGTGTCCAGGTAGGCAAAGCCATTTGACTGACCAGGGCCAGGTCCTATGCAACTGCTGAAGGAGGAGGTGACCCTGGTCAGTCCTTCCTCTACCTCCTTTCACCACGTGAGCTGAGAAAGATGCTACATCATGAGGAAGCAGTAGTTTCCCAATGGAAGAGATGCTGGGCCAACACACGTGCATTCCATAAGCTTGCTGTTAAAAGACATTTGCAGTCTAAGGTAGAGCACCTCTCTTTTCTGTAACCTGGAGTTTGTTCCTTTAAAAATTGCTTTTATTCATTTATTTTATAAGCATGACCCCTATTTTTGAGTACCACAGAAGTTTCTCTATTTCAGGTTAGGTTCTGAAAACTTAGTTCATAACAGAAATAAGAAAATGCAGCAGAGATAGATAGCTGACTTTCAAAGATCCCTTTCCAATGCAGGGCTACTTAGAAGTGAGGTTGGACCAACTTATTTCCTGTTTACCTGCATCTGGAGTGGGAGACATTTGGCCAGTTCTTGGTGATGGTGTGTGAGAGGAGTGATGTGAGCCACCTGTGGGTGGAACTGTCAAGGGGCAAGTGTACCTCCCTTACACCACCCTTCTCTGTTAGGTGGATAGGGAGGACTTACAGGAGCCATAGGATGGGAGTCCTGAATAATTGTGTGAAATGTTGCCACCAGCATTGCCCATATTGAATTCTCATATAGGTAGGAAGTAAGCCTTTCTTCATGAAGCCAATAGGAATCACCTTCATAAATATGTGCAGGCTTCCTGTTGTCTACACCCTCGTTTCCACTCCATAGAATTTTGAATGTGAGTGATGTTCAAAGATTTGAAACTGGATATTCACTTCCTGTCTTCACAGCCATGCCATTTCTCCAACAGCTTTTCCAAAAGTAACCAATTCATTTTACATCCTGGATACCTAATGGAGCAGGTCACCTCCTCCTTGATATTCCTTTAAGTATTATAGGGGACACTGTACGAGGTCCTGCGCCTGCACTCTTCCCTCTCCACTGAGACGCCTAACCCACACACTATCCATGGCTTGTGACAGGTTTCATTAGCTGGGTTAATAGGCTCCACCTTTAAATTCTTTAACAAATTCAAAGTCTTCAAGATGAACACATTGCTGCTGATGTTGCAGCCACACACTCAAATGGCATTCAGGTTCATCAATCACTTTTCTTTTGCTCTTAATGATTATTGCCGATTGCAAAGGTATAGATTCTTGCACCTGCTTCATGAACAGCTCTTTGTCTTCAGAAATTTCTCGGCAGTCCAATGAATCATGCCACTTGAAATTTTTAAATATACACCAACCTGTTTAGATAATTAACTTAGATCTCTTATTAACATTTTCAATACTTTCCTGCTTCTGCGTTTATTGAGTATTATGGATTAATAATCATTGCAAAGCAGCTCAAAACCTAGCTCACACAAAACAAATGCATGGTAGAACATGGAAAAAATACTCGTTTTTGTGACAACAGCTGATGTCCTCTGTTGATGGTGGTCCTAGCTGATGTATTTTTATGTTGTTCTTAGCTTTGTTAAGCATGAATGCTCTTGAGTTGTAGAATCTCAAAGTGCCAGGATTGGAAGTGTCATCTCATCCAGTTATATAACCTATACTTCACATGTGAGAAAGATGCAACTGAGAGATGAGTGTAACACACATCCCAATCATGTGGCTCAAAATTTAATGAAAAAAAAAGGAATGAACAGAATTTAATAATATGTAAGAAGTTTTCAAATTTCTTTAGCCCTATCAACTCTTTTTTAAAATATTTTTTTAGTTGTTGATGAATCTTTATTTTATTCATTTATTATTTGTATGTGGTGCTGAGGATCAAACCCAGTGCCTCACTCATGCTAGGCAAGCACTCCACCACTGAGCCACAGCCCCAGCCCCTAGCCCTATCAACTCTTAAAGATGTTTTTAAGTTTTAATTGACACATAATAACTGTGCATATTTATGTGTACAGTATATTTCAATATATATTATGCTTAATGATGAAATCAGAATAATTGATATATCCATCACTTTAAAAGCCCTGTAAATGATTCCTCTTTTCTAGTACCGAGGATTAAATCCAGGGGTGCTCTCCCAAGCACCCCCCCTGCCTCAGTTCTTTTTATTTTTTCATTTTGAGACAGAGTCTCACTAAGTTGCCAAGGCTGGCCTCCAACTTGAGATCCTTCTGCCTCAGCCTTCCAAGTAGCTGGCATTACACACCTGTGCCACCATATCCAGTGTAGCCCTGTCAACTTTTAAGTAACATTTTGTTTTCATTAGCACCATTGATATTATCTTTGTATCACTGACAGGAGAAAAACTGGAGAGACCTACCCTGAGACACATGGGAAACTGTGAATTCTCGAATAGATCAAGAGCTGCAAAAGAGAAAAGGGGAAAAGTTTGGGACACGGGGTGAGAAATTGAAGGGCTCTGAAGGAGCTGATCCTGTTAAGAGAATTGGAAATGAAACCAATCACCTTCCTCTTTGCTTTCAGAATGAAAGATAGGCATTTGTGAGTTACAGCCAATTATCCTCAACATCACCAAATATTCCAAATATCATTGAATAAGTTGCACTGTGTAAAGTGCCACTTTTCAGACTTTTATTTGAGATATCCCTAATGTTAATGGAAAGGGAAGCAGTATTTCTGGAACTGAGGATAAAGCATTCCCTCTATCCCTGAAAACATTTTAGTTACTTTAAAGATGTATTAAGTTAAACCGTACACCACTGCCCTTTTTATAGTCCCCAAATGGCAGAATGTTAGCACCTGCATATGGTTCAATCTAATATAAGAACTTTGCTTTCTCTTCACAGTATATGTATATACCCAAATGTGTTTGTATTTTAATATGAAGACAAGATCATTAATAGAAGGACAAGTAGAATTTGTGGGTGAGGATGAGAGGTCATGCTTGGCTTGTGGCCTTAGGTGCAGTTGGAGGCGGGGGGCAAGCAACAAACCTCTCCAAGACACTAAGATAGGTTGCTTAGGAACCAGTGGGAAAAGGTTGGTGAGGCTTGCAGGATGGCAGGAAACTGAGATATTAAAAAATTAAAAAATAAAACAAAAATGAAGCCCCCCCCACCATCTGCTTCTCTTGTCATTTTAGTTTGTTCCTCTCCACAGTAGGGAGAATACCTGCCCTGTGTCATTTTTTCCTATGAAAAGCTTAGAAATGCCCAATCTGATATTTTTGATATAAAAGCTATACTCTTGCTAAGAACAGTGGTACATGTCTGTAATCCCAGTGACCTTGGGAGGCTGAGGCAGGAAGATCTCAAGTTTGAGGCCAGCTTTGACAACTTAGACTCTATCTCAAAATAAAAAGTAAAAAGAGCTGGGGATGTAGCTTAGTGGTATAGCACCCCTGAATTCAATTCCCAGACTAAAAAAGAAAGAAAGAAAGAGAGAGAGAAAAAAAAAAAAGCTACACTCTTTAGAGCTGGTAACATCTATTTTGTCTTGATTGCTTCTTTGTGGTAGAGGCAGACCCTGAGTAGAAATTGAATAATGCTGTGCTGGAATAACGAAAACGAAGGATAGAAAGCAAGAAGTTAGAAACTCAAACACAGCTCTGGACACCAGCTGTAGTTACTTTGTAAAATGCTAGAAACTTTCCATCTTTCCTATACAGTTTTGCTTGCTAATGTTTATTCCTTACTCTGGTTGGTAGTAAACCTCTTTAAATTAGAGCTCTGGTGGCTTGCCCAGGGGACAGACTGTGAAGCTATGATAACATGTATTTTAAGGGGAAAGACAGTAGGTTAGGTTCTTTGAGGGTGAGGACAAAAAAGATAAGATTCTAGTCTGAGAAATAGCCCCAGAACTTCATTTGAGGGATGGGGGAGAAGGGTTCCTGACATGCCCCTAACAGCATGATCGTGTCCTCCCAGACTCCCTGGGTGGCAAAAGTGGAAGTACATCCACCAGCACAGGCACATTGCTAGCCCTGCAGGTAAGAACTCCAGGACTAATTAGCCCAGTAGGGAAGTGTGGCGCATCCCTCTGCAGTACCAGGGACTCCTGCAACTAGTGCACTAGAATGCCCAGGAAACACAAGCAGGGCCGTCTCCTCAAAGAAGAAAATGGTGGTCTGAAAGCCAAATGGTAAGAGAAGAAACCAAATTAATCCAGGAAGTGGGTTTTTCTTTATCTCAGAATCATCTCTCCAATTGTTCTATTTTTAAAACCCAAATCTTGGAGGAAGGAGACGACAGATAAGAAAACTTATCTGCTTCAAAGTCACATCAGTGTGCCTTCAGGGACTGATTTCATTTCCAAATGTGTTTTTCTTGATTCTTGGGTAAAAATCACATAATTTCCCTCTAATACATCTTGGTCACAACCAGGACTTGAGAAAGAGCACTCATTTGATTTTCAAAATATAATTAGCAAACTGAATATCTATACAAAAGTAATTTTGTACCTCAGCAAAAGAGTGCAGTCAGCGGATAATTCACTCCTGTGGCTTTTCATTAGCTAACTCTCCCCGGGGGCAATTTAGAGGTGAAGGCCCCACTCATCCAGTTTCTCAGCTTCTGTTGGAATTGTGGCTGCAATTCACAAGGGGAATTTTTAAAAGAAGAAAAAAAAGAAAAGAAAAACAATCATGGCACCTCTCCCCAGAGTAAACCCCTTGTAATCGAGGTAGATGCCATTCGTTGAGTGACTCATGTTATTCATTTAAGATATATTATTTAATCCTTTCAATAACACTATGAATTAGAGTGAATTCTTATTTTAACAAGAAAGAAACTGGTTTTGAGAAGCTAACTAATTTCTCCCAAATCACACAGTTAATAAATGACTGTGTTGTCACAGTCTTTATAACTCTGAAATCCATTACCTTTCTGTTCTGCTTCTTGGTCTCACAACATCCCTCTCTTTGAATTTCACCCATATGATAGAAAGTCTCAATCATTATCATGTCTCCTGGGCTTAAGAGAGTCTAAAAGAAAACGCTAATACTTCATCTGCCAGGAGCAATATGTGACCTCATTGCTAAAATGGTTTAAATAATTTTTTTAATGCACAAAATCTTATTCAGAAGGTACTTATAAGATAAAAATACATTTTATAAACACATTTATTTGGCAAATCCAACAAGTGTAATATTTGCTTATAAAACATGAACTATTCTTAGAACTATGAACATTGGAAATTAGGGGTAAAGATAACATTTTACATTTTTATTAGGTTGACTATTAACAAATACCAAATATTTGCACATTTCTTGAAAATTATTATTTTAGAGTCATATCTTCCTTCCTTAGTCCTTTCTTCTCTTCCATCCTTGGGAACATGTATCAAACACCTCCCAAGAACCATCACAAATAATTTCAGGAATAAAAATATGAAAATAGCAGTGGCACAAGCCTGTAATCCCAGCACTTTGGGAGGCTGAGACAGGAGAATCGCAAGTTCAAAGCCAGCCTCCGCAACGGCGAGGCGCTAAGCAACTCAGTGAGACCCTGTCTCTACATAAAACACAAAATAGGGCTGGGGATGTGACTCAGTGGTCGAGTGCCCCTGAGTTCAATCTCCAGTACCAAAAATAAAATAAAATAAAATAAAATAATAAAAAATACGAAAACTTTGTGGTAGTTTGGATTGGGAGTGACCATTCTGGCTGGCTATGGATGAGGATCTTGTGGAAAGAAAGGTTTTCAAGAGGGGTGTTAATTCGTGTTGTGTTAGAGAGAATGGCTTTTTAGTTGGAGGGGGAAATAATGATCCAAGAGGAAAAGGGCAGGCGGTGAATTCACAGGGCACAGTGAGGTGTGGGTGGCGGTGGGTGGTGGGAGCCGCACTGGGAAGAAGAGTTGAGGTCACATGGTAAGGCCTACGCGTGTCTTTGGTGGATATGTAGCCCTGATGCTAGAGGTAACATTTTTGTGTGTGTGTGGGAGAGCGAAGAAAACTAAGTTTTTCTTTTCATAGATTAGCCTGACAGCCAACTCCTGTGAATTGTGGATGTAAGAGGGAGAACTGTTGCTAAGGAGAACAATGAGGATGACCATCCAGACTAACGAAGGAAAGTCGTCCTGGGGGGAGGGATTCTTCTTGAAGGCAAGAGAGAAAGTCTAACGCTATCGCTAGGAGGAGTATGAAGGTAGAGATGTCCTGTTGTTGAACCGTGTCCCCCTGAGTTCTTCTCCCCTTGGAACCTGTAAAGGAGACGGTATTTGGACATAGGATCATTGCAGATATAATCAAGTAAATATGAGGTCATCTTAATCCAATATCTGTTGCCCTTATAAGGAGAGAGAGATTTGGGCACATGGAAAGAAAGATACACACAAAGAGATGGTTAAAGAGATTCATTTGCAAACCAAAGAACACCAATGACTGCCTGCAACCATAACAAGTCAGGAAGAGGTAGGGAATGATCCTTTCCTAGGACGTTCGGAGAAAGCATGGCTCCGTGGACACATTAATCTTAGACTTCTACTCTGTGGAACTATAAGAGAATAAATTTCTGTTGTTTAAAACCATCAAATTTGTAGCAATTTGTTGCAGTAGTCTAGAAAACAAATATACTTGTGCAACCTTAAAAATATGGGATGGCAGTGGTTACTCTCAGGATCAAGGAGAGAATGATAAAAATTCAGAATACTAAAGAGGACACAGCACCTTCACAGGACAAATTCTATAGTTGGTCTTCTTGTGGTGGATGGAGACAAATAAGGCCTTAATACTAATTCACGAATTTTACTTACCAATTAGTAGAGACTATGAACAATCAATGAAAGGCATCATAATTATGGAAGCAGTAATGAAACTGAGACTTAATGATATGATATCATTTATTAAATTTGTAGAGATATAATGTGATAGAACTGGATTTGACCTCTCTCTCCTGACTTCAAGTCTTTCACAGAAGAGTAAAAATCAAGAGGAAGGCTGGGCATAGTGGCACACGCCTGTAATCCTAGCAACTTGGGAGGCTGAGGAAGGAGGATAGCAAGTTTGAGACCCGCTTTGGCAACATAGGGAGACCCTCAGCAACTTAGTGAGGCCCTGTCTCAAAATAAAAAACAAAAAAATAAAAACACTGGGGGAGTAGCTCAGTGGCAAAGTACCTGAGTTCAATCCTGGGCACTCCCTCCCCCAAAGAAGAAGAGAAGGAGAAAGAGAAGAAGGGGCAGAGGAGGGGGAGGAGGAAGAGAGAAGGAGAAGGAGAAGGAGAAAGAGGAGAAGAAGAATGTTCAAGAGGAACATTATAGAGAGGAGGATAAGGCTTAGAAAAAGGAGGTTGGTGTTCTCCAAGGATCAGTCCCTGCTTTTTAAAACTCTGTCCCCAAATGGAAACATGATAATCTGCTTGCAGATTCCCAATTCCCCAGCCTTCTAACTCTGCCCTAGTGTCTGGGAGTGCTGTCCTATTTCTTCTAAGTCTCCAAAGAATGGCAAGGATGACATCATTGCTTTGCCCATTTTTAATCTTATCTGCTAAACGATTGAGACTGAGAATAAGCAGGTCACCACAAGTTCAGAACAAATGTGTCAAACATTCACTCAGTTCCAGCCTTAGAGCAAAACTAGATGTGCTAGTCCATCCAGATAAAGGGTGACCCTGGAGCGACATTTGGTATGTATTTTTCATCAAACAATAATACTAGACATGGCTGGACTGAGGGAAAAACATGTAGGTCATTTAATTTCATCTCTTCTTCTTTTGGGAAGGACTAAAATATGAACCATCTAAAAAGAAGAGAATCTGGTTGACCAGGCATTTCTTAAAAGTTCTTGTCAAGGGATGTGCTTGCTGGTTTCTAGACTCAGAAATGCTGAAGATAGAAAAGCCTCACTTATTTATTTACTGCATTGAAGTGGTACTGAAGCAGGCGCTATTTCTTAGTGGTCTAACAAGACTCTTAAGACAAACTTAGTGATTTCAGTCTATGTTATCATTTTAGTGATGACACAACTAATCCTCCCTGGAAAGGAAGTAACTTGCCAAATGCAAATTCACACAGAAGGAAATCATGAAAAGCACCTGAGATCTTTGGTTTGTCCAGTTACTAAAGAAATAGAAAACAAAATAATTTTGGGGGAGAGTACCAGGGATTAAACTCAGAAACACTTGACCTCTGAGTCATATCCCCAGCCCTATTTTATATTTTATTTAGAGACAGGGTCTCACTGAGTTGCTTAGTGCCTTGCTATTGCTGAGGCTGGTTTTGAACTCACGATCCTCCTGCCTCAGCCTCCAGAGCCGTTGGGATTATAGGCATGGGCCACTGCACCTGGCCAAAACAATTTTGAGATACTACTTTACACCTATCAAATAATTGAAAATTAATAATTATATATAATTTTATTTAATCTCAATGATAAGGAAGGAGATACAGTCAGATATAGATAATACTATAAATGCATTAAATTGCTATGATTACTTTCAAAGATAATCTAATCTAAACTATGACTCATGAAAGTGGTCCTACCCTATCACCTAGTGATCTAGTTTCTGGATTTGTATTCTAAGGATTTTGTATATTTAAAAAAGAATTGTTATCTGTTCATATTTTTAAAATAGTATTAATCAACATTTGAGACCTCTAAGATCATATAGTCCGAGGTCTTTGGAAAAGAGATGAGCGAATTTAGTCACATGGAGGATGAATTTTCCAAGGGTCTGACCCAGGTCAGATCTAAGATTCCTGTCCAGTGATCTTTCTATTATGTTCTGGAGCATTTTAGTGAAAAACTGAAAACAATTCAGATTTCTGCAAATTAGAGAAGTAGTTTAGCATAATTGTTAAGAGACCAATTTTCTGGGCTCAAATCATGGCTTCATCAGTTACTAGATATATGGTTTGGGGCAGACACTCAATCTGTTTGGGTTTCATCTATAAAACCAGTGCAACAATAGAGTCTCAATAATAGAACCTCCCAGGTTTGTGTGGGCAGGTACCACTTTCTGATTTTGTGCAGGCAAACTACAGAGTGCCCAGCTGCTTGTCTTTGTCACCTTTCCTGAGACTTCCCTGCTCATGCTGAGACTTCTCTGCTCATACTGAGGTGTGACACGCACCAGCCCAGAAAGTGTGTGTCTCAGGGTAATAGTGGGTGGATGTAAAGTCTCACTGGGCAGATGGGAAGGGGTGGACAAGCTCTTCTTCCTCCTGCTGAGACCAGTTGAGATGGTCAAGATGCAGCCTTTTGGAGGATATTCTCCTGGGAAGTTGGTTTTGTGAGATAGAGCAATCGGGCACAGTTGGTGGTGACCAAATTGATCACATACCCTCAAATTGACACTAACCCCCTTCCCAGCTTCACTTCACTCTTCCTCTACTCTTTGCTTTCTGGGAATTGCACCCTGAATACAGTGGTGTACAAAACCCTTTGCTTTAGGTTTTATTTTGAATCCAGACTAAAAGAGATGATACCTACCTCGAAGGGTTGTATTAAGAAAACATTAAATAAGTAAAAATGGATAAAGTGAGCTGGGCATGGTGGCGCAAGCCTATAATCCCAGCACTTTGGGAGGCTGAGACAGGAGAATCACGAGTTCAAAGCCAGCCTCAGCAATAGCAAGTTGCTAAGCCACTTAGTGAGACCCTGTCTCTGAATAAAACATAAAATAGGACTGGGGATGTGGCTCAGTGGTCGAGTGCCCCTGAGTTCAATCCCTGGTTCCAAAAAAAAAAAGGATAAAGTGCTTAGAATAGCACCTAACAAACAGTAATGACTCTGTAAGTGTGAGCTATTCCTATTATACTGAATCACTGTGCAGCTCTATAAAATGGTAAATATTTAAGCCACATGGAAAAATATATGTGAAATGTTAAACAAAACCAGAACACTAGGAAGCAAACATCCCTGGGATTGTAACTCCATAAAAATTATATATACACACTGATGATAGAAGAGATATCATAGATTTGGAAATTGTGACTCTGTAATGGAGAAGATGTGCCATGTTTATGTTTCCACGGGGGTAGTTATTTACACAAAGTGGAGTTTAAATAAACAGAATAAACACAGTCCCTTGGAGGCTCTGTGCACATCTCTGCTCAGAAATATAGTCCAGTGCTTATAACTCCTCATACTTGGAAAAGTCTTGCATGTAGGACTTTTATTTTTAATGCTATAATTTTAAGCCAATTCCTTTAATTTGTTGTTTATGAAGAGTAGAGCCATTGGGAGTAGCTGTAATAGCACAACTCACTCTGCCTGCACGCAGGCGTCTCTGCTGTGAATTTTCAGGGGTGTGAGGTGGTGGGCTACTCCTTTAGGGATAGTTTTGTCTCACATTCAGGGCCTTGCCTTCTCAGCAGTGAGTCCGTGGCACAAGACAGTGTAGCAAGAGCCTGAGGACTTTTCTGTCTCTTCCCTCTCCTATCCTCAGCCCCTGGGAGTCCATGCTAGGAAGAAGTGATATGCAAATTGTAAGGATTGGAACCCTGAACATGGCTGCTCTAGAACTGCATGCACAGCACCTTTGTACAGAGAATAACTTAATGTGAATAGGGAACATTTTGTGGGATGGGGACTGGGGAGACTCATTATACTTTCTATTTTCATTTTTTGTCTGAGAGCCCAGTTCTGTGTTTGGTCACAGGCCCCAACCCGGCTATAACTCTCTAATGGCCTCCCATGACACTTCACAATCAACCTGCCTTATTGTCCTGGTTGCAAAGTCCTCTTACCTGGCCCTGCCCACCTCTCTGAACTTGTTCTACCTCTCTCCTGGCTCACTACTTTCCAGCTAGACCAGTATTCTTGTTTGTTTCTCAAACAGGCCAAGTGTGTTTGTATCTAACACTCTTCAGACTAGCATCCCAGAATACTCTTCCTCTTGATGTTTCCCGTCTGGTTTCTTCTTGCCCTTGAGATCTCAGTGTAAATATCAACCTCTTGAGAGCACTCCCTGGCCATGCAATCTAAGATACCTGAGTTACTCTTCTACACTTTACCCAATTTTGTTTCTCTGAAGAACAGCCATCTGGTTCTGTGTTCTTTGTTTAGATGCAGTTTGTTTACTGTGTGGCATAAACTTCATGGGAAGAATTACCTTGTGTGTCTTATTCTCCTGTTTTTCTCCCAATCCTATCACAATGCCCAACAGGTTCTCAATAAATAGGTTGCGTGAATACGTGGCTGTATGGTGAACGCTGTTAGCCAGGGCTTCCAGGTAACTTCCAAAGAAAAGCTGCAAATGACAGCCTTTCTCTCTTAAACTGAAAAGTGGGTCAGACAAATTGCTCTTCCACCCCTTTGTACATCAAAAAATATATTATTAACACCCTCCAGGTGGCAAAGAAAAAGAGGACACTGAGACCCATCTACTTGTGCCACATATTTATTTGTGGGATAAGACCATCAGCTGCTTGAAGAGTCATGCATATTAACAGATTTAAAGACTATAAAGTTAAAGCAATCAAGACACTAGAGGTAGGTGATACTGGTGATAGGGATAGATGTTTTAATAAATGGAACAGATGTTTTAATAAATGGAAGACTTTTTGACAATGTTCTAAAAGCAATTCAGTTCAGTCAGGATTGGTCTTTTCAACAAGTGGTGTTGAAACTATTGGACATGCATATGCCAAAACATAACCCTTAACCCTTGACCCTCAAGCCATATGAAGATAACTTGAAATCAATTACAGAGCTGAGTATAAAATGTAAAACTAGAAAACCTTTAGAAGAAATCATAAGATACATTTTTCCTACCTGGACATTTTTTTTCCTTGAATCAGCTTAAACCACAATGTATTTGTTTTCTTACACTTCTGGAGATCAGAAGATTGGATGGGTTTCACCAGATGAAAATGAAGATGTTAGCAAGGCTGCAATGCTTCTGGAGGCTTCGTGGGAGAAACTGTTCCCATCCTTTTCCAGTTTCTAGTGGAGATCTGTATTCCTCTGCTCATATTCCCTTTCTCCATTATTGAAGCCAGCATCATAGTACCTTCTCACCTCCTTTCCTCCCTTTCTTCCTCCCTCCCTCCCTCTCTCTTCCTCTCTGACATGGGCCCTCCAGTCACTGTTCTTAAACATGATACCAAAACCATGATCATAAAAAAGTTGATAAATGGGGCTTCATCAACATTAAAATCTATGCTTTGTGAAAGACACTATTAATGAAAAGACAAATTACAGACTGGATGATGAACATATTTGTGAATTTTATTTCTGACAAAGGTTTGTATTGAGGATATATAAAGAACTCTTTAAACTCAATAGGAAGAAAGCAAACAACTGAATTTTTAAAAACAGGCAAAAAACCTAAAATAGATACTTTAATAAAGAGGAAACAGATGGCAAATAAGCATATAAAGTGACAATATCCCTTTAATTAGTGCGTAAAGAGATTCAGTAGAACAATGCAAATTAAGCCCTTGTGAGATACTACTATACACCAACTCAAATTACTAAAATTAAAAACAACAACAGCAATACCAAGTTCTGACAAGGATATGGAGCAACTGGAACTCTCATACATTACTGGTGGGAAATCAAAAATGATACAACATTCTGGAAAATAGTTTAGCAGTTTCTTATATGGTTAAACAAATACTCATCATGTGACCCAATAACCCAACTCTTAAGAAATTTACCCAAAAGAAATAAACTTATTATATTACCCAAAACCTCTACATGAATGTTTAGAACAATTTATTCAAAGTCACCTAAGCTGAAACAACTCCAGTTTTTTTCAACAGTTGGGTGAATAAACAAGTGTGATACATCCATACAATGGAATACTACTCAGTAATAAAAAGAAACAAAGTACTGTTATATGGAACAATATGGATGAAGTTCAAAGGCAGTTCACTGAGTGAAAGAAGCTAGTTTAAAAGGATCCATGTATATCATATTCTCAAGAAGATAAAACCATAGTGACAAGCAACTAGATCAGGAAGTGGTTATCATGGAAGGAGGATAGAACTATATAGAGATATCAGGAGGCGGTTTTTAGAGTGATATTCTACATACTGATTGTGGTAGTGGTTACAAAAATTTAAATGTGTTAAAATTCTTAGTACACCAAGGTCAATTTTATCATAGGTAAATTATTTGTTTACTTATTGGTATTAGGGATTGAACCCAGGGGTGCTTTACCACTGCTGAGCCATATCCCCAGCCGTTTTTTGTATCTTATTTAGGGACAGGGTCTCATTAAGTTGCTTAGGGCCTTGCTAAATTGCTGAGGCTGGCTTTGAACTTGCAATCCTCCTGCTTCAGCCTGCGGAGCCACTTGGATTACAGGTGTGGGCCATCATTCCCAGCTATAAGTAAATTTTAAAAATAAAATTTGAAAAACATGAACTAATTACCAAGACCTAGAATCCAGATTTCATTACTTCCTGGTTGTGCTATATTGCACCAGTACTTACTTTAAGCCTCAGTTTTCTAATTACCTAAAACGGGTATAATGAGAGTATCCACATTTCATAGGGATGACTGATGAAAGAAACAGGTAATGCATGTAAAGTTGCATGTGTGGTGGCACACAGTGAGCACAGTAAATGTTGGCTGTTATATGAGGTCATTAACCTGGCACTGGAGCATACATCTGTAGTCCCAGCTCTCTCTGGGGACTGAGGCTGGAGGAAGGATGGTTTGAGCTCAAGAGTTTGAGACCAGCCTGGGTAACCTAGTGAGGTCCCATCTCAAAAACAAACAAACAAACAAATCAAATGGAAACAAAAAAAATGGGAATGCTGTTTTCAAAAAAATCTTAGGGGAGGTTACACGGCATGATAAAAGTAACATGAGTATATAAACAGTCATACGTAGTTTTGAATTGCTTATCATTTTGCCACCTTAATCACCCTCTTTGAACTTTAGCTTTCTAATCCAAAAAAAGGTATAATAATATTCATTTGCATTATTGTGGTGAGCATAATGATTAATATTTGTGTAATGTCTGGTACTTAGTGGGTGCTCAATAAACGATAGCTATAATTATGATTTAGAGTGTTTCAATAAGTAAAATGTGATTTCTCCTGACACTGAAAAATTATGTTTACAAATGTATAATCCCAAATGATTAATTATGTAACCAAAGAAGGGGCTGATGTTATGCAAATGTTTTAGTTTGTACTGGACTGGCCATTCACACATATTTTCCTATTCATAGACAAAATAGTAATTGGTTGAAATGAGCACTGTTGCATTTTAATGAGCTCTTAAGAGGCCAAAAGGATTCTCTAGTACAATGCAGCATAGATTTTTCTATGATAATGTGTATTTTTCCGTTTTGTTATTTCAATTTGCAAATGGAACCCACAGCTTTATACAGTGGCTTTCTTCATTTTATAATGCTTTCTGTATTTCATCTCAAGGGTGTATTTCAAAGTAAATTAAAGTTGGGTTCAAAGGAATCCAGGGCCAACCAGAAGGGACTAGTGGCTTCTATAAGCTAGATATGTAGATACAAACTGAATTCTTCCTGGATTTATATTTTCTAGTTTACTATTATTACTGTTATCATCATCACCATTATCATCATATTCCAGGCTCTAGTTGACTCTTTGGTCTTATAGCACCTCTGGTTTTCCTATAATTTTAGCCATTTTTCACTTTCTATATGTCTGTATTGATCCACGGGAAGGGAAACTGTTGCTTTAAGATGACTAAGGCTGCACATTGAAGGACATCACTTTGTCAGCCAGGTGCATTAAAACACACCTTCAGCAAAAGACATTTCTCTTAAGTTCAATTATTTTTTCAATGTGAGTAAAAATGTTCTGAAATGGCTGATAAGCTTTTATTGTTGCTTATGACATTACAGAGGTTACTGATGGGAAAGAAAGAATAGAATTCTTGAAGCACAAGACTGCAAAGAATCTTAGAAATTTAGCCCAATATTGTTATCATATCAAAGAAGAAAATGAAAATCTAAAGAAGGAAGTACCTGGTAGGTATTACCCTCCAAAACTCATATTGAGATTTAATGGTAATGGTATTAAGAGGTAAAACCTTTCAGTGGTGTTGGTAATGCAACAGGTCTCCATCTGCAGGACAGTTAATTATCACAGGATCACATCATCTCCCCAAGAATAGCCCTCTGTTTTCTTTTCTATTTTTTAACCCCAAGTCTGCAAAATTGATTTAATTATTGTCATTTGTTCATAGAATACTACATATCTTTAGTGACATCAGATTCTCTAGGGTTTTGTTATTATATATTTTCCTCCATTCATTTTGGCTTTCCTAGCTCCTTCCCCCTTACCCTTAATCCACTGTATTTGATATTTCCTTAAATATGCAAATATCACTTCATGCATGTGTTTTAATTTACCTAAGTGTGCTGGAACTCTTCATTCAATACTGTGCTTTTAGCTCTAGCCATGTGGCTGTATTATTTAGTTAATAACTTTGACTGATCATGGCCAAGTATTCCAGAGAACTGATGTACCACATTTTACTTGCCTGTTCCTCTCTAAAGGACACAAGATAATTTCTATATCTGACACCACAAATGATGCCATAATCAACACTTTTGTATGTAATTCCTTAGAGTAAATACATGGAGAAATTTTTCTGTATATATCCATTAGTTGGATTGTTGTTCTTTCTCTCTCTTTCCTTCCTTCCTTCCCTTCCTCCCTCTCTTCCTTCCTTCCTTTTCTCTCTTTGTCTCTTTCCTTCCTTCCTTTCTTCCCTCCCTTCCTTTCTTCTTTCCTTTCTCTTTTTTTCTTCAGTACTGAGGATTGAATTTAGGGGCAGTTTATCACTGAACTACACCCCCAGTCCTTTTTATTTTTTATTTTGAGACAAGGTCTTGCTAAGATGCTGAGGCTGGCCTTGAACTTGTGATCCTCCTGCCTCAGCATCCCCAGTAGTAGGGAATACACACAGGCATGTGGCTGTATACCTATTCTTAAAGTCACAAAGTATAGATTTCTATCCACCAAAAGTGTGTATCTCACACTCAGAACAAACATATCCTGATTGTTCCTTTTGTCTCATATCCTTGTCAATACTTAGTATTTTCTTCCTTTCTCATTTTGCCATTTTGAAGGGTGCAAAGTGATGTCATGTTGGTATAACTTGCATTCTTCTGATTATTATCATCTTTTCATGTACTGTTCTTAAGTTACCTTGAGGTTTTTTCCTTCTACAGACTATCATTTCATATCCTTCGAGTACTTTCCTATTTGTTTTCCTATCTCTTTGTTGATTTGCAAGAGTTTTAATATCCTGATTGGTAGGCTTCCAATTTAACATTTTATCTGAAGGACTTTTTTTTTTTTTGGTACTGGAGATTGAACTCAGGGGCACTTGACCATTGAGCCACACCTCAGCCCTATTTTGTGTTTTTATGTAGAGACAGGGTCTCACTGAGTTGCTTAGTGCCTCACTGTTGCTGAGGCTGTCTTTGAACTCACAATTCTCCTGTCTCAGCCTCCCAAAGTGCTGGGATTACAGGCGTGCGCCACCGTGCCTGGCTTCTGAAGGATTTTTAAAGCTAAAGAAAACTCTCTTTTTAGATATACTTACATCACCTAGGTATTAATCTCTTGATTGAAATAAATGTTTCAAACACATTCTTCCAGTCTGTTTTCTGAATGACTTCCACTGAGAAAAAAATTCTCAATTTTTATGAAGTCAAACTATTACCTTTCACTTTATGGTTTGTACTTTCAGACAGATGTTCTATTAAGAAGGCTTTCCCTATCTTTCACAAAAATATCCTACATTCTTTCAACAGCTTTGCAGTTTTACCTTTAGCATTTAGTTTTTAATTCACCTGTAGTCCATGTTTGAATATGGTATAAGGTAGCACTACAGCTTCATAATTCTTCATATAATATTAATATTCTAGTTTTATTAATGCCACCCAGCTTTTCACCTTGATTCTAGTTAGCTTTTCATTGCTGTGACCAAAATACCTGAGAAGAACAACTTATAGGAGGAAATGCTTATTTTATTCACAGTTTCAGAAGCTCAGTCCATGGTCAGCTGATCCCATTGCTCTGGGCCTAAGATGAAGCAGCGTGTCGTGGCGGACAGGTGTGGTGCACAAGCACACCCTCACTCATGGTGGCCAGGGAGTGGAGGAAAGGGAAGCATCTTCAGGGAAGATAAACCCATCAAGGGCAGCCCCCAGTGACCCACCTTCCCTTACCACACCTCTCTTGCCTACAGTAACCACCCATTAATCCATTCAAATTGTTAATCCAGCAAATGGATTAATCAACTGATTAGGTTCCAGTTCTTATTATCTAATCACTTCACCTCTGAACATAGCTGCATTGTCTCACACATGAATCTTTTGAGGACACCTCACATTCAAACCATAGCATACTCCAGTCCCATTTGAAATGCTTCAGGATCTAAATATTTTCCACTAAATGCGGAAAGATGTCCTAAGCCACAGATACAGTTCTAAATCCTGAGAGAAATAGTGTTTGTCCTAATTAGACACTTTATTGGCAACTGGGGCCAAGAATCAGGCGTCAGAATTCCAAAGCTTATATTCTATAGTGTCTATTTAGAACACTGCAGACTCAGCTTATTTTGCAATCATGGAGCCGGCAATTCACTAGGAGAGAACAGCTTTTCATGGGTACAGCTAAGGACAAGACCTGACGACACCCATGAGCTGGTTAGGAGGTGCTGGCCAATCTTTTTTTTTTGGTACTGGGGATTGAACTCAGGGCACTCGACCACTGAGCCACATCCCCAGCCCTATCTTGTGTCTTAGGGTCTCACTGAGTTGCTTAGCGCCTCACCACTGCTGAGGCTGGATTTGAACTCACGATTCTCCTGTCTCAGCCTCCCAAAGTGCTGAGATTACAGGCGTGTGCCACTATGCCCAGCTCCAATCTTGATTGCTCTCTTGACGTCTGCTGCTTCAGTTAGAAAATGGCCTTCATTTGGTAAGTAACTTGCCATTTAAGTTTTTATTTGAAGAGTTTTTAAAGCTAAAGGACATTTTAGGAAACCCCTTCTACAGGCAGTCTTATTCATGAGTTTTTCAAAATTTCCCTGTTAGGGTACAGATTTTCCCTTGAATATGTTTAATTTATTAATATGAATCCATTTACAGTTTCTTGGTAGGGGGTGTCAGGAATTGAACCCAGGGCCTCATGAATGCACTCAGCTACTCCTCTAGCCCCATTTTTACTCTACTTCTAAGTTGGTGGCTCAGAATGATGGGTAAGAAGAACTAGTGTCCTGTGCTCTGCAAACTGAGGGTGCATCAATATTTGATGAACAGAAGAATGTTGAAAATGCCAGGTGAAAGGCATGGATCATTTAGAACAGAAAAAAAAAGTTAATTGACAATTTTCATTTTCTCTTTACTAATTAACACTGATGTATTTCCTGAGAACATTGCACTAAATCAACTCAACATTTAAAAGGTCAAAAATAAGCCAGGTATGGTGGCACATGCCAGTAATCCCAGCAACTCTGGAGGCTGAGGCAGGATGATTGTTAAGTTTTAGGCCAGCTTCAGCAACTTAGTAAATCCCTATCTCAAAATTGAAAAAATAAATAAATAAAAAGGACTGAGGTGTAGTTAAGTGGTAGCGCATCCCTGGGTTCTATCCTCAATACTTCCTAAATAAATAAGTAAATAGTTAATCATGTAAATACTTTACATACTATCCAAAGAATGCATATATTACTAAATTGTAGGTTTCATCACTTCAATTACAATCATGTGAAAATCATTTGAGTGAGCAATGGATTCAGCTGCTTTTGGAACTGATGATGATGATAATGATGATGATGATGATGAGGAGGAGGAGGAGGAGGAGAAGTAGTAGGAGGAGGAGGAGTGGTGTGTGTGTTTTGCGGAAGAGTTTTGTGTAACAATCACATGGTCATAGAAAGTGAAGTGAGGTCTCAACCTGAGCAGGGATGGTGAGATTCCCAGGTGGGAATGACAAGATTGTAGCAAAAGTGCAGTTTCAGTCCATGGAAAGCTGTTGTAAGCACTCAGATTCCTGGAAACAAACCAAGCTCTGTTCTTCAGGAAAATGCCTTGGGATCTTTAATCCTTATTAAATTCTTAATGAAATCTTTAGGCAACAGGGTAGCTCAGTAGAAGAGTCCAATTTTACCTTCCGACTCATGTGGAGAGAATCCACCAAAGGCAGGAAAAACGGTCAAACCTTGGATAAACATTTTGCAAAATGATGCTCTGTGCATGAATGGCTTCTTTGGAGAGACTTTCACAAGCCTAATTCCCTTTTTTTAATTTTTTTTTTTTAGCTGACACATAAAACATAAAATGGACATATCCATGTGTATATGTATCCAACATTACAGTATCATTTTATAAACCTTCAGATTCCTGGAAACAAACATTGAGGTGCCATGGAGGATTTGATATGTGTATACGTTGTGTAATGTTTAAATCTGATCAGACATATTTATGCCC
The DNA here is from genome assembly GCA_028644305.1 of Xerus rutilus. Lineage (NCBI taxonomy): Eukaryota > Metazoa > Chordata > Mammalia > Rodentia > Sciuridae > Xerus > Xerus rutilus. The sequence continues at coordinate 54,148,110 of CM053409.1, forward strand.
TCAAATGTTTATCAGTCCCTGTGGTAAAAGCCTTCAAACTCCTTTCTTCTAATGTAGAAATGTACAGTACATTATTATTATCTATAGTCTCTCTACTGTGCAATGGTACACCTCAATTTCTTACTCCTGACTGTAACTAAATACCTATTTATGAACCTGTCCCCATCCCTCCCCTCTCCTGGTTTCCTCAGCCTCCACTTACCACCGTTTTACTTTCAACCTCTATGAAATCCACTTTTTTCAGTTCCTCCTGTGAGTGAGATCATGCACTAGCTGGGTTTGTCTCATTTCACTTAATATAATGTTATCTGTTTCTATCCATGTTGCTACAAATAACAAGATTTCATTCTTTTTATGACTAAATATTATTCCATTGTATATATGCCTCACGTTTTCTTTATCCATTTGCCAGCTGATGGACACTTAGCTGGTTTCCTTTTCTTGGCATTGTGAATAGTATTGCAATGAGCATCGGGCTTGCAGACATCTCTTTGATATACTGGTTTCATTTCCTTTGGGTATATACACACAGTAGTGGAAATGCTGGATCCAGAACAAGTGGTAGTTCAATTTTTAATGTTTTTGAGGAACTTCCAGATTTTTTTCCAGAATAGCTGGACTAATTCACATTCCCACCAACAGTGTGCAAAGGCTCCCTTTATCCTGCATCTTTATCTGTGTTTAGTACTTTAGCCTTTTAAAAATATCTTTATTTTATTTACTTATATATACATATTTTTATGTGGTGCTGAGGATCAAACCCAGTACCTCACTCATGCGAGGCAAATGTTCTACCTCTGAGCTACAACCCCAGCCTCTACTTTAGCATTTTTGACAGTAGCCATTTCTTACAAGGGTGAGGTGATAACCTTGTTGTGATTTTGATTTGACTTTCCCTGATAATACCAACACTGAGCAATTCTTCCTGTTCCTGTTTGCCATTTGTATTTCTTCCTTTTAGAAATATCTATTTAGATCTATTACCCATTTTAAAATTGAGTTAATTGCTTTTGTTCCTATTGAGTTTTTCGAGTTCTTTATATATCCTGGATATCAAACCCTTATCAGATTATAGTTGGCAAATATTTTATCTCCTCTTGTAGGTTGTCTGCCCTCTGTTGATGATTTTTTTCAGAGCAGGTTTTTAGTTTGCTATAATCCCGTTCATCTCCCCCTCGGGAGAGTTTTGCAGATTTTGGGGTAAATCATGGCAGGTAAAGTTTGGGGAAATTGAACTACATCAGAAAGGAAAGAAGGACCAAGGCATTGTTCAGAGTCTTCAGTGAAAAGTCTTTATGAAGCCTGAAACTAGTGTAGGGAAAGCCAGGTCAAATGATTCCTATCTAATGCTTGGTTTCAAACATTCCCACAGGGAGTTTGGGGGGAGGAGCTCTGGTTTCACCATCTTAAAGCTATTAGATGTGGAAGAGTAGAGGCTTCTTCTGAAGGGATCTTGACCAGTTAGAGGAACCTGATGCAGACACCTTCCTCTGTTTTCCATATCTTTACTCAAATCCGACAAAATGCCATCTGCCTCAAGCCACACCTTTACTGTGTGCAACCGTGGTTTCCTCAATATGTTGAACATACAGCAGGAGCTGGAGGAATCAGAGAGGGCCTGGGCCATGTCCTCAAGAGGCCCACAACTTGTTTGGAGAGGCAGATGAGAAAACCTGCCACCACAGGATTTTTACAGAACAGAGCAATGAGTGACACAAAGGTAGTCAGGGAGGCAGTCTTATGTGCTGTTCCCATGCCCAACTATGGCAGCAGAAACACCTCAGTTTACATCTCAGCTCTTCCATGGAGTCCCTGTGTGGTCTGGAGTCAGGTGTTTCAAATCTCATGTTGCAATTACTTCACTGATGAAATGAGGGTCAAAATACCAATCTCATAGACCTGCTGTTTGGGTTAAGTGAGTTAATATGTGTGATGTGTTTGGTATGGCACCCAGCAGGAAGTACAAGCTCAGTCAAGGTCAGTGATTATAACCTTGGTGTTAGGGTAGCACAGGAGTATTAATTCATTTTGAAGCAGGTGATAATCTACATTTTATTAACAGAACTAGGATGCACAGTGATGCCATCTCTTGGGGAGAACACCTTTCTTACAGTAGCTTGAAACCATTTACCAGGTCATAGTTTGTTTTCCCATAAGGATGAACAGAAGCAAGCCCAGGGAGCTGCAAGGCCAGGGCCTGCCCCTGTCTGTCTATCTCTATGTATCTATGTATCTATGTATCTATCTATCTATCTATCTATCTATCTATCTATCTATCTATGTCTATCTATTAATCACCTATCAATCATCTAACATCTATCTTTCTGTGTTGGTCAGCTCTTCATCACAGTGACCAAAATGCCTGTCAAGAACAACTTAGAAGAGGAAAAGTTCATTTTGGGCTCAGTTTCAGAGGTCTCAGTCCATGTTCAGCCAACTCCATTGCAGGAACATCATAGCAGATGTGCACGATAGGGGAAGGTTCCTCAGCTAATGGCAGCTGGGAAGGACGTGGAGGGAGGATCCAGAGACATGATATAGTCTGCAAGAGCACACCCACCTGCATACATTTACCAGCCAGTAGTCCGTTAAAGGTGTGATATTAATCCATCAAATGGATTAATCCACTGATAAGGTTGAGTTCTAATTATTGCCCAAAAGACTCACCTCTGAACCTTGCTGCAGGGTTTTCATGCTTTCAAGACAAGTTTTTTTGGGGGGGACATTGCAGATCCAAGCCATAATGCTTTTCTTTCTCTTTTTGTGGTGTGGAGGAGTGAATCCAGGGCTTTGAGAATGACAGGCTGTGCTCTATCTCTGAGCCCCAGCCTAGATGTTTTTTTCAGCTGCTCCTCTGACCATTGCTCCCTGTCTTCAGTTCTCAGCCGAATCCAGCAGCTTATGAACAAAATGAGGAAGAAAAAGTTTGTCATTTCCCAAAAGGAAATGAGTGATTCACTCCAACATCATGGAATGTCTGAAAGGGGATTTCTGTTTTTATCTAAAGGAAATTTTGGCAGGAATAGAAAACTATTCCCCAAACCGGGCATCTCTTGTCAAATCTCTTGTCAAAAAAAACTTGATATTTCTATGACCTTTTATTACATACTTATCTTAAGATAGGGGATAAAAGTCTGCATATATTGATTCCTCCTATGTGCTAAGCACTGTAGAAAGTACCATGTGTCTCTAATCTAATGTTTACATCCTCATGAAGTAGGTTTATTATCATTCACAGGAAGAAACTGAGCCATAGAGAAGTAGAGGAATAACTTGCTCAAGGTTATATAGCCAAGAGGAAATGTGAAACAAGGTTTGGACTTGGGCAGACTGAGTGGGGAGTCCTGATGCTTAACTACTGTATTTTTGTCTCAACAAGATATAATCACTTTTTATAAGTAGCTCTCACTCTAGTGAAGGAGCCAGAAAAGAACAGATAATTAATATACAGTGTAATCCATGCTCGATGAAGGTGTGAACAGAGTGTTGTGGAAGCACAGAGGAGGCAGGGAATAACTTTGCCTGGGAGAATCAATTTTAGCTGTAATCAGCAAAGTACATAAGACTGTACAAAATTTCTAAAATATCTGTAAGCCTGGAATGATGAAAATCTGTCGCAGTGAAGGAAAGGCTTAAATTCTAAGATGACTGAAGACTATAAACAGAAGAAGTAATCAACCTCTAAATGAGCAAGATTCAAAGTTAACTTTTTAAGGGTCTGTTATGTTGGATTAATATATGTATACCTCGGCTTCGGTGTGGCATAACCACACTACAATGACGACTTGTCAGAACCACGTGCTTCAAATCCCTGCTCAAATTCTACCTCTCAAAAGGTAGTGACCATGACCTAGTCATCTTTATTCATTTTAACATCTTCTCACCCACTCTGGGTGCTTAACTCACTGTCTGGCTCAAACATTTTCACTGTGAGTTTTTTAGAAGTTGATTATTCTGTTTGTGGTTAGTTCAGGACATTTATTTATTTATTTATTCTCACCTCTCTGTTTTCATTTCACACCTCATTTATATTTCTCACAGATACTGCAAAGAGGCACACTCTAAAATTCACCCACTTCAATATTTGAGACAGAATGCATCAAAATGAGACCCAAGATGAATTCTTGGTGATAATTTTTGGGTTTTCTTTGTCAGTGACCTCCCTCCTCCCTCAGATATTCAAAAGTTAACTAAATTTAGTAGGGAAAAACTGTTTTCATATTGCTTAAGATCTGTCCTATGTACCTACTCAGATCTGATTTTGTGAGTGATGAGTACCCACCAGTGTATCCCCTCCTCGAGTCCTTGGCCCCCCAACCATTTAAGGAACAGGAGGAAAGATAATAGGAAGAAAGGGGAGCGTAGAAGTGGGAACAGATGAAGAGAGAAAAAGATTCTCTCAGCCTAAGCACAAAAATAAATGGAGGAGGCCAGGATATCCTACAGAATGTTGTGGATATCATAATAAATCACTTCTTATGGGGCTAAGTGAATTGTATCCCAGTTGAGTCAGTAAAGATTTGAGGAAAAAGTATTAATCTTCAGTAAGCTTCATTCTTTTGAGCTCCCATCAATGGGCATCATTAAGGCTGATCAATCATGAATCCAGGGGTAATCCAATTGTAGCCATTATACCCAAACCTGAACATGTCCATTTGTCAGTTACCCTGTTTAGGTGCCCAGTCATTGGAGAATTGCCCCCAGGAGTATAGACCTTGACTTTGATATCCTTCATGCATGTCTACAGTGTCCAAGATCCTCGCTGAAGCCAGATCTCTTATTGTGTTTATAAGAGACTCTCATTACCCCAACATGGTCCTGAACTATAATATGTTATCATTAGATTTTTCTTATATATTTGTAGTTTTCTAGTAATTTATGTCAAAATGATAAGAGGGCCTGAGCCTATCTCAGTATGGCCTAAGAAATGGAAAGTTTAACGTTTTTTACAGCATTCACTAAGATAAAGGAAATTTTGTTAACCTGTGAGCTTTTTAAAAATTCAGTTTATTGGGCTGGGGCTGTAGCTCAGTGGTAGAGCACTTGCCTTGCATGCGTGAGTCACTGGGTTCGATCCTCAGCACCACATAAAAAAATAAATAAAGATATTGCATTCATCTACAACTAAAAAAATATTTAGAAAAAATTCAACTTATTAAATTCCCCTTTAAATTTTTGTTTGCTAGTGTTTATTACAGCTCTTTGGTACCTGAATCTTTACCCAGAACGGCCAAGATCATAGCACCAGCTAACAAATGATTTTGCTGAAATGATTTCTTTTTTTTGATTTGCTATTTTTTAAAAAATCAATGATTGAGCACTTACAAATGCAGTTGGGATTTTGGAGTGAGGGCACAAGTTTATTTTTTTAAATTGAGATGAAATTCACATAACAAAATTAATCATTTTAAGGTGAAAAGCTCAATGGCATTTAGTAATTCTCACATTCTTATGCAACCATCAACAAAATTTTTTATCACCCCAAAATGAAAGCCTGTAACCATTAAGCAGTTTCTGACAATCACCATTCTTCTTTCTGTCTGTACGGATTTGCCTACTCTGGGTATTTTGTGTGGATGGACTCACAGTATGTAATCTCTTGAGTCTTGTTTTTGAAGTTCGCTCATGTTGCCGAATTCATCAGTGTGCTACATTTTGTAGAAGCATCCCATTGTGTGTGTATACCATAATTTGCGTATACATTTACCTGTTGATAGGTATTTGGGTTGTTTCCACCTTTTGGTTATTGTCAATAGTGCCGCTACGCATGTGGCTGTACTCATGCTTGAGCACCTGTTTTAAGTTCTTTTGGACAAATACCTAGAAATGGAATTGCTGCATCATATGGTAATTTTATGTTTAACATTTTCAGGAACAATCCCATTTTTTTTTCCATAGTAGCTGTACCATTGTACACCACCCCCAGGCAGTGTATGAAGGTTCTAGTATCTTCACATTCTAACCAACACTTTTTATTTTCTGGTTTCTTAAAAATTATTTTATTATAGTCATCTTCATGAGTGTAAAGTAGTATTTCATTATACTTTTTTAAAATATATTTTTTAATTGTAAATGGACACAATACCTTTATTTTATTTGTTTATTTTTATGTGGTGCTGAGCATCGAACCCAGTGCCTCACACCTGCCAGGCAAGTGCTCTACCATTGAGCCACAACCTCAGCCCCTCACCGTGATTTTTATTTGAAATTTTCAAATGATGCTGAGAATGTTTCAAAGGGCTTATTGGCCATGTCTCCATGTTCTTTTGAGAAATGTCAATTAAAGTCTTTACCCATTTATTTTTTGTTAGGTTTTTGCCTTTTCATTGTTGAATTATAAGAGTTCTTTATATATTCTGTATATACAATTTGCAAATATTTTCTCCCATTTTGCCTCTTCAATTTCTTGATCATGTGCTTTGCAAATGAAAATGCAAAAAACATTTTCCATTTTCAAGTCCAATTTATTTATTTTTCTTTTGTTGCTCATACTGATGCAGGAATTGTATTTTGATAACTGCTGTTTGAAATAATGCAATAATACATAAAGGAGTCAAGTGAGGAATGTTTTTCCAATTTGATCTGAGGAGTAAGAAAAATGAAAGTAAGTATTAATGTTGCAAATCTTTAACTTCCTTTTGTGACAGGCAATGTGCTAAGACCTGGAAACAGAGTGATCTACCTCTGGATGAATTTGCCATCAAGTGGAAGAGACAGAAATCAATCAGAGTATATGAAAGACCATAAAGAAGAATGAAGAGAAAAGGAGGGAGAGGACTATGAGACCAAATAGGAGAAAACTTCATCCACTATGAGGTAGGGGAAGTCAAGAAAGGCTTCTCTGAGAAAATGTTACTTAGGGTAAGATTTGAATGTCTGTTAAAAATAAGTATTTTATTTTATTTTTACTTTTCAGGGAAAGGGGTGTGTTCCAAAGGCAGAGAATACATGAGGAAATCAAGAAACTGGAAGAAAGCCAGTCTATCTGGAATGGGGAAGTGAAGGGAAGAATGGTTAGGAATGAAATTAGGGAGGTGGCAGGGAGCCAGGGCATGCATAAGATGGGAAGCCATGTGAGGAATCTGATTTTGATTCCAAGAAGGGTGTAAAATTATTGGAGTATAAAAGGAGGAGAAACAGAGTCTGCATCTAGATATATTTTTCTTCCTTTTTATTCCCTTTTTCTAATTCATCTTTCTTATTAATTTATTAAAATAATTTTAGGTAAAATCAACCTTTTGTATGTCATGTATTTTGATAATATGTTCCCTTGTCATTTGTTTTTGACATTATCTATCGTATTTTCCATACTCGGTAATTTTAATTTTTATATACTCTAATTTGTCAGTCTTTTTTATGATTCTGGTTTGGCATCATGTTTTAAAAGCCTTCCTCCATCTTCCAATTACCTACTGTAAGAATTTCACATTTCTTTTAGTACTTTTATGAAAACATGCAATTTGAGAACACAATGAAATGCAAATGAAAGATCTAAAAGTTTGATAACACAATGTGTTAATTAGGATGGGCAGGGATTTTTTGGTGGGGGCACAAATTGAAACATTAGAGTTTGGTGACTTGACTGTTAATGTGAAGCCTGTGCACCAGCCAGCTCTGTGATGTCCTGATCAGTCTGTCACTGGCCTGTATCTGATGCTTAGCTACACCAATGGATAATTTCTTTTTCAGTTTATTCATGCAAGGGCAGTTTGGCTCAGGAGGCTGACTTGTGTCGATCAAACACATGAGGCACCTTATTCAGAAGTTCGACTTATTAGTGATTTCAAATGGTACTTTAATTTATCAATAACATCAAAGTTTCTACTAATGTATCCATGATGTCATAGCTTATATTCTTCATGTCTGATAACTGTAGTACAGTGGAAAGAGGCTGAAAGGAAATAAAGCTCTTGTTTTTGACCTCATTTCTTCCTAATTCAGGAATGCGGCTTATTTCACAAAGCAAGGAGCCTCTCCTACCTTGTTGCCGTGCAAAAATCTTGAGCTCAGCACCACGCCTGCCCTGAAAGGTTTCAAGCGTTGGCAACCATACCTGCAAATAGGGAGGCCCTGTGACGGTAGGCACATCAGCACCAGAGATATTTTCTTGTATTCCCCAGGACTAACACTTTCCCTCCTTTGTTCACTTCCTCCAAGTCAGAAGCCTCTGTGCCTCACTGTCCTTCCTCAGTTCTCACCCAGGAGTGGAACAGTGAGCTGCTGAACATCATGGGCTTCTCTGCACCAGAACCTTCTTCTCTCCTTGGCTGTCATTTCCTGAGTGTCTGTATTGCATAGAGTTAGTTTCCCTCCCTCATTTCATTGCTGATCATGAACACTTTTCTGATGAAACAAAAAATCTATTAAAAATGTGATTGGGTAAGAGAGCATCTATTAGCTGGTTTTATTCAAACACTTTTATTGGCAAGTCAATTCCTATTTGTAACAAAAAGAATACGTACCTATCATTTATCAGAGACTAAATATTGTTTCTTCCTCATATTTCAAATATTTGATTTACTTTTGGGTGAATTTAATTATTTTATATAATAGAAATATGTTATATTCCTTTATTTAAAATACTACAGGGCTGGGAATGTGGCTCAGTGGTACAGCACTTGCCTAGCATGTGTGAGGCACTGGGTTCGATTCTCAGCACCACATATAAATAGATAAATACAAATAAAGGCCCACTGACAACTAAAATATATCTTTAAAAAAATTTAAAAAATAAAATACTACAGCTATTTTATACATGGAGGATGGCTCTTTGACATCTATATAGTTTTATCTTCAAGAGTCCATTTAATTTTTTTTTTTTTGAAGCAGGGGCTCACCATGTTTTCCAGACTGACCTCAAACTCTAGATCCTCCTGAGTAGCTAGGATTACAGGCATGTACCACCATGCCTGGCTTTGAGAGTCCATTTAATAAATTGATTTATTTATTCAATAAGAAGAAATAGCTTATCTAATTTCATAATGAAGTTTTAATGAAGTGTTTGAGAAATATACACTGGCTACATCTAGGGTTTTATAAATAGAAAAAATAGAGAATCCAAGAGAAATAGAAATGCTATGTGGATGCTAATGGAAACTTGAAATAAAATAGTGTTGAAAAGAAAGAAAAGGCAGAGAAATCCTGCCTGAGAATCTAGTATGTCCTGCTTCCTACCCTGATAGAAAGGGTGGACTAGATACCTCCCTGGGGAGCCCAGCCCTCCAGACTCTTCTCTCCACCTGAAGAAGTGAGTCCTGCTCTTTCTTTTCTCTTACAGGTGCTGAGAGGCATTTTTTAAAACCTTCAAATGTATATGGATCTAAAAACCCTACAAGCACATTAAAATCTTGATGCTGCCTGTATCAATTATTCAGGTTTCTCTGTTAGTCCATTCTGCTTCATCAAGAGATGGCAAGTCCCTGTTCCTGTCCCTTCTCTACTTCTTTCTCCACTAGACCTGCCTTTTAGTCCAGCTCTTGCTCATTGGAGGAGGAAGTGAGACAGAGAGGGCAATTCTCCTAGATGGCAGTGCCAATCATGTTGCCCATTAAAAATGACTAGTGATATCTATTTGGACTTCAGTCTTTTATATATATATCAGATTATATCCATATAATTTAAAGGTCTTTTCCAGTTTTTTTTTTCCTGTGCTGCGGATATAACTCAGGGCCTTGCACATGCTAGGTAAGCACTCTACCACTGAGCTACATTCCCAACCCTTTTAATATTTTAAAATTTTATAAAGCTGGCCTCAAACTTGTGATTATCCTATGCCAGTCTACTGAGTTCCTGGGATTATAAGCATGAGCCACCATGCCTGTCCTTTTCCAGTCTTAATATTCAATTATTCCAATCATTTGAGGAATTTGAGGAATTTTCTCTCTTGGAACTCAGTATTGTATGACAATTTCAATCAATTTGAAATTGAAAGAAAATGTATTTTCTCAGTTAATTCCATTAACATTTTTAGAGGAGCCCTGGAGGCAGGTGATAATAGTGGGCATCCGAGGTGAAGCTGACCTTGCTGAGGAACTTACCATTCAATGCAGAGGCACAGACATGGCTATACAACTTTAATCTATAGCAGATAGGTGACAAATATGATAGAGTGACCAAGAAAGAACTCCTTCTTGAAAATATTGGAGATAATGTGTTATATTTGGTTTGCTTCATTGTTTGTAACAGAAACTTTAACCAATAAAATGGATAATGGATTGAGGGAAACTCGACAGTTCTCAGAATTGAAGGAAGACTTTGATAACAAATCTTGGGAACACAGGAACAGAAAGAAAACTCCTTGTGAGCTTGGTGGCCTGAGGTCACAATGAATGTCTTTATGATTCTGCAACTGAAATCACATAAGACCCAAGAATTCAAACAGAATGACTGAAGGATATGGAAAACAACAACCCCCATGGAGAAAGGAGGATGATGGGTCCCCGGGAGAGAAAACAATGGGCTTTGAACTTTTAAAATTGCTCCCCCCCCCCAACTTGGGCTTTGTTTTTTTTTTTTGTACTGGGGATTGAACTCAGGGGTGCTCGACCACTGAGCCACATTTCCAGCCCTCTTTTGTATTTTATTTAGAGACAAGGTCTCACTGAGTTTGTTGGCACCTTGCTTTTGTTGAGGCTGGTTTTGAACTCCCAATCATCCTGCCTTAGCCTCCAAAGCCGCTGGGATAACAGGTGTATGCCACTGTGCCTGGTGAGACTTGGGCTTTGAACTTCTACAACTGTTCCCCCTGATTGCCCAACTGACACATTCTGCTACGATTCAAGTCTCCCTTAAACCCTATAAAAATCAGACTCTTCCTTAACCAGTTGCCATTTTCCTCTTGAAAATGTGCCCCTCTGCTACTTAATAAATTAAGCATCACTGATTCGTCATTCAGTTCTTTTTTCCTTCAATGTCCCTTTGCCCTATGGTTCAATACCATACTGTTCATGGAGAGCCTGTTTGCTTGGCTTGGATCACATACTCGACTGTGTGTGGCAAGGGTGAGGGTCAGGTAGGACGAAATTGGGCATTTGATTTTCCTGGGGACCATTTGATACCAGTCTTGGAAATCAGGATTGGGTCCTCGTTCCCCTGGCATTGATGATTAAATACCCAAGAAATGCCGAGGCAAGCATAGAAAACAGGTTTTATTTAAGGGACAGAACAGAGATAGTAGACTTCTACTGAGAGGAGCAGGGATCCAGAGTTGGTGCCCATTGAGGGGGCGGTGTCTTGCCCTTTAATAGATCCCAGGCTTACTTTCTTCTGTCCCCTCCTCTTCCTATCTTGCCTGTGTGACCAAAAGCCAGGAAAAGTGCTGCCCAGGGGTTACTCATTAGCAATTCCTTCTGTTAGGAGGAAGATCCCCCCCACCAGGTGTTGGTAACAGGTTGAAAGGGGGAAAGTGCTCTGGAGGTGCTAGCATTCCATTTCTTTTCTTTGATAATTAGCCCCCATCTTTCCCCAAATGATCATTTATTTTTTTAAAATTTTTTTTAGATGTTGATGGACATTTATTTTTTATTCATTTATTTATATGCGGTGCTGAGAATTGAACCCAGTGTCTCGCACATGCTAGGCAAGCGCTCTACCACTGAGCCACAACTCTAGCCCCTTATTATATTATCTATGCTGGCTACCTGTCCTTTGGCCCTGTCTCACATTTGGACTATCACATTCAATGCCCACAAGAAAAGGGATACTTAGAGGAAGGTGCTGTGACACACACCCGCAATCTGAGTGGCTCAGGAGGCTAAGGCAGGAGGATTGCAAGTTCAAAACCAGCCTCAGGAACTTAGGGAGGCCCTAAGCAACTTGGTAAGACCCTGTCTCAAAACACAAAATAAAAAGAGCTGAGGGTGTAGCTTAGTGGTAAAGCACCCCTGGGTTCAATCCCTGGTACCAAAAAAAAAAAAAAAGAAAAAAGAAAAGAAAAGAAAAAAGAAAAAAAAGAAAAGATAAAAGGGGATACTAGACAGGCAAAACCTACAGAAATTCTCTACAGACATCTGATAAAGGGATCTGCACAGGCTTTTGGAAGGCCAAGAACTCAAGCCAGGCCTTGATAAGTGGATAGAACTTTGAAAAGGGGATTGGAGGATAAGGAAAGAGCAGTCATTTCTGTCAGAGAAACAACTTGAGCAATGGTGTAAGGAAAGGAACAGCACACGCGCAACTCATGATCTGGGAATGAAGAGAAGCTAAATACACCGGGAGTGTCAGGACACAGGGAGTGAAATGGGAAGGATGGCTGGTGAGGCGTAGAAGCAGAAGCAGAACTCATTTTTAAGATTGTGAAGATAATTGGATGACATGGATATGAAAGTGTCTTTTAAACTATAAAGTGTTCAAAAATTCAAAGGATTTTCACCTCTATGAATTGTTTTAATTTTTTTAAAAAAGCAATGCTCTGCAGTAAATTGATTTTTTTTACATTAGCATTCTACACAATGTTTCGTCATGTACAAAATGAGAAATGTAAGTAGGAAATCTGGCCATAAAACTGTAATTGCTAAATATGCAAGCCTTAATGTGATATATGTCAATAGGCAATTATGGGAGGGGATTCAGATGTGTTGATGTATAGCTCATCTTTCTGAAAGACAAATTTTCAAATACATCAATCTCTTTTCCAGGGATAAAGGTACTTTTCTTTATGTTAGTCAGCTTTCTTCTCTGTGACCAAAATACCTGATAAGAACAACTGAGAGGAGGAAAAGTTTATCTGGGGCTTACAGTTTCAGAGATTCAGTCCAGGGTGGCCAGCTCCCTGCTCTGAGCCTGAGGTGATGCAGAACATCACAGCAGAAAGGCGGGGCAGAGGAAGGCTGTTTAGTTCATGGCAGCCAGGAGGCAGAGCCAGGAATAACGTATAATCCCCAAGGGCATGTTCTCAGTGACCTATTTCCTTTAGCCATGCCCACCTGCCAACAGTTACCACCCAGTAATCTATTCAAATTACTAATCCATCAAATAAATTAATTCACTGATTAAATTACCACTCTCATAAAATCATTTCACCCCTGAACATTGTTCACCGCCACATGAGCTTTTCAAGGGACATCTCATATCCAAACCATAACAATTTATTTAGTTTTAATCATCTACTATTATGGAAGTAATGTACAGACATTATGTCCTCATTAATGCTCACTAATTCTGTGAAGTAGGTACTACTATCCTCCTTCCTCACAGGAGAAAAGTAGGGCTCCGACAAGTGAGATCACTTTCCAAGATCACATACATAGTTGGAATGTGGCAAAGGCAGGATTTAACATGCATCTACCTGGTTCTAGAGCCAGTGCTTTCCTCTCTGGCCTCACACTCCCGCTACTACCTCTGCCCAAAATGTACCTATCATTACTTTCTAAAGCCACAAGAAGAATGCCATAACCTCTCACAGGAAGATGTACAGAATCTGGCGTGATTCGAATTGTTAAAGAGGTGAGATGACTGAGGGATGGGTGCTCATGATTTAAAATATTTAAAGGAAGGGAACCAGATGTTAACCAATGTAAACTTGAAGCCCAAAACCATTTAAGATACCTTCTAATTTTACTTCATTTGACCACCATTATATCCTTGGTAAGTGGAAATTATTCTGCTCATTTTGTAGATCAGACTTAAAACTATGCTAATTGTCCAAACTGAGGGATCCAGGTGCTATTCAGTCCCTTCCCATATCACTTAATATATCCACTGAGCCCTGTGGGTACCCAGGATGCACACACGAACCAAGCAGACAGTGGCCCTCATTGGTGCCCAATTCTAGTGTGGAGAGTGAGGGAATATGCAAAAAACTTCATTAAAAATCACAAGGTAAGTTAGAAGGTCATAAGTGGGGAAAAAAGTAGAGTGGGATAAAAGGAGGAGAGGGGGCAAAAAGAGCTAGCTTGAAAATTGAATTGAAATAGGGTGGTTTTATCATAATTTCCAGAGTTCTAGAAGTTGATTTGTCAAGGAATAATCTAGCTTTTGCTGACAGGGTCACCAGAGTTAAGGTCTTCTTCACTTTTTAGTTATATCTAGCAATCTAGAGAACCTTTTTTCAGAGTGCCCTATGTTCATGGGAATATCAAGGAACTAGAGGCCCCACCCCCACCCCTACCTTCATCATTGCTATCTATGACATTATTTTAAAGATTGCAAGCAATTCTTTCTTTAATTCAACAAATAGTAATGTGAGAGACCATTTGGGGAATTGGAAAAATTACTTGTCTATGAACCCTGGGGTCTGATCCCAGGTCTGTCATTAATTAAAATTTGACCTTGAAAAATTTCCCTCCCTCTTCTGGGCTCCAGCTGACAAATCAAGGTGTTGGCATCTAAGAACAATTTCAGCTCTAACACTTGTGGCTACAAATGCTAAGGAAAAATTTCCAGGATGTCCCAGTTAAAAATTGTTTTGGCAGAGAGATTAGTGCCCAAAGGGAGAAATTTGTATTTTCACATTTCATGATAAAATTTCAAAATCAAACTCTTCTTTTAAATCTACTGAGAAATGTCAGCTGGCATATGTCACTGCCCTGCCTTTTTGTGTGTGGGAGGGGAGTTAGAAGCAGGTGCTTGGCCAGGAATAAGCTCAGGACCACTGTTCATTTCCAAGGGTAGCTCAAGGTGTTGAAATGATTCTGAGAGCCCCATATGGCTTGGGACCCAGTTACCTTGGTGATCAGCTCCCTCCCTACGCATATCAATTAACAGGCAATTAAAACTCTCCACTGCTCTATTAGTCTCTGGGTCACAGTACCAGAGAATGAGAGGCAAGAGGTTTTCATTCTTTTGTCTTCTTCCTTATTTAAAGTTCTATTTTATTTTTTAAACTTATGTCCTTAGCTCTGATATCTGTCATATTTAAGACTTCCAGTTTAGATTAGATTAGAGTAGATATATAGATAGCTATAATGATCTTTATATAGTCTTTTCTGTCATTTGTACATTTGTTGTATCACTCATCTGCTCAAAAATCCTTTAATTTTTCTAATATCTATGGAAACAAATCTGTGAAAATTTCTGCTTATATCTCTAAAACTTCCATTATATAGTCTTTTACTGCCCAATTCTATTTCCTACACATCCTTTAAAATATCATTTGCTTACCTTTTATATAAAAATCTTTTACTCTGTCCATCAATCAAAATCTATTCCTTCAGCAAAGCTCAGATTATAGCAATGTCATGATCATGCTAGTCCTTAACTAGAAATTTTTTTCCCCTGAATTTTAGGTGTAACTAGAACTAGGATGATTTCATTTCCTACTTATTCATGCTATTTGTCCTTATCAATTTTTATTTACACAATGGATTAAGACTTCTTGAGGTAGGAACTATGACTTATATCTTTCTTTGTGTCCTCAGGACCTACCTAGTATAGTGGTATTCATCTTTGAGGGTCATATTTTAGGGAGTTTAGAAATCACAGCTTATGCAATATGACAAAATTGGAAACAGTCATTTTGGATAATAAACTTAGAATCAGGCAATCTTTAAATCTAACAGCAGTAGGGATTTAATGATTAAAACATCAAATTCTTAATTTTATAGACAAAAAGTCCTGAGAGTTAAATGGGGGCAGCAGCCTTTCCAGAGGTAAACTCAAGTAAATTAAAAGCTTGGCTCTAATCTCGATGCTCCTGACTCAAATTCCATGCTCTCTCTCCTTCTCCAGCAGTTTGGAAACTTCCCCCACTATGATACTTGTGATAGACAATGTGCACTGGAAGGAGCTCTCCAAAGGGTGCAGCTAGCAGTTGTGTGCAGCTGCTGGAGAGCGCAACGCAGCTCAGCTCTACCTCTACCACTCAAGGATGGTATCATAATGCAAATGAGCTATACTAATATGGGCATCACCTTGCCTCTTCTCTAATTTTTTAAAAGTTGCAAAAGTCATTACTTGAAATATTATTAGCATCACAGAAACCCATCCACCCCACTACTGGGTATATATCCAAAGGAAATGAAATTTGTTTGTCAAAGAAAAAGGCCTCACAAGCCAAGACAGAATCAACTGAATTGTCTATCAACAGATACGTGTATAAATAAAGAAAATGTAGTATATAATACAAACAATGCTATTCATTCTTAAAAACGAAGAAAATTCTGCCATTTGCAACAAAAGGGATGAACTGGGAGGACATTATGTTAAGTAAAATAGAGCAAGAGAGAGAAAGACAATACACATGTTCTCAGTTTACACATGGAGCCTCAAAAAGTTGAACTCAGAGGAATGAACAGTAGAATGGTGGTTATCAGGCATTAGTCCGGGGTGGGATGAGTTTGAGGAGATGTTCGGCCAGGATACAAAATTTCAGTTAGACAGGAAGAATAAATACACAAGGCCTATTGTACAATATGCTAATTATAGTTAAAAACAGCACACTACATTTCTGAAAATTGCTTGGAGAGTAGATTTTTAGTGTTCTCACTGCACAAAACGGTAAGTATGTGAGGTGATGCATATCGTAAGTAACTCTATTTGCCCATTTCACATCATGTTGTACAGGATAAAAGCATAGGATTTTTGTTTTCCAATTTAAAATAAAAATATAAAGTATGAGTGAATTGTAAAATCTTTTCTCTGTATGTGTTGTTGTGTCTAAAACTGGTATCTTTTGACCACCATTTGATCATGTATCAGTGAGCACACATCATTAAAATTTCACTCTGTGTTGTCAGATAGGTAGGGCGTTGAGAAGGTTAAGGTCAGGTCAAGCCTGGTGCTTACACAGGATGTACACATTTCAAAGCACAGAGCAATCCAGAAAGATGGCATTGCAGGAACATAGCAGGTGGGTGAGAGGGAGCTTGACTGGAGGGAAAGGGGACTATAGGGGTCAGATCGCAGGGCTGTGATGGAGGATCCACTTGCAGGATGATTTTAGTGGTCATTGATAAATAGACTCTGAAAATAGATGGGAGAGAAAATCCAGAGAAATTTACAATCATGTTGCAGAGACAATGTAGTTTAGGGACGAAAATGAGATATCACATGTGCGTAGGAAATGATTAGGAAAACAACAACAACAACAAGAAGTCATTGTTGAAGTGGTGGATTGAAAGTCTGAGTACGAGAGAGAAAAGAACACTGGAGGGAAGGAAGGAGAGAGGAAAAAAGGGAAGGAGACTAAGAGGTAAAATGAGCCACTTTCTGTGTTAGGAACTGTTACATACCTTCTTTCATAGAAGAGATGGAAATAGGTCCTACAGGTGGTGGGAACAGAAAGGGCAGGGAGGGCTCTTTAAGGATTTTCATGGGTTGCTCAGATTGAGTGTTGTGGATGTTGTGTGTGTGTGTGAGAGAGAGAGAGAGAGAGAAAGAGAGAGAGAGAGAGAGAGAGACTTGTGGTTCCGCTATCTCTGGTGGACAACTACAGTTTTTCCCAAGGTTTTTCCCACTACAAAACTGATAACATAATCACACTTGTCATGAAACTTCAAAATCTGCTTATAAAATCACTCAGCATAGCAAAATTAAGCAAATTGTGTCTCAGTAGTAAAACATATCTTAAGTGTTTCAATGTGCCTGTTTCATCATCTGTAAAAGGCAATAGAATGTTTATTATAGTGTTAATATAATTATATTATTAACAACAATAATAATACTACTCGTATAAGAGGATTGTTATGAGAAAGTAGGTTAGTATTTGAAGAATTGTTCTTGATAGTTCTTGCTATATAAATGTCTGTTGAATAAATAAAAATAAGGCAGTAGGAGACTCAGAGGTTGTCAGCATTGGAAAAGAATGTAGGGACCCAGGGGCCAGAACACTTTTTTCTCTTTTTGGTACCTCATGCCTGTTTGTGGTTGTATAAGTTGTGTATGGGGGTGTTCTGTTCCACTGGACTCAGACAGTCTGGAAACTAACACACAGTGAATCTGCTCCACCCAAGCCTCTGCATGGACATGCTTTCATTTCTCCTGGGTAAATATGAAGGATTGGAATTGTTGGGCATAGTAAGTATATATTTAACTTTTCAAAAGAAACTGAAACTTTTCCAAAGTGATTATACTATTTTATGTTCAGGAGGATGGTAACACATGAGATTCCAGTTCTGCATCTTTGACAATACTTGGTGGTGTTAATGTTTTACATTTTAGTCATCATATGGCTATGAAATAGTATCTTATTGTGTTTTTAATTTGCATTTCCCCATGGCTAATGATGTTGAAAATTTTTGCATGTGTTTTTTTCAGCTTTTTGTATATCTTTTATGAAGTGACAGCTTGAATATGCACCTCTTCTTAGGTTATTTTTCTTATTGTTTTTAAGTTGTAGCTTTTTTTTTTTCTTTTTAGTATCAGGGATTAAACTCAGGGGCACTCAACCACTGAGCCACATCCCAGCCCTTTTTTTGTATTTTATTTAGAGACAGGGTCTCACTGAGTTGCTTAGCGCCTTGCTTTTGCTGAAGCTGGCTTTGAACTCGTGATCCTCTTACCTCTTCCTACTGAGCCACTGAGATTACAATCAATCAAGTATTCTTGTAACTAAATAACACACGATTGGCAAATCAAAACTTGAATATTTAACTAGATTATCAGTCTTGAAGGTTTGGGTCTCCTCTATCTCTTCATTCACTATGATAACCTGGATGCCCTGTACACAGTAGTGTTCTATAAATATTTACTTCAAAAACTGTGACTAATTTGATGAGTTAAGGCTCAATAATGGCAAAAAATATCTACTCAAGGTTTAAAAGTGATAAAATAGGACTGTTTGGAATGATGAAGAAATGTTTTAGGTATGGTAATTTTTTTCTAGCCTCTTTCCAATCTTGTGTGTGAAATCCACTGCCCAGTGTCTCACACATACTAACTTTCAATGATGCTTATTTGTAGCTCATTAGGCCAAGACACAATGGCATAGCTTGGCCACTAGGACAGAGGCCGAGGCCCTGCCAGATCTTCCTCCTTGTCCTTCACAGGGGGTTGGCAGATAGCAGTTTTGGGAAATGCCTGATATGGCAGGAAGGGCTGGTAGGCAATAAGTTGTTGCCCACACATTGGTCACGGTCCCATTTAACAGGAATTAATTATTTCGATATCAATTAAAAGTAATCAGTCTTGCAGAATTTTTCAATTTATGTCATCTCTTATCCCCCTTTAAAGTTTTAAGGTGTTTATTTCCTGTCAGCACTATTTTTGTTCAATTGGCTCCTGTTGGGGATTCTCATGCACTTTTCCTGTTTATTTTTCTTCCTGTTCCTCTGAATAGGCATTTAAAGATAAATATGAATAACTGTAAGGCACTTTGTAATGACATTTACAAATTATTATTAAATCTTTAAAGGCTTTTGACTTTCAAAGCTTTCCAATTTCTTATCACAGGGTAAGGTTTAGGGGTCAAATGATAAGAAACTGAAAGGAAGTATGAGGCTTCAGGGTTTCCCCCAAAACACCTTGTTCCTGCCTGCTCGGAACACTTTATTGTTGTTATTTTCCTTGTAGGAAGCATTTTTTTTTTTTGATTCTGTCATTTAATCCCTTGCCATGTGTCATATCCTATGGTTCCACTTATTAGCTTTGTGATCTTATGCAAAGTTTCTTGTCCTCTCTGAGACTCAGCTTTCTGTTGTGCGTATGGAAATTGTTCTCAGGTGAAGCAACTTGGGAGGAAAGGGAAATTAAAGAAAAAGCAAAGCCCAGTGAAAGGCAGAGAAGTTACCAGCACTGGCAGTCACCCCAGGAGAATATCGATGACGGCCAAGCCATTGCAATCACATTCACCTGGAACAGAAACTGGCTCTTCCTCTCACCACAGCTCCTTAACTTAGGACTATCCCTAGACAAAACATTTATTATTTTCTTGTGCTGGAGACCACAACCAGGGCCTTGTATATGCTAGGCTCTACCACTGAGCTGACCCTCAGCTCTCTAGTCATAATTCTTGATTTCAAAGGAAAGTCGTTCTACATCCCTACTCCTGAGCTCCTTAACCTTCATTATTTGTGCGCTCCTCCTACCCCAAAGTATTTTTTCTTGTCATATTTTGGTCATTTCCAATAACTGTCATCTCTCTGTCATGTCATTTTTAAGCATTTCACTCTCTAACCTTGTAGATTTATAGCTCATGCCTTTTTTTATTTTTATTTTTTGGGTACTGGGGATCGAACTCAGGGGCACTCGACCACTGAGCCACATCCCCAGCCCTATTTTGTGTTTTATGTGCAGACAGGGTCTCACTGAGTTGCTTAGCACCTCGCCATTGCTGAGGTTGATTTTGAACTTGCTATCTTCCCGAGCTGCTGGGATTGCAGGCGTGCGCCACCACACCTGGCACCTCATGCCTTCCTATACCCCTAACAAAATCTCTAACAATTTTTCAATTCCTCTGAGATGCACAATCGTGGATTCACCGTTTGGCTCTTTCTGCAGCCTCTCATGTCCCCTTCCCCACCTTACTGAGCTTAGTTTCCATAGCCAAGTTTATAATCACCCCTTTGCCAACAGCTTTCATTCCATTCCCCAGTCTTCCTTGATCCAATTCATCTGGGAAGCCCCCAAATCTGGCTGAACCCAGCAGTGCACTTACTTTGCAGGTGCACATAGTCAGCTACATGTATCTAGACAATAACAAGCGAGTGTGCTGCTGGGGCCACTGAAGTTCACCACAGACTTCAACAGGGCCTGTCCTACTACCTGGAAACACCAGTAAGTGTTCCCCTCCATCTAATCTTCCACTGGCTTTTGTTTCATATTCTCTCCAATCTCTTCAGACATCTACGATCTCTTCCTCCATGATCTCTTTCAGCTGATGATCCTGGTTCTTAATTCACATGGAAAAGAGACATGAACTTGGAAAAAGAAGAAACTCCCACGTTTCACTTCTGTGTCGAGCACTTCACCTTTTTGTACTCATATGCTGTATGTTCCTTCAGGTATTAAGTCTGAACATTTCTTTTTCTTTCTCAGGCCAACGTTCAGTCTAATGTCCTGGATCCTATTATTTCTCAACAACATTGGGATGTTCCAAATAGTACTTTCCCACTCTTTTTTTTTTTTTTTGGTACTAGGGATTGAACTCAGGGGTACTCAACCACTGAGCCCCATCCCCAGCCCTATTTTGTGTTTTATGTAGAAACAGGGTCTCGCTGTCATTGCTTAGCACCTCGTCATTGCAGAGGCTGGCTTTGAACTCGCGATTCTTCCATTCAGCCTCCCAAAGTGCTGGGATTACAGGCGTGTGCCATGGCGCCCAGCTTCCCCCTCTTTCTGATGTACCATCAGTTTTGCTTTCTCCATTGTATCATTCAGATAAACATACAAAGATGATTCAATACTCTCATCTTAAAAATAAGCATCTCCTGACCTGCATTTACTATACTATTTCTGTTCACTTTCACAGCGAGAATTTCTCAAGTTTTCTCTACTAGCTGTTTCTGATTTCTGTCTCCCCATCTTCTCTTTTGCACTTACTGGGTTTCTCTCTCTCTCCGCCTCACTGAAAACGAAACAGAACTCCAATAACTTAGACAACCTTTGGGCTGCTAAATCCAGTGGTCTTACCTGGATTGAAGTATCTGGAATTCTTGATCCACTTAATGATTCCTTCCTTCCCAAATGTCTTCTTCACCGGGCTTCTGGAATATCATTCTCTCTTGGCTCCCTCCCCTCCTCGCCGGGTAGTCCTCTTTAATATCCCTGCAGTTCCTTCTTATCTCCTAACTTTTGTGTGCTGGACTGCGTCTGGATTCTGCCTGCAGCTCTTCCACTGACATTCACTTCCACAGTGAGCACAATCAGTTTTGAGGCTCTAAGTGCCATCTCTGCACTGACAATTCCAAAACATACATCTCCATCAGGGCCCCTCAACTGAACTTCATTTTCCCAGAGCCAGCAGCTCACTTAGTGTGCCCTTGGACATCTAAGAAGCACCTCAGTCTAACATGCCCCAAACTGGGCAGCTAGCTCCCTTCACCACTCCGACCTCTTCTCCTCCAGTCTTCCCAGTCAGAGCACACCGCCGCTCTTTCCTGTTTCTCACCTTGAAACTCATCATTGAATCTCCTCTTCTTTCCTATATCTGGTGGATATAATCCTATCATTTTCACCATCAAAATAGATCCAAAAATTGAGTGCCTGTCACCAGCACCCTGTTAAACCACCATCGCCCCGTGTTCATACCAACACGATAGACTCGGAAATGCTCTCCCCGCTTGCACACTTAACACACCCACAGACTTGTGTGAGATGATGCGACTTCTCTTTTTAAACCTCTGAATGGCTTCCCACATCACTTGGAGTAAAAAATCACAGTCCTTACAGTGGCTTTGAAAGCCACTACCTGATCTGCCTCCCCTCGCCTCTCAGACAACATCTCCTGGCCTTCTCCTCACTCTCTGCTACAGCCATTTCTGCCCCTTTGCTGTTTCTTAAACACACAAAGCACATTCCAGCCTCAGGGGCTTTGCACTTTTTATTTTTGTGCTTGGAATGCTTTTACCTCCTGGATGACGCCCTCACTTCCTTCAGATTTTGGCTTAAATATTCTCTTCTCATGAAATCTTCTCTGTCAATGTCACATAACATGGTGTGTGTGAGTACTCCGCCCCCCGCTTTTCCTTAACTTTGCTTTCTTTTCTCCTTGGTGAGTTATTGCTATCTGACACATAATATATTTCCTTGTTTATTATCTTTTTTCAATTTTCTTTTTTCTTTTTTTTTGCACACTGCTCTATTCCTATTATCTAAAGCAGGGACTATAATGCAGCAGCATTCTATAAATATTTGATGAATAAATGAATGAATAGGCCTGATGTATTAAAGTAATTCAGTGTGTGTAATGGAATGAGTGTTGTGTCTGAGCATTTCCAAGCTTTTCCTGGAACCTTCCTCCCCATCTCTGGGAGTTACTCTGGAAGCAGTCATGCACAGTGTAATTCTGACCCCCTGCCTCCAGTTGATGGGCCAGGGATGGATACTCCGGGCCAATTGTTTTTTCCTTGGGAGTTTGGTACTGGTACTAAGGGAAACAAGCCTTTAACTCACACTCCAACATATCTCTCCACAGCTGTTGCAGGTCTTATTTTCAGCCAAGAGCACAGATGCAGAGGTATCTATCAAAAAAGAGAGAATAAAATGATGATTAGAGAAAAGCAGAGGGGACAGATGGTTAGAGAAGCTCTCTAGTGCTCTATTCCCCATTCCCAGTTGTTCCTCAGATCCACACAGATCCCTGCTCCTCCTGCTACATTATGTAAAGCACTAGCACGATGTCTGATAGTGTAGTAGGTGATTAATAAATGGCTAAGTGAACCTGAACCTGGAGCAGTAATATCTGTTCATTCTCTAAATCTTCATAAGAAATCACACCAAACTATGTTGGAAAAGTAAATATGTTGATGAATATTTGGCATCCGACCTCATTCAACAGAGAAGGGACGCCATTGTCTGTCTGGAAAGGCAGCGTGATAGGGTGGAAGGAAGTTGCCTGGAAAGCAGAAACCCCAGTTCCTGTCCAGCTGCCAACTTTTCGTTATTGTCCCTATCAAAATCCCAGTTTCCCCACCACCTGTAAACTGAAAGTGCTGAATCAGGTGCCCTGCAATTTCAGGTCTCTCTTTGAAAAGCACTTGAAGGAGGCAAGTTATTTTTTCCCCTTATGGAAAAATAATTCAGGAGTTTTAAGCATTTGTCTTTTTTGTGGCTGTAACAGATGAACCACTTCATCTGTGGGGGATGTTCCACTTCTAAGTCTTGATAGGAGACAGAATTTGTCTCCCATCATAGATGTTGAGAACCCCAAATAGTCATGTTCCTATTTCTCTTGTGTCTGGAACTGAGTTGTCTGATAGCAGCCAAGGCCATTGGAGCTAGCCACCAAGGCTGTACTGGGAGGTTTTTTATTTAAAACACAGAGACAGCCAAGAGCCCATCCAGAGGCAGGTGGTGGTAGCAGCTGCTCTAGCATCATCCTGCAGCTGTGATCTCTTGGGTCAAGGCTGAAGGCGGCAGTGGTGCCAGCCTGGCATCCAGCATTGGTGGAAGGAGCAAGCTGGTCCTTGGCCACACAACTCCTCCTGCTTCTGTAATCCATCTTGTGATTCTGAACTGCCATTATCCTTTTCATGAGTTCTGCAAATCAGAGCTATGATTGAAGCCAGGTGGCGCATGCCTGAAATCCCAGTGGCTCATGAAGCTGAGGCAGGAAGATTGCGAGTTCAAAGCCAGCCTCAACAATTTAGTGAGGCCCTAGCAACTCAGTAAGACCTTGTTTCTAAATAAAATACAAAAAGGAACTGGGAATGTGGATCAGGTCAGTGGTTGAGTGCCTGGGTTCAATCCCTGGTACCAAAAAAAAAAAAAAAAAAAAAAAAGAGCTGTGATTGAAAAAGCAGGTCAAATGAGGGCAGGAGAGGTGGAGCCTGAGCAAACCTGGTGACAAGGCTTCCTAGTTCTGACTTTGTCACTTCACAGGGAAATGAAGGCATTTCACAGGAATAAGAGAACAAGGAAGACCTGAGAGAAAATCGAACTCAAATATCTTGGTTTTAGGAAGGCTAAGCCCAGTTTTCAGGGGAAGTAACTTGCAGAGCATTGCACACGTAGGTCCAGTGGTGGAACTGGAATTTGTATCTCTCTGGTACCATTTCTAAGGTTTTTCTTTCTTTCTTTCTTTCTTTC